>JAOXYF010000019.1:12036750-12071566 GCA_028565775.1 Sternarchorhynchus goeldii | reverse complement strand
ATATACTCCTCCATCACTACCAACCATACAGTCATACAGTCATATACTCCTCCATCACTACCAACCATACAGTCATATACTCCTCCATCACTACCAACCATACAGTCATATGCTCCATCTCTCTCCCCAGGGAGTGACTGTAGCAGGGCACAACACCAGTAAACGATTGTTCCATTTCCCCCCCTCCCCCCTGTCCAACAGAAGCAAGTAAGAGTTCTAAAATCTTGGCAAGCACTTAGTTGTTGAAAATCTTTTGACAACAATATTTAGGGCCAAGTTTCCTAAAAGTGTCATAACAAAAAGACAAATGGTAGGGTGAATAACACATTGAACACTCATTAAGATGAACTTCAGTGCTTTTGGGAAACTGGGCTCAGAATGTTGACGAGTACAGTTAGGCTGTGCACTGACATGCCCTGAATTCTGGACCTCAGTGGGATCCAGAAGATGCAGTGTTGTTAAAGTAGCAGATTCACCACCTTCACCACTTGCCATGTCCAACTGGTCTGTTTTTAGCATCTCGTTTGACTTGCTGTGTTCATGTGTGACCAACAGGAGGCGCTGTATGTGAAAATGAAACCCCTCGGATGGTTCCTGTGCTTCGCCCTGCTGTTCACCGCCCTCACCCACTCACAAAGCAGCGAGAACCTCCAGCCAGACACCCGGCGGGGCCTGAAGCAGGCAGTCCCTGCCCAGGCGAACACCCCGCAGGAACCCGGGTTGGGGTTGCCTCAGACCGGGGCCCAGAGGCTCCGCGCAGGCCTGCTCTCCCGTCCAGTCCTCCGACCAGCCGCCCGGCCTGAGGACGACGGCCTGGGCCTGGAGGACCTGAGCCCTGTGCGGCTGGAGATGGGGCCTGTGGAGAACGCGAGGGCAGGGGTGGGAGGCCGCAGCAGGCTCAGAGGCGCCTCACACACGAAGGACAACCACCCTCCAGGAGAAGGGTTTCCACGCAACGGCCGGAGACAAGGCCACCAGCCTGAGCACAGGAGACATGGCCGGAGGGACAAGATGCGTGAGAAAGGTGCCTGTACAGATGGCTCTTAAATATTGATCAAGGAATTCATTAGTATTAATGAACACATGTCATGGGGGTGATTTGACAGGCTGAAATGTATTGGCTAACAGAGGCGTTTCTAGGTGAAATAAACCATGAACGCCATGGACACTCCAGGCTTGATGTATTGATTTATTGAATAAATTTAATCATTAATGCCGAGCTCTTCACAATGGCTTTAGCTATGAGCATTCGTGCTATTATGAGTGTTCTTATTACTCATCCTCCTCTCTCTCTCTCTCTCTCTCTCTCTCTCTCTCTCTCTCTCTCCCTCTCTCCTTCCCTGACCCTAATACAGGATTAGGATCTTTGATGAAGGGCATGGGTGGGCTGGAACTTAGCCCATACACCCTCCCGCCCAATCATCATGCAGCCACACCAGCAGGAGCGCCCTCCCCCACTTTTCGCATCCCAGTTGCCACAGCGACCAACGAACATCCCCCAACTCTCCCCCCAGCCGCCACCAAACCCCAGGTATCCCGTTCAGCCCAAAGTGTCCTTGAACACGGAGCTCTTTTGTGCTCAGAGTGCTTTTAAAAGCTTCACTTTGGGGCTTTTTTTGAGCTTGTGGAGGGATTTATCTCTGTTTTTAACGCACCACTGAGATCTGTGCCTTCAGCATGGCGTGTCAGAATGGTTCTGTTATTACAGAACAGAGAGTGGGAGAAAATGGTGCATTTGCTTGTAGAACAGTTGGGAAAATGGGCAGTTTGCCTGGTTTCTGTGCATTTTCAAACTATGGTTTTATATCATTCTCTTGTCTCAATGCTCTCTTCTAAAAAGTTAAAGGAAGTACTTTTCACCATCATGAATTCCTACCATTTGTTTTGAATTTTACCTTTTTTTAAAAAAGTAAAATTCTTAATGATGTTTAGTTTATTTACATATTCTCTGTATACGGGATATTGCGTGATGTATGTGAGAAGTCAAATGCTGTTAATCCACTAGAGGCTGCAGTACTGATGTAGAAGCTTCATGTTTCGATCCCCAGGCTGTTCCTCACTGCAGGTGCTCTACACGTGAGGGACTGGATGTGACAGGTTTATTTGGTTCAATCTTTGTTTCAGTGTGACAGTGTATGATGCGTGGGGGGCAGGCCTCAGGGAGGTCCCCTTTATTCTCATTACACGGGCCAAATTACCCCACTCCCCCAGTGACTGCTGGAAAGGGGGCAGGTGTGTGTGTGTGTGTGTGTGTGTGTATGGTGGGAGTCCTTAGTGTCAGCAGGGCGGGAGGGAGGTGCTGCTTCACCACTCTCCTCCTCCACTTCCATCTGTTCTCCTCTTCCTTTTTGCTGGCTCCTCCTCATGCACTCCCTCCCTCCCTTTACACAGACTGCTGATCATGTTGTTTTTGGATTCACGTTGTTGCCATTCATGTATTCAGAGTGAGGACCATGTTTGGTTACCACGGCGTGTCGAGATTCCTTTGTCCAGAGAGCGTGTGCACATGGGCATGTGAGTGTGTATTACACGCTGTATTTGACTGGACTGGCTGGGTGGGTTCCCATGTATATACCTTCAGCAGTACTGGCTAGATGGGGAGATGGGTGTGGCAACCTGGTACTCAGGCTGTTTGGATTGCTGTATAGAAACATGCCCACTTCCCTGGTGGGAGTCAGGACAGGCAGACCTGTGCTCCTGGTAGGGCTCATATGCCTGTATAGATCTGGCTTCAGTGCCTCGAATTCACCCCGGGTCCTCTTAATTAAGCTTCGATCAGTGCCAGCACTTAGATTAAGAGCCCAGCGAACCGCAGTTCGTTTGTAATTAATCTCAGGCCCTGAGGAACGGTGATGATAAGTGTGCACTGCTGGAGAACTGGAGAACGTCGTAGCGAATATTTCCACCCAGGCAGGAAGTTTCTGGTTTTGTTTCATTGTAAGAAAATTAGACACAAAATCATGACTGCATTAAATGAGATAAATAAGCAAATGTTTGCCCGCCAGGTTATTAGGCTTAACTGCCTTAACTTGTAGGACTTCATGCATTAATTTACAGTGGACTCTGGATACTGTTTGAAAATGACCCATTTCTGATGCCATTTTCTATCCTATCTGTATAAATGTCATCAGTGTGTCAGGGTGTTATATGCTTTGCTCCCTGATGTTGCTTATTGTAGCTGTAGATGAAGGGCATTGTTCACCTCTTCTGTCTCACCCCCGTCTGACTGATTGTCTCACTCCCTGTTGATCTCTCTGTGGATGTGCTGCAGTTTAGCATGGTAGAGTTACGGCAGCTTCTGGTAAGGATGCCAGCGTCCTCTAGGTCAAACACACACACACACACACACACACACAAACACACACTTGAACGTGCACATGTACACTCGCGTACACACACACACACACACACACACAGTACCACAGACTTCAGAGAACTAGTAGGAGTACAGTGAACATAAACAGTCCATCCAAAAATCAGAACGTCTGATTGGTTGGGAAAGGCAATTGCTTGTGATGGGCTGAAGAATGAAACAGACATGATTGGTTGTTGAAGGTGACAGAGCCTCTTTTCCTTGGAACAAGGATAGAACACACACCCAGAGCACGGACAATACTTTAGCACAAAGAACTGAATTTTCTGTTGCTGGGTGCCAACTGTGAAGTGTGAACTACAGCATTTCTGACACGTTCGGAGGAAGACATACTTTCACAAGTATATAACAAATTTAATCTCAGCTTTCAGCAACTAAGTCATGTGTTCAATTAACACTATTATGAGCACTTGATCCCACATGATTGCCTGATCTTCTTGTATAGAGAAAGGGAAAGCTATGCCTCCTGTGTGTGTGTGTGTGTGTGTGTGTGTATGTGTGCGTGCGTGGGTGCGTGTCTGTGTGTGTGCGTGCACTCAGAAGGCCGGCCGTGGAAAAGGTCAGGGCGAGGTGCTGCCTACGTTGGACATGACTATGTTCGACTGGACAGACTACGAAGACATGAGGCCTGTGGAGAACTGGCCATCCAACAAGAAAAAAGGTGCAACACTATACACGTGATGGGCGATACACACCACTGCCTTTCTCACGCGCACGGGAGAGATCAATACAAATGCTTAATTAATACAAGCTATTTCAGTTCCCAGCAAGATGAAAGCAGGACGTATATTTGTCTTTTATAATATCCATTATTGATTTGGAAACCTGAAGATGAAACTCCTGCTGTAATAGGAATCAAAACTGGGTACCATTGTAAAAAGTTTCTATAGAGCTAAATATTGTTTATATTTTTGTTTGTTTATTTGTTTGGAACAGACAAGCGGCGCAGCAAGAATATGAGCAGCAGCAACACGACTGTCGGTGCTGATGTCATTGAACCATGTGACCATCACCTCGACTGCCTCCCCGGTCAGCACCGCCACGAACCGGCCAATGACCATCCAGCACAATTTGACTAACGGCTGGACCAACCAATCTCTAAAGCTTCCTTTCGCTCTGCCACACCTTTGTAGGTTCCTGCTGTGACCTCAGGCAGCATGAATGTAAGCCCCACAACCGTGGCCTGAACAACAAATGCTTCGATGACTGCATGTGTGAAGAAGGTGGGTTGACACCATTAATAGCATCAGTGCAAAAAACAGCACCTGTACTGTTTGTTCTTTCGGAGGAGAATTGGGCATAGTCCTTTCCTCCAGTACTGTGAGTAAAAGAGGTGTGGGCTTTGTTATTTTCTCCTCCAGAAGGAGATAGCGTGTTGGGTTCTTAACGGCTTTCTCTGAATTTGGCCGTAAACTCACGAAACTCGGGAAAGTCGAACTTGGCCGCCAAACCCGCGCGTCTGCGGCTCGGTCTTGGGTCGAGCCGAACACGGCGGGAAATAAAAGTGGGACTTGCCTGTCGTTCTCTCGCGAAGGTCTGCGCTGCTACGCCAAGTTCCATCGCAAGAGGAGGGTTACGAGGAGGCGTGGGCGCTGCGTGGAGCCCGAGTCCGCTGACAGCGACCAGGGAGCCTTCATCACCATCTGAGACAGAGAGAGAGAGA
The DNA here is from genome assembly GCA_028565775.1 of Sternarchorhynchus goeldii. Lineage (NCBI taxonomy): Eukaryota > Metazoa > Chordata > Actinopteri > Gymnotiformes > Apteronotidae > Sternarchorhynchus > Sternarchorhynchus goeldii. The sequence goes on along the minus strand of JAOXYF010000019.1, from coordinate 12,066,530 downwards.
GAGAGAGAGAGAGAGAGACAACGCGCTGACCACAGCACCATAACCACTCCATCCCACTAACTGCAAGATGGTCTGAGGCTCAGTTCAACAGGACAGTGGGTCAATATACCAGCTTGCATGGCCCACTGCTCACGGTGGTCAACATGCCCCAGTCAGACGTCCACTTCTTAACTACATGTCCCTTGTACTGTACTCATGAGTTTGAGTCTGAGGAGAACTATCAGTCTTTTTTTATTTTGTATAAGTTTACATACTGCCGCCTCCAGGCACATTGCTGTATTGTTTCCAATAGTGAATGTTTACCTGCTTTTTTTTAACCTGCATTTGTTTTGTACATTTTATTTATGGCACTGCTTATTGTTTGAGGGTATGGAAGAGCTGTTGGCTGAGATTGGTTTTAGCGATAGAAGCCCCGCTAAATGGGGAGGAAGACATGAATGGGCTTTTGCTCTAAAGTGTTTTTTTTTGTTCAGAATGTACTCAGAGTGTCTTCCTTTCATGATTTTACTTAATGAAGTTTACTTTAATGGGCAGCTGGTCTTTGTGTAGTCCATTAGCTAGTCTCACTTATACTTCCTGTACAGCCTTGGGAACAAAACTGAATTTGTGCTTTTCTGACTTCAGTGTCGAAATTAAACTTCTACAGTGACTGATTGATTTTCTTATTGCATGAAGGCAGAACTTCATTTGAGCAACTGAGCCTTTTGGTGGAAGGTCTCACTAAGCTGCTCAGTTGTCCATTGCTTTCATTGCTAACAATAAGTGAGAGGTTGTGGGTGGGTGGGTACTAACAGTGTGTGCCTTTTTAGGAGAAATATTCCTTTATCTTAAGAGTGTAGTACCCTGGCCTTTGAGAGTCCATTTGAACCTTAGGAGGCGGTGTAATTAAAGAGTGGAAATTCTGACACCTCTTAGAAGAGGGACGGTAAGAAGCTGAGAGGAGAGAGCTGCCAAAACGCTTTCAGGTCAATGAGACGTCAAAAAAGACTAACAGAACCCATCTCCCATTGCCCTTTACAGCCAACGATAATACAGACCACGTACATTTTTGTACACCGTGGAATTAAATTGGCTTAAAAGCTTTTTCCCACTTTCAGGATACCACAGTCATTGGGTACTAGGGTGTTTAAAGGTGACTAGAAGTTCGATAGCCCGTGAGAACACTGTTTTCTCTCCGTAAAACGATTAGATCAGGGTGGGGAAGGTGTCTGAGAGCTCTGAGCCTGTTTGTCATTGAGTCGTGAGCTCTATGGGCAGGGCGGGAAGTCCAGCACAGAGCACTACGCACCCACACATCCTCCACACTGGCAAAGTGACGCGTGCCAACGTGGGCATCGAGGGGCCGAAACGCACTCCACCTGCAGAGCCAGTGACCTTCTGCACTCCCTCCATCTCTCCATCCATCTGTTTCTGTACTTATTCATTTCCAGACGCCTCTTATTCTCCTTGTGGATGTTTCACTCACCCATACCCTGTCTGCAATACACAATCTCCATTTGAAAAGTATCTCCCACACACATCCACATCCACACACACATAAATGCAGAAAAGCATAATTGCACACAAACTGGTTTGACTTGCCTTTCCTGCACATAAATCGGTGTTCATATTTTGCTCTCTACTATACATACACTAATCAAGTCAGATCAATACCGCTAAGTGCTTACAAGAATAATATTAGCATTTGCTCATGTCAAACTCAGCCCCCCCCCCGCCCCCCAAAAATATAAATAAATAAAAGAAAAGAAAAGAAACTTAATCACATGGAGATGAGGTTGAGTCCCTTTTCCAAATATATTTTAATACTGCCTCCGTGTACTGCACTGTGCTGGGTGCTGGAGAGATGCCAGAGTCATGATAGATCACACCCAGCCATGCACTGGCTGAACAGACTGACAGAAAGCACCTGCCTCGAATGGTAAAATACTCTATAAAGCATGAGATAAGGATAGAGAGAGAGAGACAGAGAGAGAGAGAGAAGGACTTTCAGGAACAATGACATTGTGCACTACTGGAGTGGGTGTTACTCACTTAAAGCTTGTCTAACACTTTTAAAGACACGGCTGAAGTTAAAGCGATGAAGTCAATCGCAACATGGCAGGAAATGTCACCACATCTCATGAGAAATGGGTTTCGTAATGAGTCCTGCTATTTTTTCCTGGTTTTCTTTTAATGATGTGCAGCAAAGCAGCACATTGAGCCCTGTGCACAGACATAAATCCACGCCGTGTTCAAACTCCAGTATCCATTACACAATCGCGCACACTGAATCATACGAACCAAGGCCCTTAAGGGCTCCGGCATTGTGTCCCGTAGCCGAAGGCTAGCGGAAATCCGAGGTCAAAGGTCACACCTGCCGCAGTAAGCTTGAGAGCGGAGGCAGGACCCATCTGGTAGCAGCACGACAAAGGACTTGGTTCCCTGCGGTGAGTGAACCCCCAGAACGACCCTCCTTTCCTACGGGGCTAACTAACCTCATCCAATTCATTCAATCAAACCTTAAGGGTGACGTACACATCCAATGAGATGTCACAGTATGGACAATAGCCTACAGACCACATCTGGCTAATTGAAAAGATTGACACAATCCGTCAAATTGTTGACAGTGTTGCATGTAACAGAATAAATAGATTTTTTCTGTATTCTGTAAATAGAATTTTGTGCATCAGGGCGCAGTATCAAATCAATCACTTTTCGCTAACATATTAACATATATATGATAATATTCCATGGAAATCTGGTTTGATTTCGTTTTGCTTTGACAAACCTGCTTCCGAAACTATCGAACCATTCTAATAACCCAGTCCAAGTACAACAAATAGAAGAAATTGAAATGTCAAGACTGATATTTCACAGAGGACTTCCAACTCACTTCTATTTGAGGAATCCCTTGATGGAATATATAATATCCCAATCTAATGTAACTCGCTAGAGGCGCATAACAAGAGATTTAAGTGCAAACACAGAATGCAGCCAGTTTGCAAATATAAACTGGAATCTTCCAGCCACTGGGACACTGAACAGTCTTTGAGATGTTCATGTAGGGGTTGTTTTAGAGGCTGGTCCACCAGCAAAATAATACATAAAGAAAGAGAACAACTAGTATAAATTAGCAAAATGGCTGAAGGAAGTAAATATATATATATATATATATATATATAAGATACAGACAGACAGATTAGACCTACAGATCAGTTGCACCAGCTAGAAAACTATTAAACAGCCTTGGCTTCAGTGCATATATTGAAACATTACGAAGGGGGAATTCAGAGTCACGTGCAGTGAGTCAGGACGTAGTCACATGGGTTTTGTTTTGCGCTCGTGCGGTGGGCAGCGCTGTATGCGAAAGTTTAGTCACTGGTAATTCAGTGCTAAGGGGCCGAAGTGAACACTAGTATTGATTGTATTGAACAGGTGAAAATGGAAATCCCGGCCATAAATCTCAAGGTAACTTTTTGTATTTACTCTGATACTGAAAGATTGCAAAATGTTTTAATTACGCGAACTTAAACCAACACGGAGTGTTCCGTTAGTTATTAGTTTCTCAGATGTGTTTTCATTATATATTAACATGTTGAAAAACAAATAGAACAGTCTGGTACATTCTCAACGGGTTTGACTTTCAGTATTTACTTATAAACTTTTTTGCGTATACATGTCTTTATAAGTTCTTAAAAGAACCATTTCCTCTCAGTTCTTCCTTAAATTTGTAACGCCGCTCGTGCCGCAATGTGTATTGAGATGATGTGACCACTGACACGGACGCACCTTCTTTATTTAGACATAAATGCCTGGCGATGAATTAGCGAACGTGCTCTCGAACTGGCGCGCCCTTATTGTGTGCGTGCGTGCGTGTGCTTGTGTGTGTGTAGGCCATCCTGCTTGTCCACTGGTTCCTGACCGTCTGGTGAGTGAATGAAGTTTCTACTGTTTTTTTTCCCACATACCTGTGAAATTTCTCAAACTGTCCCAGTCCCAACCTCCCCCTTTCAAAGAGGCAGAGTTATCAGTGTAGTGGAGGTGAGGTAGAATTTCTGTGTTGAAGAACTATAAATGTCATTCTAGATTCAAACGAGACAAACTCCCAAGCTGTGGTGAGATTAAAACACAAAATAATAGGATTTACAAACTCGATAACAGAAAAAGAGACAGCTCTGTTCGAAACCTTCTTTTCTTTGTGACCATGTAAGCCAGATTTTCATCCCATGCACGCTACAGTTGTTCAGAACATCAATCGAATCTGACCTTTTGTAATACGTCAAATGTCACTCGTGACTGAAATAGTCCAGTCAGTGAAACTAAACCTACCAGGATTCCAAAATCTCTTAAGTAGCCTCACAAATGCATGACATGTTAAACTTACTGCCCCCCACCCCCATTACTCAATTCTGTAATGTTTTGTTCTGTTACTCTGAAGTGCTGTATTGTGTAATCATTCTGTGTGTAATAACAGGGGTTGCATGGTCTTGCTACCTTCCTCTTATGCGTGGGGGAACTTCACCGTTTTGGCCCTGGGGGTATGGGCGGCTGCTCAGAGAGATTCAGTAGATGCTGTACTGATGGTAGGTATTTGGTGCTATTCCAGTTTGAACACCCTAAACCTTGTTGGAATATGAATAAATAATATGTGTCAGTTCCTTCTATAAACAAATTCAGTACTACTGTTCAGCATTCACAGCAGTCATAAGCTTAGACTGTATTTGTTTGCCCAAACTTGTTTAATACAAACACTACAGTGCTGAAATCATGTTAACAATTAAAGAACAACAGTAACCTTTACCAGTGTTTGAGAGAGAATATTACAAAGGCCATCACACATGTGCTTAAAGACTGTCCAACCACACTCTTTCTACTTCTGGTTTCAGTTTCTGCTCGGAATGGCTTTAACGATAGTGACTGACATCGTCCACTTTGGGATCTTCTACTCTGTGAACGACAGCATTTCGGACAGGGCCAGAGACACGTTTCGCTTCAGCATGGGCATGGCCATACTTAGCCTTATCCTAAAGCCTGTCTCCTGCTTCTTTGTCTACCAGATGTATCGCGAGAGGGGAGGCGAGTACAACATTAACTTCGGTAAGATCATGTCTTTTCGGTAAGCGTCGCTGTTCCTGTGCAGCTCTGATTTGGAACCGCTTGTGCAGTGAGCTCTGGTTTGGAACTGCTCGTGCAGTGAGCTCTGGTTTGGAACCGCTCGTGCAGTGAGTTCTGGTTTGGATCTGAGCGCTCGTGCTGTGAGCTCTAGTTTGTAATCGGTCATGCTGTGAGCTCTAGTTTGTAATCAGTCATGCTGTGAGCTCTAGTTTGGAACTGCTCATGCAGTGAGCTCTGGTTTGGATCTAACCACTCATCCAGTGAGCTCTGGTTTGGAACCTCTTGTGCAGTGAGCTCTGGTTTGGATCTAACCGCTTGTGCAGTGAGCTCTACTTTTGAACCGCTCAAGGCAGTTGACGCTGCGTTACTCTCAGATGCATGTCCTCCCGTTCGTGGCCTCGTTTAGATGTTTGTTTGTCAGATGTTTGTTTGGAGGGGGTTGAGTTTTTCAGCTCTACTTCTTTCCCTGTGAGTCTGCGGAACATTGATGGAGATACAGAAGAAAGTAGCATGTATCATTTTGACACTGGGTAACTTTGTGAGCAAGTGAGAAAGCCAGTGAGTTTCTATGAAACAAACTGTGGAATTTTGCGTCAAAGCAGAGCTGTAACTAAGGTTAGAGAGACGGTCACAAGACAAATGCCTGATGTGGGATCAGAGGAATGGGCCTACTGCTCAACAGAGTTCCACAGAGATAAAGACCATGAAAAACTTTATGTGGGATCAGCACAGAATTTTGTAACCATAAGTATAATTTAAGGACTGACTCACTGAAAAGTATGTTAACTCTTCATAATAAATACATAGAGGTGAACGTGTAATTCCTGGTATATACAGCTGCCTTTTGATAGCATGTTACAATCTTCTGATAATGTAACTTTACAGGGCTTCCCAATTTGCCTTTACTCATGTCTGTGTTACACGTGTCTGACTCGTATGTTACACGTGTATGACTCCTGTGTTACACGTGTATGATTCCTGTGTTATACGTGTATGACTCGTGTGTTACACGTGTATGACTCGTGTGTTACACGCGTCCGACTCGTGTGTTACACATGTATGACTCGTATGTTACACGTGTCTTGTCATTTGCCATACATCAGATGTGTGCGTGGTGTGTATGGTAGCGCAGGTGGCTGTGATCCATCTCAGGTGAGTCCTGCTCCTGGAGTGTCCCTGTGTCCCACACGGTACAGTTTGACTGTCGCCCCATGTTCATACACCTGGTTTAGCTCACAAGCCTGACGAGACAGGTGATCAGGTAAAGAGAGGCGTTTCAGAGCAGTAGAGGCCGTCCATGTTGCAGTGTAAGACCACCATAGGAGCAGGCAGGTGAAACGCAAGATTTATGGAACAATAGAAAACTATTTTTTGTACTGTGTACTGTAATATTGCAGCTGTTGTGTCATGTTGCATCATTTGCAGAGTTTTATTCCTAGTCACCGTCATCCACAAGGACACAGATGAGATATAGCTCCTCAATGTTAACATGTTAGATAAGATTAATTGACTTTGTTATATAAAATTGTCTCTTTAATCTCTTACCGTTGCATTGTTACCTATCCTCTGCTCTTGTTTTCATTCTCTCCCACTTGTCTCTGTTTTCTGTTGTCTGTCTGTCGGCCTGTCTGTCTGTCGGCCTGTTCGTGCATCCTCTCTGTTCCTGTGTCCCACCTCGTTCCCGTGCTGCTGGTCAGACCTGGAGACGTCTGTGGACAGCCGCTGTACCACTGACAGTGCAGACAGCACCTTGCTGGGCCGTCGTTACTGAGAGCTTTCGTTTGCTCCCCGCCCCCTCATCCCCTGGCTCCGCCCACAGCATTGCTAACTTGTTACAACTTGTTACTTTTGTTCTCCATTCCTCTCCTTTGGTGTTTTGTGCTGTGAACAAACTGACCTTCCTCCCCTGTCACTGTCTGTCATTTTGTTACTGTTGTTCCAGATTTTGTTTGAATGTGTTTGACAGTGTGAGTATACATGTGTTGACATCCATTTTTTAATTACAGAAAAAAACCTCAGATCATATTGTAGTTTGTATTACAAAAAAACCTCACAAGTCATCCAGGCTTTCTATCAAATCTGCATGTTGTGAAAGCCAATACGGAAAGTTAGAGGGAGGAGACAGTTGTGTTGAAGATCAGATCAGAGATTATTGCTTTGTGAGATGAGTGTCAGTCTGCAAGGCTTTCATATTTTCAAAGTTTTTTATATTTCTCTTTACAGTCAAGACCTATTAGACTGTCGATGCCAAAATATGCTAACAGGATGTTCTTGGTATATTTGTGCCTTTTGAATTTGAAGTTTTCGTTTTGTGTCATTGATTGAAGAAAGAGTGGTTATTTTTTATTCGTCTAAGTTATTTCTGGATTGGATTTGCCAAGCTGCATTTTAATAAATGGTTTTTAAGAAAAGGAGGACTTATTTTTTGGCCTTGTTTGTTGTGAACTTTCTGTTCTAGATCTTTCCTTGTTAACACATCGCTGGTGTTGTAAAAAGCATGCTGTAACAGTGCAGTTATTAAATAAGAGTATATAATGCTATATACCAAGAACTATATATTAACTGCAACAGCAAAAATAAGTGTCATGCTGCCACTCTGGGTATGCTGTTATTCAAGCCATGCTGCCACTCATGGTATGCTGTTATTCAGGCCATGCTGCCACTCAGGGTATGCTGTTGTTCAGGACATACTGTCACTCAGAGTATGCTGTTATTGAGGCCATGCTGTCAGTCAGGCCCTGCTGCCACTCGGGCTATGCTGCTGCTCAGCTATGCTGCATGAGATTTGATCAGTGGCATTATAAAAGTGCGCAGCAGACTGCAGCAGTCTACCACAACCATTCTGTACATGATTGAGTTTCTATTCAGAACTTCAGTCCAGAGGGCTTAGTTATGGATCCCCGGTTCCCTTACTTTATGATTAACTATATAGTCATACACCAGCAATTGAATTGGATTTTCATTTATAATAAAGTATAATTAAACCTCATTGGTTTTATGATTTTATATACATGTAATTCATATGCTGTGCTTAGCATGGGCTGTCAAAAATATCAGCATTATTCATTAATAATGTGCTGTTGATTTCAAAAGAACTTAGAGGTCTTTACTGGAAAGGTGTTCTGTAGCCTAGCAGGATTGAGGTGCTGGTACTGACTGATTGGCATGTGTTAACTGTGCAGGTGGACAGGTAGATTTCGTGTGCATCTGTGTGGGGTAGATGTGTATCTGTGTATGGTGGTCTCACATTTGTGTGTGGTAGACAGTAGTGTCTGTGTGCGTTGAACAGGTGAGACTGCGGGTGAATCTGCATATGTGAATCTGTGCATTTATGTGTAGTGGACTAGTGCATCTGTGTTTGGATGGACAGGCGTGTCTGTTTGGGTGGACAGATGTGTCTGTGTTCAGGTAGACAAGTGCTGTAAAAGCTTTAATGACCTCTTGTCACTCTGGTCTTCTGTCCCCAGGTTTTCCCACTGTGACACGCAACAGGGACGTCTACCAGTCCATCGACCACCAGGACTCCCCGGGCAGCTCAGCCAGGCCCTTTGTCCAAAATGAGGACCAGAATCCCAGCATCCGCTCATACTGATGCCCCTCTTAATGAATGACACCTTTCTGATGCCCCTGATATTGAATGACACCTTGCTGATGCCCCTGTTAATGAGTCATATCTTACCGTTAATGAGTGACCCCAATACTGATGCCCCTGTTAGTACTGATGCCTCTGTTAATGAATGATTTATCCCCTTCTCAGTGGTTACTGGCATATGCTGTAGTGGATGTTGGCAGAGGGCAGATGCAGGGGCAGGTTAAAGTACAGTGATGCCCAGCTGTATTCCTCAGCATGGGCAAGGTATCTTTTCCAGTTTTCAGTGTGTTTACTCTTAGCCTTAAAACTATCTTTTAAGTTTGTGGGATGACAGGTGACAGTGTATTGATGTGTTGCTTAGCCTTGCACACTAGGTTATGTGATCACACCAGATGTCATTGGCAGCTGGGACTGACAGCTTTCTAAGCACATAAATAGAAGGTCAGTTGTGGGATTTGGAGATATATCATACATACGAGTCATTTAATGACAAAGAAAATCATTTCTGTTTAGGTTCATGTGGTATAAATAAACACCCAGAACATGTGTTATTACCTACCTGTTATAACTGGTAATGACCTATATCCTAAATGTTGTTGATAAAGTCCATCTTAAGATGAGCCAATATCATGACTATTTCTGTATGAAACTTTTTTGTCAGACTCACCATTCTTTTGAAACATCTGGGTGTGTTTATTGGAAATCTTTTGGAGGCAAAATGCTGTATAGTGGTTGTTCGGTTCAGTTTCTCGTCATTCCTCACTCCTCTTTATTTAGCCAGTTTTCTAAACATCTTTGATGAGAGACATGGTTGCTTGGTAACACAGTAGTTTTTTTTTCTCTTGCTGGGCAACACTCATCTGAGTGTTTTTTCTTTGTTCTTGTCTGGGAAGGAAGTTGTCTGTTGACAAATTAAACCTAGTCGTGGAGTAAATGAGTCTTTAGTGATTTCCTATTGAAAATCCCTGTGTCAGGGGCTGGAGTTTGTGTGACTTGGAAGAGAGAGTTAACATTATTGTCACCAAGAACAAACATGGAATGAGTAGGTTGAGCTCTGAGCAGCTCTGTGGAAGAGCAGTCTGAGGCAAAGTGTCAGGTTCCCCAGGCCACCCCAGGTTTTTCCCCCTCTCAGGTTCCCTAATCCACTTCTGGTTTTCCCTCTCTCAGGTTCCCCAATCCACTTCTGGTTTTCCCTCTCTCAGGTTCCCCAATCCACTTCTGGTTTTCCCTCTCTCAGATTCCCCAAGCCACTCCTGGGTTTTGCTTTTCCACTCATTATCCTTTCCCCCCACCTGTTCCCCATCACCTTCTATTTTCTCCCTTATTTAAGCCTCCTGGTTTGACCTCAGTTTATAGTTTATTGTTTTGGAGCTCTCCATGTTGGTTTGGGCTCACGCTCTGGGTTTATCGCTTGTATCCCTTTCTTACTGTTTTTCTAGCCCTGGTTGTTGTTTGTAGTTATTGTGTCTCCGTTTTTGCTCATGTTTTTTGTTGTGTCTTTTCTAGATCCACGTTGCCTGGCTCTTTTGTGGTCACCTTTGTTTCTGACTAGTTTAGCTTTGTTTGGATAGTCTTTCATGTTCTGTTTTTTGTCTGTCCCCTGTGTTTGTGACTCCTCTTGTTCCCTCCAGTATGTGTGGTTAGATGTTATGCTGTGTACTTATGGTTCTCTTGCAATGTTTGTTTGGCTGTTCTCCTGTTTGTGTTCCTTCCTCTCGCTTGCTGTGTTTATTAAAACCCTGTTTGTGTCCATCTCTGCCTGTAATCCTCTTGCCTCTACTCTGCACACGCGTTCAGCCCCAGTCACCCAACAAGAGAGGAAGAATGTCTCTGTACATTAATGGAAATATTCTTAACTTACTACAGTGAATCAGACATTCACATTTTATGTAGGAATCAGTAATTTATTTTTAATATATATATTGGGGGGGGTATTTATTTTTTTTTGGAAGACTTGATAGCAAGTTACTCCTGTTAAGAGCATTACTGGTTTCCATAGGAACCGTGTAGTATGCTAAGGAGATGACGGTTTGTTCACTGTTGCACCGATTTGTAGCTACGCTCCATTTTCGTTTGGATAACTTGCAGCTGCTCCTTGCCAGTGATGGGCGACGACTATATTAAATTGCAAAGAGAGCTATTCTCTCGGTACAGGTGGAGAGGAAGATGGTGGTTAGAGAGCTGGTTAGCAAACTTATGCCTCTGTGCTTCAGCCTTTATTATTTTTCTCTCCATGCCAGCGGGGATTATTTATACAGTGTCTCACTTCCTTCATCAGTACCTAATGTGCTGCTTAGAGCCACTGGCTGGTGGTGAATACTGATTTGAAATGATTTTATGTTATTTTCTTACAAGATGTCTGAATGACGAAGTAAAAATACAAATCAGTAACCCAGAACATGCAGACTCCTCACTGTGCATCAGCATTTAATTTCCTCTATGCTGTCAAAATCCATTTTACTTTGATAGTTTTATTCAAGATTTATCTACTTAATCGCAAATAGTAAAGCATCTTGACTAAAGCTAAGTACTTTTAAGGTGCATTTTTTGTTATATTTATTAAATTAAAGATATTTGACTTGTATTTTGAAAATATTTCTTACCAGTAAATAGCACAGTCAATAATTGAAACGGTTTAGGCCGTATTCTGTTGTCCCGAGCGATAGGCCACTCTTACAGATGTTTGAAAGAAAAAATTGTTGTGTGTCAATAAAGAACAGTTTTCACGAGACTACATTTTCCATGCTAATTAGTGTGTTTATTAAAAAGAAAAGCAGTCAACAGAAACAGCGAGAGCTCATCCTACAGGGAGGGTAGAGAGAGTAATATCTAACCACAAGTACATTATGAAAATGGCAGGTGACTCGGTGGAACATATAGGCTATAACACATCCTCACTGAAGTAAACACGTACACAAAAACAAACCAAAAGCAGCTAGCAGATTATACATTAAACATAACTTAGAGGCTGAAAGGAGGCACACTATATCACAGGAGCTTCCCCTGCCTTCACTCACATAGGTGCACTGTCACTCTCTTAAAGGTACGGTATACCAGCTGTTTATTTGTTCATATTAATTAATGGTTATGCTGTGATTTGCAGAATTTATTTAACATACACTAATAATTAAAATCCGTTGCATGCAAATGTCATGCCAAGCTTTCCAGGGAAGTTATTGTGCTCGCTCTCTCTCTCTCTCTCTCTCTCTCTCTCTCTCTCTCTCTCTCTCTCTCCTTCTCCATGTGTGGGCACCTGGGAGAGATCTTAATTAATTAGTAGCTGATCTGTTAATGATTTCTTCCTCCTGAACTGTTAATGGACAGCCATGCTGATGTCCACAAGGACAATGTTGACGTTGATTAATTTAGGGTTAATCGGCACAGGGTTTCGCTTGTGCGTCTTTAACGACTCCTGTCCTGTCCTGTCCTGTACTGTACTGTACTATCATGCCCTGTCCTGTCCTGTCTTCTGTGGTGAAAACTGGGAAGACTGGTATTGTTATTTTTTACATTTGTCAAAAAAATACTGAAAGAATGATAACAGGCTGTTAAATGTTGGAATTGATAAGACATTCATCAAATGAAGGTGATTCCAGGTGAGTGACTGGAGTATACTCTAGTAAGAGAATTATATATATGGAGTGTGTATGTCATGTATGTCCCCCTTGTGCATGGCCGCTGAAAGTGTCCCGTGGTATCTGGCACCAAGATGTTAACAGCAGATCTTTAAGTCCTGTAAGTTGTGAGGTGGGGCCTGGGTGGATTGGACATGTTTTTTGCCTGGGCACTTTGGACAAGACCTTGAACTTGAACGTTGCTCAAACATTCCTGACAAATATTGCAGTGTTGAAAGAGGCCACTGCCATTAGGGAACAGTGTTTCTGTGAAAGGGTGTACTTGGTCTGCAACAATGTTTAGGTAGGTGGTACTTCTCAAAATAACAGCCACATGAGCACCAGACGCCCAACGTTTCCCAGTACGGAACATCACACTACATCCCCTGCCATGCTTTCTTCCCATAATACCTCTTGGTGGTGTGTCTTCTCCAGGTAAATGACACACACACACATCTGGCCATAGACACCATGAGGACGAGCCAGAGAAGAAGAACATAACCAAACAAACTCTATTTCTAAACTCAGGAAGTTGATTACTATGTGGCTTTAGCATTCAAACCACATGTAAAAACGGAAGCCTGGTTGACTTTGCCATTAGTCTCATGAGTTTTAAGGTGGACTGGAAATTTTGAATTAGAAACTGGATAACTGTCATGGTGGCTGCCCTCGCCTCCTCCCTTGTCCCGTGTCACTTTTGTAAGTCGCTCTGGATAAGAGCGTCTGCTAAATGCCATAAATGTGTCTGTGTGGGCGTGTCTGTGGGTAGGTGTGTCCTTGCGTTGTGCCTATTATATGAGTGTGTGATGCACACGTCACCCCTTAGACGGTCTTTGTTGACATTACGCGTGAGTCTCTGTTTATTTATATATTGTATATATTATTTACATATACTTTTGTTTATATTTATGTCATACATTACAAGATATCTGTAAAATATAGTATATGAAATACCTCCCACACAAAAATATGTTCAAATGCAAGATATCGGTATTGGATTGGTTCCGAAAAATTGTCATCATACCATCCCTAGTCAGCTTGCGCATTTTAGTCAGTAAGCAGCTATACAGTCCCAGAGGCAGCAAGTTGCAACATACTGTGTGTTATGACTCTGTTCTATCGTAGCCAGTATTAACTTTTTCAGCAGTTTGTGCTACAGAAGCTCTTCTGTGGGATCGGACCAGACGGGCTTACATTTGTTCCCCATCGCATCCGTGAACCCTATGACCTCATCGCCAGCTCAGTGGATGTCCTTCCTTGGACCACTTTTGGTAGGTACTAACAACTGCTCGCTGGGAACACTCCACAAAACGTGCCATTTTGGAGATGTTCTGACCCAGTTGTCTAGCCTTCACGATTTAGCTCTTGTCAAAGTCCCTCGGGTCCTTACATTTGCCCAGTTTTCCCTGCTTCCAACACATCAACTTCCAGCACTTTTCTGCTAAACCATTTGGACTCTCTGCCATCATGAATTTCAGGTCAGCTCTACTTAAACAAACACTGAGTTAAAGGGATAGCAGGTGCGATTTGGGCACTAAACACTTAGCATCTCTGGAACACCAACAACAGCATGGAAGCCAAACTATGCTAGACAGCCTGACCTTATGACCTCTGAGAACTCTTACATGCTGGTGTTAGACCTGCAAACATAACACATGTATACTCTCTCTATTATTAAAACCGTCTCTCCTGCAGAACTTTGCTCAGGATATTCTTTATATATTGCATTTTTACCATGTAACTGATTCATCCTCTCCATATGGGTCTGTCATAATTACATTTAAAACGCATCTGTAGTCATTTTGAGTCCTAAAATAGCATCTGATGGTAATTAAATCTGAAACAACTGTCACCCGCTAATGATAAAGCTCGGACAAAAAAGGTCATTAATGGTAGTTATGTAACTGGTGCAGCTGAGATGTTCTACAGCTGACCTGCTTTGTGTGTTGCTGGTGTAGTTTGTCTAAATGAGGACAGTGGATGCAGATTCATTACAAACAGGTGTGAACTCCATTACTCCCAGATTAATGGGCTGGAAATTCTACAACAGGGAAAACAAAACCTTTCTGTGTTCTTCCAAGAGTAGAAAGCTATAGGCCGGCATTGGTTTTTATGGTCATATAAAGAATTGGGACATTAGGTCTCAGTGGACATGAAAGGGTGGAGAATGGTGAGACATGTAAGGGTGGAGGATGATGTATGATCATAAAGATGGGGATGGCTCACACACACGCACACACGCACACACACCCCAGTACAAGTTCTGTCACCAAATGCATTTTTAATGAGCTTCATCTCCTTGACTTCTGTGCACAGGACAACCTGCTCTTGAGGACAGACGTGACCCCATTATTTCAAGCACACCCATGTGACTAAACAGCCTTGTCTCACACACACACTGCAAAGGCACACTCACTCCCACAGAGAGGATGTTCACTGGATTTACAAAGTTATGACAGCACTAGGCCCCTTTCATTCCTCAAGATTATGCTGAAATAAAGGCAGCTGTTTGTTGCCAGGCAACACTGTTAAATCTATGAAATTCCATAGGAATTTTTTAAAACGTCACGAAAAGTAAAAAAGTAATGAAGGCCATTTGCTTCCTTCATTCGAGATGAGCAGCAAATCATTTTTGCGCCTTTTAACGCTCACGATTGCGATGTTTTAGTGTGGCATAAAAATAAAATACAGGCTGAGAGAAGAGAAAGGAAGAGAAAAGGATGATGTGTAAAATGGAAGAGAGAAACTCTGGCCTGATTTCACCCTGCGATCCAATCAGGCTCAGCAGCTCAGAGGGGACTCAGAGGAGCATGCGGCCATCACAGAGCGACCCGGGGTGGGGGGAATCGACTGGTGGTGTGGGGTGGGTGTTTAGGTTAGGGATGGGGGTAAAGGTGGGGGCGTTGTTGGAGTGCAGAAGCCTCTGTTGGCTGTCGTGTTTTCTAGTTCAGTGTGATTTATGAGCTGATCAGCTATCGACCCAGCCGCAGTGCGATCACTGCACAAGGACTGCTGGTTTTGTGCATCACTGCCGTTACTGGCTATTGCCCATAAAATTAGGAGGTTGTTTATTTTTTTTTAAATCAGCTACTCTTTGTAACATCTCCTACATTCCTGTTAGGGATTTGAAGTGATCTAGAGCTCAGAGGAAGAGATTAGTGGTCTGTTTTGTCATGCCCATTCATTTGTTAGGGTACTGCAGAAATGATCTGTAAATTATCACCATCAAGGGGGAGACAAATACATTTAAAATCTCTTTAATGATACATTAACCTGGATGCTTCAACAGAGAGCACAGCAACTGCAACCATCATTTTTGTGAACATCCTTTTTCTTTGGTCTAAGTTGTTTATTGCGGCAGAATAATTTGCACTTAGTCATTGTTTGCACACACCTTAAAAGCCTCTCTGCTTTCTGATGCTTGGTTTCTGTAGAGTGAGAGGAGCTGTTTATCTGATCTGTGACAGGTTTTGCTCACAGTGAGGTCCTCTGTTGGCCCTCCTCAGACAGGGCAGTGACAGGGATCGCTGCACACTGTGGTTGATGACGCCCCGTAAACACACACGCTAAACTCTCTGAACAATCCTGAACAAACACCAAAATATGATCTGCTAAAAAAAAGTCAGAGCAGTAAAGTAGAGATACAGTGAATTTTAGCTATTATTTGAGTCATGTGTTTATGTTTGTACAAGTATACAAAGAGTAATTCATTCCAGCTGTGCACCAAAACCATAATGTACTAAATTCAAAAGATCTTCAAAAGATACTTAAAAACCTTCAAAAGATACTTCAAAATAACCAACCATTAAAATTTGCTAAAGAACATTCAGTCATCAAATTTGAGTGCTCTTTCTCAGCAAACACACTCTTATTATTTAGGGTGGAGTTTGGTCTCTATGACATCCTCATATCTAGTTATGAATTGCAAACAATAAAAAAATTCCCTTTGTACAACACTTTTCCATTTTTATTTAACCCCTCCTTTTTAATCCAGTACATAAAGAATCTAGTTTCTATTGTCATCACTAAACCAAAGTTAATTTCCTCCCTCTTTTTATATCCTGCACTTACCAGAATGTCTCAACACACAATTTATATTACAGTTAAAGTATTACTGCTGTGACAAAAGTTGATATTTCGTTACATACATTTTCCCAACCATCTATTAACCTAAAGTTTACACACTTTGAAACGGGAAGATGTTGGTCATGTCCTCTCCACAGTAATTATAAACATAACTCACCTTTTGTGCTCCTGTCCCCAAGATGGACTGTATCAACTATAATCCATTCAGCAGATTTTCATATTACTCCTGTCCACTTTTGTCGTTTAATGTACATTGGCCTATAAAAATCCATCATAGAACATTTATCATATACGATGTCCTTCACATAACACACATCACTGTGTGAGCTGGATTTCTAGTGGCATCTCTGTGTCAGGGCATCTCTGTGTCAGGGCATCTCCGTGGTGTTTCTCTGCTTGTTTTTCCAGCCGAAGTCGGTGGTCTTTGCTGGGGTTTCGCTGGGCTGTAGGATCAGAGTATTTTTACTCTTGTTTGAATCCCAGTTGTAGATGGTGGAGCAGCCATCGCCGGTACTAGAACAGGAAGAAATGCAATGAACATTAGTAGTTTGTCTCCACATCTGCACTTACACATCAGGTAAACAACAGACACAATTCCAAAAGGTTTTAGGAACTGAAACTCATATTTTATAATTTTTTAATATAATAAAATTACCCATGTGGTGAGTCAGTGGTCATTGTCGTATCCTCACAGATCTTCAGCATGGTCTCACTGTGATCATCTTCATTGTCTTTCAGGACCTGGAACCTAAAAGCAATCGACACCATCAAGGCACAGTTGACGTTTATTAATGTCATTATCAATTATTATGGGATGCGATGGGTATTAAACAGTCTGGAGGTACCTGGGCTCCAAGCGTTCTTTTACTTTTGCTATGGATGAGATATATGGCCCAATCTGTCGAGCGATGGTAGTCAAGTAGGAGTTTTCCTGCTTCAGCTGGAGAAGATCGTGGAGCTGTGCTGAAATGGAGCAACAAGGATGACATCAGCTGAGGTGTTCAGTGAAAATCTCCAGGTAAGTTATAAGCTGATAATATCCCTTACCTTCATAGATATCTTGCTCATTAGTGACCCTTTGTAAAGTCTCCTCCCACATCTGGAAAAAACATACTGAGATGAAGCTTAGTCCACGCTAACTCATCACACAGCGATAGTGGTACTTGTTTACAATGTTTGTCGGATCTACGGCAGAGCCTCACCTCCTCCATCATGCCCCTACGCGTCTGCACCATGGAGTACTGGGACGTGATTTGTCCATCGATGTGCAGAGAGCTCTCCAGTATCTCTGACATGGCATCCGTGTCAATAAGTGAATGGTGCTTGGTCAGATCGCGGTGCATCGCCTGCACCCGGTTCTTCAACTTCTGCACCTCTGTCTGCAGAGCCTGGTCCAGAGAGGCCACCGGTAAACTGAGCGTGTCATGAACGTGTGAAGCCGACCGCAGCATGGTATTCTGTTTACCCACATCCAACCACCTCAGCTGTGATGTAAACTTAGACAATTTTGCCCTGCTACATGAGCGTACTGTCCCAGGTGACCAGTGGCTGTCTCACCTGATAGCTGTTCTCATAGTTTCGACAGTGCTCTGAGAAAGCCGTGCCCCCATCCTTGGCCAGTGAGACTTTGGTACAGATGTATCGATGAGAAGCAGCTCGATATCCCAGGGAGGAGCCCTGTGGCGTGGCACTGAGAGATGGAGGCTGGCACGACATGGACCAAGCAGACCGCAGTCTGTGGAGGGAAACGCGAACACCATCTCCTACAGCCCTGTCATCTAACATGCACACACAGTATCAGGGTCCAGTATGCCAGTGCAAGTTAAAACTGTCGTCATGGAAAATGACGCGGAGGAAGCTGTCTGCCTTTGCAGGCTTTAGAAAAAGGAGAGAGTAGAAAACAACCCGTCATCGCAGGATCTTTTTTGCATGACGGCTCGTTCTGTCTGCTTGACAGTCTCTCCCTCCCTCACCTTATTTCATGCACGCCAAATTTCAAGCAACATAGTCTGCATCAGCCTATAAATCATGGGGAAGCATTCTAAGAACAGGCACTCTGACAGCCCTGTTTACAGTGCCGAGTGCCAAACAACTATTCAGGAATCTCTGTATCACAGAACTATTCTTAAAGCATTTCAAGATCATATTTTTAAAAATGCCCTTTGTAGCTGTAAGGTATTAACGTGCTCTGAATAAGAAATATTATACATCCCTTCAATTATAACTTCAATTATAACAATTTATAACTGCTTTATAAATAAGCAAAGTATCAAACGAGTTTACACATAATCACTAGGCCTTCCATAAACCCATTTAGAAAGGAAAATGTGTTTTTTGTACGATATCACGCTGAAAAATCTCAGAAACCTCCTTACAACCATCTGAGGGTCATCCAATCAGTTAATACAGTGCACATCTGACTGAAACCATATGACAATAAAATCATTAAACAACAGAAGAAAAGGTGGATTACCGTAATGGCAAGGGTCTTTCAAGCCGTGTGCCGTGATGCCACGGTCTGGGAAGAGTTTCTAGGTGCTGCTCCTTTCAGCCTGACACCTATACTGTGCTCTGTCAGGAAGCCCCACCCACTCATTTGACCCCTACCAATTTAAGACATCGCCACGGGAAACGGCATCAGGGGGTATGGAACAAAGGCCTGAAGAGTTCCGTGTAATTATGATATAAATAGTGAGCGGAACCCAAGAGCAGACTGTTGCCATGGCTGTGGGAGACTGGGAGCAGGCGTGTTTGGCAGCAGAGGGGCGGGGCAACCCGTGATTTATGTGGAAAGTTGCTGGGGGCACCTGCGTCATCCATTGTCCACAGAATGGATGGGGGGGGGCGTGTGGGAAGCTGAGGAATTCTTTGCGGTCACCTTTGCTTCTGTCAAACGCGACACTGGACATGTGTAACACTGTAAACACAACCTAGTTCCAACAGATAGAAGAAAGCAATGGGGTTGTGAGGGGTGGTGTTGTGAGGGGTGGGGTGGGGGTTTCCAGGAAGGAGAAATCCTAAGGAAAGGCTACTGTTCCTGCTATGAAAGGACACACAGAATCAACTGTGGCAGCTACTAGAAAACTTAAAATAGAGACTGGCTCGAGCCAGCGAGACCGGTGCCACACTTGGTTTACCACTTCATACGCTTAAATTTCTCAGAAAATGGTTATAAAAATATGGATCAGTATATTAAGCCAGTGAGAGGAGCTGTGCCCTTTCAAAGTCCTGTGTCATTCTTGGATTTAATCCATCTGCTTCACAACAGAGAACTGGAGATTCACCGCACAACTCTTTTATTCTCAAAGAATTTCCTTGAAATGCTGATCTGGGACCTCATCTTTCCTCCTTATGCTGGTCATGGTCACCAAGTGCTAAAAGCCTGATGTGATCTAAGAACTGTGCTTTTCTTCTGAAATGCTTTGTGACAGTAGATCAGACAGCAGTGCTGTAACACTGAGCCTCACTCCCAGGATCAGAGTTTTCCTAGAAGCCTGGCTCCACTCACCCGGGAGCCAGGGTTAACATCGCTGGAGAGCCAGGGTTAACATGGCAAGAGCAGGGCTGGCTCATGCCAGGCACGTTAGGAGGGGGTTACAAAGCTGCAACAGCTTAGGGACTGACCAAATGACTTCAGGGATAAAATAACTGCCTTCTTCCTGTTGTGTATTGTCCTGCTCACCTGCTCAGTGAGCACATGGGGAATGAATGTCAGCCATCTTTGTTTTTTTTTTTGTTTTTTGTTTTTTTACGTTAGAGTGTTATGACATTTGTTTTTCAGCCCATGAATGTATGATTATGTCAATATGAAGATGTACTGGGGAATATTAAGGCTACATTTTGACTTCGCTATATTTCGCTATAGAAACTGAAACTTGTATACAGTTTTTCCTTGGTTTACACAGCAATTATGATTGCTAAGACTTCTTTACCAGCCTGCAGAATTGATCTCTAATTTAAGCATTTGTTCACTAGTCAGGGCAACAATGCATGAAAGCAACTCTTCCTCAACCCAGCAATGTTGTGGAGCAGGAACTCACAGGCTGCCCCCGGTGGCTCCCCTGGATACTGCGCCAGACCAGTGCAGTCCAAGTGGTAGCAGGGTGTCTAGACAGCGGGCAAACTCTGCATGGAAATCTGTGTTGATCTGGGGGAGAGGGAAATCTCAATCAGAAAGAGAAAAGGCCATCATAGTTTCAATCAGCTGTCAATCTTACAGAGTAGGAATTAGCTTAATATCAAGCCTTGGGATAAATATTATAACAATTCAAGTTTCTATTGATATCTTGTTGCATATTTCTGCATTTAAAAGTATTTTAAGAGTTTATTTGTATTGTTATAAAACTACAGTATCTAAACTGTTTTAAATCTTACATATGAAAAACCCTTACAAAAGACATTGTGTAAACATTATTTAAACAAATATCACTACCCTATAAAATGAATACTGAACCTCAGCATTATTTTTAACTGGGTAGTAAGATTATAGTCGTTCTGGAATAGCCTCTTTTATGTAATGTACAAAACACATTTTAGTCAGTGTGTGACAGTAGTAATTCAACACATTCACACTTGAAAAAAATCCAGAAAGTCAATGGAATGTCATACTTTCTGGAAACAGATAAATCCCACATAAATAAACCCATATAATGCCTTATCAGAAACTCCTCTCTTTTTACCCAAAGGTCACACATGCATGAAAAATGTTTCTCACCTTCAGAAAACCTCAAAGTAATCAATCAGTTGAGATATACAAACCTGATAAAAGACTCAGTGAAATTCTTAAAAGGCCATGGAAGGGGGTGGGGTAAAAAGTGAAGCCAACCACTGAAATTCACAATGCTGAAGCCAACCACTGAAATACTGCCTCATTGACAATGTAATAAAACTATACTGTTACTGCACATGTACAAGCATAGTGAAAGGTGAAGAAAGCCAGGATAACCAGCAAACAGACACAGGCTTAGCAGGACAGTCACATGACTAAAATCACTAAAATCACATGTTAATCTGGTAGGAATTTAATTTTCAACAAATGACTTGGAGTAAACACCAAGACGACCAAATATGTTAAAGAATAGCCAAAAAACCAGAAGGTATCAATAATGACAACAATTAATTCAAGATTTCAGGTTAAGGGCTAGACAGTTGCTGCAAAAATGAACAAACCTAGAATCAGAATAAAGACTTTGACACCTTCACCCCCAAAAGGAAGACCACATAAATCGATATTTATTACTGTCACTGATGCCCCCTGCTGGTGGCCACCTGTGGACTGTTTGTTGTTATCTCAATTATTTTGCTTTGTGTTGTCCACGCCTCCCTCAGGAGGTATTAGTAAGCTTGCCAACTGAGGACAGTTCTGTTTCATGACCATTGTCACTCATTGTTATGTTACGTGACTACATTTGTTTTTAGGTTGTGCATGTTTACTTTCAGTATCGTTGACATTACTTTCCTTAAACTGCTTAGTTATAGACCTGTGTTATGTTCTGTTGCTCACCACCTTCAGTAATTGCAGCTTTTCTGAAAATAGCCTTTAATACAGATTGTTCAAACCTTCAGAACAGCACCAAAAAAACAGTGTGGGATACACCACCCTAAAGTTTTGAGCTCTTATTCACCACTTGGTAGGTCTCATTATTTGCCCATTACAAGTAATTTTTACAAATATGTAAACTCTCAACAGAGTTTATAGCCAATGTTCTCTTAGATGTACCCTGTACAGGCTGGTAAACTGCAGAGAAGTATGCTGCATTGGTGTAGGGCTGCACTGGTGTAGAGCTGCTCTGTGAAAAAGTCTGCTTTGGACAACATTGAGCATCATCAAAATGCTCTGGAGATGCATGTTGATTGTTTAGAGCAATAGGTCTGTCCAGACTACACATGATCTTGGAAGGGCTAGAAATATACAGACTTTGGACTGTTAGCTGGCAGCTCTTCTTTGGGAAACATGATGATAGCCACTCAGAATAATCTCAGATGCAGAAAGCATAATTTGTGTGGGTTTATAAGTAGTATACCTAATTGATGCCAATTCAACAGCCTGCATAAATCGCCTGCTTTGGGTAAGGTTGTAGTTACCAGATAGCAGTTTCAAATTGCTTGAAGAAATAGACATATCTTATGGTTAGTCTGAGCTGGTTGGTGCTGGGAGTAAACATACCCCCAGTGTCTTTATACCCTATACCTTGATGTCCATTTAGGAAGGGCTTGGAAACAATCAGAGGGTCATAGTTAGGCTGCACAGGTTTTTTTCTTAAGACAGCTGGTACCAGCTTTGAGAGGAGTCAGGGGTTACAGCCTGGGCACTCAATAGCTCTCTGTATATTTCTCATGTGACAGATGCTCAGGATCCTTAGCAGAAAATGCAGGGGAAATAGAACAGAGAAACTTTGGAATGCCACTTGGGTATACCTTTGATATGAAGGTTGGCAGAGTATTGTAAGTCACATAAGGGCTTCTTTCAGACTCTGGAGAAGTTGGCACAGTTGCAGTGGTAGGATGATAGGCTTCCTCAAATGGCTTGGACAACTTAGATATAAGGAGAGTAGCTTTGCACTGGATTAGAAGTGCACGGCTTGGACTAATGTTGAACCACAAATGGATGGCTTGGAGCCTGAGGTAGCAACAGAAGTAAAACCAACTGTGTAAAGCCATTCCTTGAGTCACTTGAAGCTACTTTAAGAACCATAAGTGTATTTCAGGGATAATTTTGATAATTTGATCATTACTTTGTAGTGGCTTGAAAACAATAACAGCAAAACAGCATCTTGGCCTAACTGAGAAATGCCAGAAGGCCTGTAAGTTGAGGCACATGTTGTTCCAGATGTGCTATAGACATTATACCTGAGCCAGCAGAAATTAGTTTACTTTAATCATGTCCAACATCACATCTTGCTGGGCTGTCTTGGCTTGGCACTAGTATGCTGCATATAGGCATTTTGGGCTGGTTTTGGCCTGCCTAAGTTGTAGTCATTCCTGTATGGTATGAAGCCATGTCAGGAGCACCTTGGTTCTACTCCCAAAAGATGGATAACCACTTTCCAGATGAGGCTTGGGAGCAGCTGTTGGTAACGGCTAGTGTGAGCAGACCGGAAATTTGTAAACCCTCGCTGGTTTTATAAAACTATACACATGGCCATTTGATACACCTGGTAAACTCTAATCATATCCAGTGTCCTTGGGTGACATCATGAGTTGATAGAAACCTTGGTTTTATCTTGGAGCTACTGACACCCACTTGTGTAAAGCTGGACACAGATATCTGTATCTACTTTAAGTCCAAGTCCACTTTTTCTAGTGTTGTTCACTGCCTCAGCCAAGTTTACATCAACACTCCCAGGCTGCCTGCCATATTCAGATCGATAGCTGTAAACTGAACCACAGAAGAGTATTAATGTACATTTCAGTTTGCCAGCAAAAAAGAAAGAAAAAAAACCCAAAACAGATACAGCGCTAACATGCACCACAAGGATAAAATCAGCAATTATGCTATTGCTAAGAACCTTAGCAGCAGTTTAACTCAAAGGTAAAAAGCAGGAGTAATCATACTGAAAAACATTTACTTCTCAGCTGTTTTCAGCCAAAACACACCATTTATCAGATTTCCAAACCACATCCTAAGTCCTGTTATGGGGTATTTTTATATTTTGAACCCCAACCACTTGCTAATGGATTGCAGGAGAGCAGATTCAAAACACTGCTCACAGCAATTAACAACTACAAAAGTGGTGTTAATTTTAAACACTAATTGAACCGTTTTCAATATCTACCTTGGTACCCTGATATTTAAACAGAGTGGAAATCCAGATACTAACACAATTCATTACAATACTTTGAGGGAAGGGAAAGTCTCATTAAAGTGTACAAATTTAGTAGTAGCACAGAAGTAAAAGTAGTTTATAGATATAGACTTTACATTTCCAATGTGTGAATTGTTTTATTAAGTGTGCAGGACCTGTGTACTCTGTGTATCTGGATTCACAGGTTGGCAAATTAACAGGTCCAGTTAACAGCCCAACTGAGTTCAGTGTGAATCACAACTATGCGATTTCAACTGTGGTAAGGATCATTTCACATAGCAGACTTGTCTCTCAAAGAAAAACAGTCATTATCCACAGGTTGTGTTTGAATAGTCATGTCATTATGATGAACCTTGGTGTTTAACTATCCAGAAGCTTGTAATAAGTCATATTAAGACCCATATTACTTCCTTATTTCAAGTTTGATGGAAGTTCCTAATCTTTTGCTGGGATGGAAGGCAGAATTATTACTTCATAATTTCATATTTTGGCTCCATGAAAAGACATCACACAGGGCTCCAATACCTAATTATCTAATCAATCACAGGATCTTATAATTGTTTTATATTTATTTTATTATGGTTTTTCACGGTTTTGTGAACAGTGTGGTAGTGTGCTGTCTTTCCTCTTACAATATAAATGTTTGAAGGTCAATTGTGAAGAATTAATGATTAATGCTAATTCATGATAATGGTTGTGTACAGAGGGAATTAGCTGACAGGTCATATCACATTCTGCAATGTTCTTTTTTACTTTGCAGTCCATGCAAAGTTATATAAATGAGTGGTCCAGTGTGTTACCATGATAATACTGGACTGGTATGATCCATCCTGTTGCTGTGTTCTGCTTCAGGGTTGGGACAGCGTAGTTGTGACCTCGATGGTTAACGGTTAGGTTTTTAATAAGTACTCTGATCTGTCTCATGTGGTGCTGTGAGGGAGGGGGAGTGGTTTACCTTGGTGTTCTCGGCAGGACACAGCTGATGAGGCATCTTCACCATCCTGTGTAGCCTCTCCATCAGCTGCTGTGGAGGAAGGAGACACAGGACGTACTGAACCCCAACACTGCTGCTGTACTGGTGTCAGAGAGCCGGCACTGAGCATCATGTGTGAGGGGGGGTGGCTCCTACTTACATATCCCATGTCAAGGAAGTCGTACTTGCTGGCCAGGCTGAGAAAGACTGAGCAAATGACCAGATGAACCTGCAGATCGCAGTGAAGGCTGTTACTGTTCTAATCCTGCATTTGTGCAAGGCGTGCAGGTGTTGTGGGTATGGGAGGAAGGACACAGGGGAGGTTGAGGGTAAGAAGGGGTGGCGTACCTGGAGGGTGGGCAGGAGAGCAGCCAGGTAATAAAGCTGCTCCTTCAGCACCTTCTCCTTCTCGTCATGCTGGCTGCAGATCATTTAAACCACTATCACTGACTAATGCAGTGCATGCACAGAACATACAGAGTCTCGTCTCCTCTTGAATTTCCCCTTGGGGTCAATAAAGTGTCTGTCTGTCTGTCTGTCTGTCTGTCTGTCTGTCTGTCTGTCTGTCCATATTCCATCAATATATAAATCCCTTTTGTTTGATTTTGTTGGATCTTATTAACTCAGACACAATGATTAAAAAAATGCAGTCTGGCATAAATAGCCTTTGGCTAAATTTCTGGATTCAACCTAAGGGAACTTCCAGGCAGGGAAGTAATTGGGATGAAGGACAGAGGCTTAAAAACCTAATTTAAAGAAGTCGATAAAAGGCATCTCAGTGTACTGGAGAGCTTCTGCTGATTACACCACAGCTTCCTGCTCCGCACAGTACACAGCAGATGGATCATAAAGTATTGGCTAAACATCTCTGAAGTGCTTCATACTATGTCTCTCCAAAAATGGCTGAGAAAAAATCAGTTTACCTCTGAGCAGATTTTAACAGGGTTCTCTTCCTCTCTGCAAGTTTCTCCTTTGTGAAAAATAGAGTAACTGTATCACACAATAAAAAAATCCATCCACAATGAGGATATTAAGAGGTTGTCTTTCCCTGTTACTGGTTTTAAATAATTGAGTGTTAACATCAATGGTGCTTTCAACAGAAACTTGTAATGTGTCAACTATGTGCCATGTATGCCCCCTGGTGGTGAAACATCTAACCTGCATGCTGTTGAACAGGGTACAGATGGCAGTTTCCTCCTCTTGTACATTAGCGCGCACTTCTCGGATCATGGCCTTAAGCTGGACCGTGGCTTCCCTTGCCGACATCTGCAGCTCCTTCACTGCCTGTGTGGATGAAGAAAAGGTCAGCTCAGGACAAATGCTGCTTATGCAGACTTAACGGTAGTGCACTACTCTCTGCTCCCACGTGCCCTGCACACTTCACTCAGGCAGCAAGGTACAAGTTCCACTGCACTTTACACACTCGCTTCCTAAACACTTCACAGGGTGCAAGACATAATCTACACTTCTCCTTACACCCTCGTGCCCTGCACACTTCACTGCTGCTTGCTCCCACTCCAGAGAACGGCCCTAACTGTGCCGTGTGCCGCTGTTTACTGGTAACCTGAAGTGGCAATCGTTTGTTAATGGGCAGTGAGACCGCGGTTGCCCTCACCAGTGTGGCCTGGTCCAGGATCCCGCAACCCTGTGCATATGCCGTCTCGATGTCCATGCAGAGTGTGCGGCTCTGCCTGTGGTGGCGAGAACAACAACAACAAAAAAAAAAACATCAGAGGTCACATTATTCGGCAGCAAAGGACGCTGGGAACGTGTGTTCTGTAGCAGCTGTCAGGCTTACGCTTGCATGTCCCCAAAACACTTGATACACAGCAGGGATTTCTTCTCCGTCGAGAACATGATGTAAAGCTCCTCGTGAAGGGCTAAGAAAGGAGTGAGCAGAACAAACATGACATGCACAGATTAAGGGAGTTTCACGTGTGCTGTATGCTATTTCCTGCCATTATTTAGTGGTTTATATTAAATGTTTGTACTGGGCTTAGCTTCCTACTCTCTGACACAGAGTGACAATGTGTACCACAGAATTGCTGTGGACACCATTTATTACATTTTAAAGCAGCGGAGAGAAATTCTGGTCCAGTAGGCTGAGGGTTCAGCTGTGATTTTCACTGAATTTCACAGAATTCAACTCATCAGTGCCAGTTTTAGCATGTTTAACTGAGTTGTAGAATTCATCACAGACCTGAAGTGTCGTGTTTTTAAGGACAGATTCGCTGTTTGTTAACGACACCTCATTAAAATGTCCCACGTACAGCACAACCTCACTAATGGCTTTAGGCCTGAGAACTTCAGCACTGCTCTACACCTCTTTAGGTTTAAATCCTGTCCAATGAGGCAAACGTTTAAGCTTTCAAAATCTTCAACTAATCTCCTTTTTTGAGAAGTCATGGTCCAGTTGTTCACGTCTGATTATTTTAGATCAGAGTATGGCTGTGCTATGCACATATGGTATGAGAAACACTGCACCTCTCCTATACGATCCATACAGAAGTGTGAACCGATGTGAGAACTCACAGCACGTTTTGTGGCCATCCTTGGTCCGTTTGGCTGGTGAGACGATTTCATGACAGGCAAACATCCTGGCTTTGTGGGTGATTTCCCTGCAGGGCCCACACAGCGACTGACTGCACGTGTTACAATAATACATAGCCCCAGCATTCTAGACAACACACACACAGATGCTCACAAGCACACACACACACACACCCACAGAAGCACACACACAAAATATTCAAACATATTAAGAAAACGAAGTGCACATCATTTTGGGTTGAGGATTATGTGCATGAGATTGTGTTAAGGTTGGTGCGTGGGTGTATGACACAGAACATGTGATTGTGGTTTGTAGGCATGTGTGTTTAAATGGGATTATATGACTTGGTTCATTAAGATTCGAAAATGTTTGTGTTTTCTATAAGGTGTTGTGTGATGTTCTGTGTGGTGTACCTGTGTATTACATTCCATATCACAGTTAGCACATTGCACCACACTGTCAGTGGAGTCGTCCATCAGGAACTTTAGCAAACGGTCTTCAGGAGGGAGAGCATTTAAGCCCTTTACAACTGAGGCATATCTGGAGAACACACACACACACACACACACACACACACACACACACACACACACACACACACACACACACATAGATGTGCGCACACACACAGTGAAAGTATGAAAACTACTGAGTTATCGAGTTTTCTGAGATTACAGACTTTTACGTCATGGCTATTTTTACACAAGGAAAATCTACTGGTAGCATTTTGCTTACATAATCAAGCGCATGTGACATCCCTCCACGGATATCAGCTTTTTGGATTTGTGAATATATTGTTTGTCTGCAACTTCTCTCTACAGCCCTTGTTATGTTTCCAAATGTTCTGACAGCATTTCTGTCATTCTGAGAAAGATATGGATGTCAGCGAGAAATGAGGCTCAAGGGTGCAGACTAAAGTACTCATGCTTTCACCCTCTTCCCTGTTAACATTGGCACACTTCTCCTAATGCTTCACCATAAATAATTCATAATTCATTGTATCCTTTCATCCAATTACAAAGTAAATGATTTTTTGATGAACACCAAAATTAATCAGAGCTAACAAGAGAGTGGGGGAAAACCAGCCTACGCTTTGTGTAATGACCTAAATATGTCTGCCCTGACACTCCCTGCTTTCCCTGGTTTATCTTGTTTTCAGTGCAGTGTGGCGCTAACAGCAGAACATGCTGCAGGAAGGATACGATAAGACTGATGTGAAAAGGTGCCGTCCTGTGGTATTCGTCCTGAGCAGGGGGCGGGGCCAAGCCCTCCACATGAAAGCCTTGGTCGGTTTTGAGAGGAAACAGCAAACTGAAGGTGAAGGTGGCATGATAAAAAAAAACACAGTTCGTGATGCTCTTTTAGACTTTTCTAGTTATGCAGGAGAACTGCTGTGGTGGTGGGACAGAGTGCTAGTACTGTGAGACTCGTGCTCTGCTCTCCATACCCGTTCTGCTCTCCATAACCGCTCTGCTCTTGATAACCGCTCTGCTCTTGATAACTGCTCTGCTCTCCATACTGCTCTGCTCTGATTGACAACAGAGAACAATTTAGCAGCATGGGGCTTCAGTGACCTCCGGTGCCTCAGAGCACAACTGCACTTTCAGCAGAGTTCAGTGAAAACCAGAGCTGTCAACAACATGATGCTAACGCGAACGTTTCCAGTACCGAAGAGCATCATCTTTCCACTATATAACTCTCTAGTGTGAATGAATCTATATGTCTTTATTTTATTTTGTTATTACTTCATAATAAAGCTAGGGGGCCCAACTCAAAAGAGGACCCACAGAGAGCTAGCACTCTACTTACTTGTATTTAGATCTTGCTATGGATCTTATCAACTCTGAAGCATAATATGACACTCATGGTGTACACGCCCAAGGCCAGTGAAAACACCTCCACTGTCAGTTTTATACATTTATATAATTGCACCAAAGTCACAATAATGTTATGCATTGAGAGGCTTGGTGGGGTGTTTCACAACCATTTGCAAAATTTGCATAACCACATAAGACCATAATTCATAAATGTTGATTAATATAGCATATATTACATTTTAGACAAG
>JAOXYF010000019.1:12013613-12036650 GCA_028565775.1 Sternarchorhynchus goeldii | reverse complement strand
ACTCTCCAGCGTTCACTGCATATGTAGCTTTTGTCCTGTTGAAGGAAGTTTATTGTTTTATTGATTTAATAATTACCATAATGACCATATATAATTACTTCTCAGTCTCCTTATTAGAATACAACCTAGAAACTATAGGACATTTCTATGCAGTGTTGAAAAACAGAAGAGAAATCAGAAATAAATAAATAAATAAATTGGCTACAGTGGCAAGCAGTTCTTGTGACTCCTCTTACACTTGAGCAATACCAGGCTGTCCCCAAGTCTCTTAAAGCCTGTTTTAATATACCAAAAGATACTTCAGAACACCTTAGGTCTCTGCTAAAAAACTTCTAGATGTGCTTATTGCCACAATGGGGGGGGGGGGGGTTGTGTGTGTATCTGTTTTTTCTTTTTTAATAAAGAGAGAAATAATTTATACAATAAATAAATTACATATATACATATGTACATATGTAAAATACATATAGTCATTATACCGTTACTAAAACAACAAATCTAATGGTTGCCATAGACTTTTGCACAGTACTGTATATATATATTTTATAGGATTGTCACAGGTGAAGGCAAAGAAAAAGAAAGGGAAGCTCCATGCAGATCGGCAACTGAAGCGTTTAATGAACATAAAACAAAATCAGATAGAAAAGGCATAACTATAACAAAAGAGGCCCAGCAACATCCAAGACCAACAAGGTCTAAAGGGAAATATAAAGACGTAATGATCCTTAGGTGGCAAGCCAATTAATGAATAATGCCCACCACCTGAGGAAGGCATGGACAACATAAATTAATGGAATTAAACAATAACAAGTAGTCCATGTTCTCAGCTGAACATCAGTAGGGGGAGTCTTTGCATAGTGACAACACTCACATATTCATGAGAAAATAACATTTTTCATAAATACCCCCTTTCTTGCAGTTATAGCTTTGTGTGACACATGCATATTTTATACTGTACTGTGTTTCTTTTAAATATTTATTAATATTAAGAAATTATTAATATTATTTTACATCATAATATTAAGCAATAAATATAAAATCATTATGAGATGTACAGGGTAGTCCTGTAATGTATATGTCATTTAATTCTTATATAATTTTTCATATACATTTTTCAATTTTTCATATGACATACTTAAGCATCAAATAATATTTTGTGCTACTATTTCTAACTGTAGCCTTGAACTGAGAACTGGGTAGCAGTTCGGTTTTTTTTATCAGGTCAATATGCTCTTCTACTACAGACATTCCATAAAAACCCAGTACTAACTACCACAGACAATCCATAACCACAACAACCCAGTTCTAAAAACCACAGACATTCTATAACCACAGCAACCCAGTTCTAACAACCACAGACATGCTATAACCATAGCAACCCAGTTCTAACAACCACAGTCATAGCCATAATAACCCAGTTCTAACAATATCCAAAATCCACATGTGAACAATATTCCCATATTTGAGCAACAACAGGTTACAGTGTGCATTGAATGACTTCTGAACAGGAGGTGAAATGGGGTATCACCAGATCTCCTTTAATTGCTCTGAGCTGCAAGATTAGTGCACTGCAGTACGTGCTTGCCAAGATGCTTTGTGTGTGGATCTGTTGGGGTATGATCTTATCGGAGCGCCCACCATGCCAGGGGTTTGCCGTGGGGCTAAAACCAGAGCTGGGCACCTGATGCCGCAGCTGCTGCTACCACTCAGCACAGGGCACCCCCGCCTTTTACCCAGCATGCAACATTTCAGGTCCCCTCTCATCCCAGGCTGACACAATGGTGTTTGGACTGTGGTAGTACAGAGGACTGTACTGCTTCATTGAAAGCATACAAACCCAAAAGTACTTCAGACATAATGACTTTTCTAACTACATTATACACTAAGTAAAAGATGATGTAGAATAAAGGTGGAATAAAACATTTTACATTTTGATAAGTATAATTTTAGTATGTTTTTATGCCATGACTTTTGAGCAACAACAGTATTAAATTAGCATTGCTTTTAGTAATGCTGGAATTTAGGAGTAACTGCTCAGTTTAAAATGCAGACTTGAGTTTGAAATGTCAAATTCACCAGAATCAGCAGTTATCGAATTGATGGCTGACAAAAGCTTCAGCATTAATCCTACTAGACTCTGGACCCAGCAAGATGCAGCTGGCAGCGGCAGCCTCAGTTAATGCACACAAATGAAACCCATTAGGCTGGGCTCCTTCCTGTTGAGGCCCAACTGGATCGGGAGCGTCTGTCGTCATTTCCATTCACTCATCCTCTCAAATCCAATGTAAAGATGCTCTCTGCATTCTGCTCTAATTAAATCAGGTTTTTAAAATTTTGCCCTTCGGGATACACCAAGATGATAAATCTCTTGGCACATTGAAAGTCGTCCCTTAAATGTGCTTATGTTTACATATAAGATTGTGGATTGTGATAGCTGCTATGTACACACACACACACACACACACACATATTTGTTTGTATGCATTCTATATATAGTATGTGTATGCATGCAAACAAAGACAGTTTGTTCGTTTTTCACAAAAGGCACTGCTGCATCCTGTTACTACACTAATTAGGGCTCAAGTGAACTCAGGTGAACCCATCTGTTAGTCTGTGATTACACTGGGAGTACAGACGATGACAATCAGTAATATTGCTTGCCCTCTAGGAGTTAGTAGCTGGTTTGTAAAGGTGATCTGGGATGAATTCCTCTGTAAGTCCAGATAGATACATACATACATACATACATACATACATACATACATACATACATAGATCTAGACACTGCTGTTCATCTCTCTCCATTATGCAAATTGCAATTATGATTGCAGCTACAATCATACCAGCTGCAATGTAGATCAGAGACAACACCTGTTCCCCATTACAGTGAGCTTCACTAAGGAATCAGTTCTCAGAACATCTCACAATGTGGATTACACTATGTGACACAGCCTGGTAGACCAGTTAAAGATTAAAGCTGGAAATGACTTCACATGCTTGCACAAGCTCAGCTGAAATAAACACATCTGTTTAATCTGCCCTTGCAGTCTCAGAGGGAGTCTTTCTTACCCACAGAGGGGGCAGATGAGATGATTGTCACTAGCTCTGCCAAGAAGGCACCTGGCACAGAAGATGTGGTAGCAGTCCAGAAGACACGGCTGGCGGTACTGCTCGCAGCACAGGGGGCACACTAGTGGGTGGAGACTGGCACTCTCTGGGTCCCACAGGTTGTCAGATGGTGAGAGAGTAACGCCTGCCATCTGAAATGAGAGAAAATGTCTGAGAGGCAAATACTTTCATGAATAATGGAATACTGACAATAATTCAGCAAGGCAATAGTTTGATAAACATGTTATATAAAGAAGAGCAGAAAATGTTGTTTTTCACTTTATCAAAATATCAGGGAGTTTATTGAAGCATTTTTATTTAATTGAAGTAAACATTATTTTAAGGAAAAATCAAATCATTAGAACTCAAGAAAATTCTTATGAACAAATTTTAACAATATTTCCACGTCTATATTTATTTTAAGTTTACTCAAGTCTATAGGAATTCTTAAGTTGTTATCCATGACTTTTTGGTTCACAAAGCTGTAAATATTAACTGAGAGAGGCTTCAGACTCTTGGGACTCTGCATGCTTTAGTGACATTCTGAATGGAGAAATGAGCTTAGATCCCTGTTAGCCTTGCAAGAAAAGAGTCAGTGCAGTTATCAGGGCAAAGGGAGAGTGAACAGAAGTAAACTACACCAATAAATGTGACACATGTTTACGACAATAAAAAAAACAAAAAACATTTTATCCAGAATCTGTTATTGATTAATTCATTCAGCCAGTAAATTCAGATTCAGGAGAGCACTGTGAATTAGGGGGTGAGGTTAATTATTCTAATTTAAAGAAATAGATCAATTGTGATTAATGTGTAGTATAATTTAACTAACACAATTTTAGTGATTTTTTCATAAATGTTTGTCACACATACTTTTAACACATCGACTGTCTACTTTTAGAAATTAAACAGTAGAGACCAGAAGCTGGAATTTTAATTTTTTTTAATAAAATTATTATTCTAAAAATTGAAACATGGCTAGTCAGCATTTGTTATTATTTATTTATTTAAAAAAACATGTGCTGTCAGTAATATGATGCTATGAGACACAATGCTGTGTTAAGAATGAACTAGTGACAAACACAAAAACATACATATTACTGGCCATTCGCTTTCTTCGGTTTTATGCAATTTGTGATCAAGGTATAAAAAAATCCACATACATCAGAAATCACTGTTTACACAAGATTTACAAGATGTATAGTGCTGAAACAGCAAAGCTTCAAAGCTTTAGATGCCCCAAGGCTTACCTCATTTGCTTTAGGCCAATTACTACGATAAAATAAACACAGCAGTCCAGCTTGTTCCTGAATTGTTTGATAATCCCATATCCTAACACTGGTTATGGGTTTCTGGATATCTCACAGGCATGAAAACTCATTCCCTCTTGTGTACCTTGGAGTGGCCTGATAGTGGTAGTGATCAGGTGAATGTGAGAAAAAGACTCCCTTCCTCCCCACATAGCCAGCGGTCCCACAGTCAGATATGCAGAGTGGGTAGGGAGGGGCCACTCTAGCTTCCCTCCCTGTTGTCCTAACTACTATCTACTGTAGGAATGACAACAATGCTGAGACCTCTCAAAGGGAGCGTGATGCCAAGCAGCTGACACCCCCCTGGCTGAAGCCTGTGGGAGGCCTGCGGGCAAGGCAGAGCTGAACTCCAACGCCTGACAAAAAAGACACCAGAAACCAGGGCTTCTGCTGGCAGGTGCTAAATAAAATCTACAGTTAAATCCTGTTTTGCTGTGGGGCATCGATCTCTTCTCGTTGTGACATACTCTGCATGCCCAGGACCGAGGCCCAGCTATGTTGTGGGCCAGCATTGTACAGAGACAGATGAGATCTTGTTTCTTAATGCGGCCATAACATAGTCGCTTGGTAGCTGCTATGAACGGATCCAAATTGAGAAATATATGTACGATAAAAGTGAATAATTAGGTTAAAAGTGGCAGAGGAGGTTATGTGTGGTTAGGCAATTTTTATGGATTCAGAGCCAAGGCTCTAGATGTACCGTGAAATTTGTCCGAAATAAGTCCTAAATCATGAATCTAGAATCACTCTGTCTTTTATTTCAGTGTTTGTAGGTATATAAATAAATAAAAGAGGCTTGTTGATGAGGTCTGAAGTCATTTTAAATAAGGTTTAAAAATAAGCCCATCATAAAGCTAGTAAGAATAGAATGGATTTTAGTAGGCCTATAATTATTATTCAAAATGTCACAGAGACTTTATTTGGTTTCATGGTAGCAGTTTTGACCAGTGTAGCCAAGCGTTAGGAACAAGTTTCATTCAAAAATGTTTCGAACTTCCAGTGTGCATCCGGCGATCTCAAAGGGACAAATTAACAACAAAAGACGGAGTGTACACACGTTTGCCGGATTGGTTTTTGCCGAGATGCTGGATTATATCCATTAGATCTGTGATCGATTTAGTGACCCAAGTTCAAAGCGCATGCGCGCCTTTTCTTCTTCCTTTCCGCTAAAAGTGTCGGACATGGCACCGCTTGTAAGTACTTACACGTCTGGAATAGTCAATATAATGTGTCTTGTCCCACACCAGTTGCTTAAAATGGCGTAGGTTTTCATTCGAGACAGCCTCCACTCACGGATTGTGATGAAAAGATATGAACACATGACAGCTGCAGTTTTAGAAACGTTTGTTTATAGGCTGTGTGAAACGAGGCCTGTTCATTCCAAACCACGTTGTAGCAATCACTGAATCTGAAAAGCTAGCTAAGCTAGCTATCATACTAGCTACTTCATATAAATCAGGGTGCTAACCTGAATTGCTAACGCGATGTATCAACGTAATTTGTCTAGTAAACCATGCTTCTAATGCCAGTGTATGTACTGTGTATGCTATTACATTTCGATTATTACAAAGTGCTTTCCCAGCTTAGATTTTTTCCGGCTAGCTAGCTCGTTGGTTTAGTCACCTATCTAGCTTATTAGCTAGCTAGCTTCTTTAACGAAAGAGTGGTAATTATTTGAATCAAACTAATAAACTTTACCACCTGTCATAGTTTATAGTTCCACTGTATGGTATCTTGGCGGTTAGTGCATTTTATTTGCCTTTTGGTCAACTAGCAGCAACATGTTCACTTTCAGAACTGCATCGCTTCTTCCGTTGGTTGTTGCATTTATATTAAAACCATCATCGAGTTTTAGTTGGGTGTTGCTTTGAAACTTTTAAGTCATGTTACATAACTATGCTGGAAATGATTGCCCTTTCAGAAGAAGCCAGTAGTAAAGGGTGGCAAAAAGAAGAAACAGGTTCTGAAGTTTACTCTGGACTGCACCCACCCTGTGGAGGATGGCATTATGGATGCTGCCAACTTCGTAAGTAAACAAGACGGTTCGGTTTTGCTGCCTTTACTTCTGTGTGAGAGAGCAATGCCTTTTCAAAACCCCCTTTTTTGCATGCTTTGGTTAAGTGCCACAGCGTAAATTGTTCAAGCCATGTACTTTTGTAATGTTTCAAACAGTGCAGAAGTATGTGCTTCGCAAACAGACTGAAAACTATTAGGCATGCAAAACTTGTGAAAAGATGGCTCTGCAGTCTCAGAACTAGCATCTGCAGATCAGGCTTCCTTTCCACTGAATGGTTTTATGCGTAACTTGCTGCATATATACAAATCAACACTTTGTCACAACCGGCAGCTGCAATTACAGCATTACAAGGTACAGTCGGAGCCCTGAGAGGATTGTGCTATGATTTTTTTCCCCCCTTTTTTTCTGCTACAGGAGCAGTTCTTGCAGGAGCGCATCAAGGTTAATGGGAAATCTGGGAATCTGGGCGGTGGTGTGGTCTCTATTGAAAGGAGCAAGAGTAAAATCACAGTGACCTCAGAGGTCCCCTTCTCCAAAAGGTTAGTTTAGCATATTGTATCTTAAGTGCTGAATTCCTCTCACATGGTACATTTGACCAAGCTGTCTGGCTCAGGACGGTGGTGCAGTCCTCAGATTTGTGTTGGTCTTGCCAAGCTGCCAGTTGTAATGTCACGGAGAGTCAGAGCAGCGTAGGGTTTTAGCTTTGTGAATATGTTGAGGTTCAAGAAGAACATTAGCATGCTTTACGTTGCTTGCCTTGAGTTCTCTGTAAAGTGAAAAGTCAGATCAAGACTGTCAAAATAGCTAATGTTAATTTGAATAGTCTGTAGTTCAACTATTTGAGTGATTCTGGCTGTATAAATAAGATGTGCTGTTTGTTTTTCAAAAGTGTTCTATACAGGTCTTTATAATTGAAGAGTCAAAGTTGTCTGAGTTCAGAGTATATGTGGGTTTGTTTTCCCCCATATTACAATGCATCAACCATGTTTGTCTGCAGTGCTTAGTAGTGTTAAGATGGAAATAACAAAGAATGTAATACTTCATCAAAGGCTATTGACACTTGCATGGCCACTGCAATCACCACAGGCCCAAATTTTTTCTACATTTGTAACCCCTAAAGCACCTATACCTTAACAATCTTCTTTTCTTCTTAAAGGAAATGAGATCAACAGGTAAATAGACGTAGGGTTTTAGTTTAGTCTGTGCAGCACTTACTGAAGTTCTCATACTCCTTCACTGAGAGCTTTTATGAAGAAGCACTACAGATGTTTGAACAGTCAGCAATCTGCTCCCTGGAAGCTGACCAAAGAATCCACTGGATTCT
The DNA here is from genome assembly GCA_028565775.1 of Sternarchorhynchus goeldii. Lineage (NCBI taxonomy): Eukaryota > Metazoa > Chordata > Actinopteri > Gymnotiformes > Apteronotidae > Sternarchorhynchus > Sternarchorhynchus goeldii. The sequence continues at coordinate 12,028,891 of JAOXYF010000019.1, read as the reverse complement.
TCCACAAAATGAGCTCCTTGATGCTGGTTCCAGGTGGAGTCTCTCGTGTAATACACACATTCATCTTTCACCTCATCAAACATGCCATTTTTCCCACCCTAGTGTTGACTCCACCCATTTTTGCCAAAACAAATAACTGCTCTTTGAAAACGAGGATATAATTCTCCTGACTGTGCATGTTGGTACAATGTTGCATTGTTAGGTGGAACTATTCAGAAATCGTCCATATGGCCAATGGACTTGTGCCAGTGGTGTGCTCTGGTTCTGTGTACTGTAAATTATACCCGGTCCTTTGCTTTCACATAAGGCTTTCTTGCTTGGCCAAGAACGTTTGCCATGCATGACTCAACACTTTCTTTGTCTTTGTAAGTGATTATCCTGTTTTCAGGGTAAATCTGGACTCTCTCCGAGCTTTGACTACATCTGGTTGTGATGGTGAGTCAGGCTGTCCGCTGGTTGCGTCATTTGTGAGGTTCTCTTCACTTTCGGTGTTGCGTTGAAATTGTAAGTCACTCGGGGTAATAGTGTCTGCTAAATGCACAAATATAAATGTCCATGGAAGGGGGGGGGGAGGGGAAATCAATGTCTACACCAGTGGCCAGTGACTAGACTAGGTCCTTTGCACTCAGCATAGTCAGTGCACTTGTCCCCAGGCTCATATTTTATCACTGGGCCGTAGCTACTCACATAGTCATCTCTTGGTTCTGTTGGATCGTTCTGCTCATTCTGCCTTTCTAACAGGCTATTCCTCTGTGGGCGATAAGCTCCAATAGTCTTAACTTCACCAATGAAGTTCTCAGCCATGTCCCTTACTACTTCATTGTTAAACTCGCCACATTGTCGCTGAATAGTCTTTGAGAAGGACTGTCAGTGCTTGGGTGTTTATGAGGAAACTGATCTTGGACACATTCTATTTTCCTTATTATTTTCACTGCTTTTACTTATGGGTTTAGTACAAATTTTCTACACAACATATTCAAATTCAGAGATGGTCACATTGCAGAAATGAGAATTTTACTTTTAAATGTGAAAAACATAAATGTATGATTCCTATTCCAAATGTGCAGGGTAGACCATAGTGATATGCTAGACTTTTTAATCTATATTTTTGTTAAATTACTTTAATTCAAGGAAATGCTCTTTTCTTGTATTCAAGCACAGTCATACTCATGAGGAGGTGAGAATTACTGAATTATTCGACAATGAATTGTTTTCTATTGCACTTGGGTTCTTGGTCATTGTTATTGCCAGCACTAAAATGCACAAAGTGGTCAATAGAATGAAGGTACTATACTCCTGGATCCAAGTTCATACAAGTCCACTACCACTATTTCACTGCAACTTGAGGTCAATAGGCAAACCCACACATTTCACTGAGAATTGAAATGCATTCATCGTCACTGTAATGTGAGCAGGCCAGACGTTTTTGTAGCTCATCTGCTGAAGCGTGTCCAAACTGCTTATGCGTCAGTGGCACATTAAGTTTTTTTCCTTCATCGTCTTTGTCAAAGTAAAAGAGTTGCATCATGAATTTCATTTTTATAAGGACTCCAGGTTAACCGAAATGTCTTGAAATAAGTTCAATTCAACCGATTGTTTGAACATGATGGATTTGATTTTCAGTGTCCAGGACAATGTAGTTTTGCTTAAAAATGGTGGAATGTCAACTGGGACTTCTTTAGTTTTAGTTTGACACTTGGTCTACTGGTACTTTGACTCCATCCCCAGTGCTGAAAGCTTGGACCCTTATCTCACATTTTTCTTTATTCAACCTGGTTTAATCCTCTGAAATAGTAATCAAGCCATTTCCCTCCACACACCGTTTCAGGTGTTAGTGACCCCTGAAATAAGCATTTCCACCATGAAAATTTCCGAATTGGACACAGCATTGGAAAATGGAGTAATGTTCCGTTCACGGTGAACTTTTGCTGTGTTTTTGTATTTGTAGTGTTCAGGGAAAAGTCACTTGGTAGATGCTACCGTTTGATCTGCTTTTGCACCCGTCAATGGATTTGTGCCAGATACAGTTTTTGACTGACCTTGAGTAGGTAACACCTTTCTTATTTGACCAGAATTTTCTTTGTAGTATGCAGCAACTTCGTGTGTTTCACCGCTATCCTGCAGTTTTCCTTAAATTAAGTGCTGACTTCTTGTTGGAAAATGTGAGTTGAGTGATCACTGCTGATTGTAACATTCAACCCTGCGGTGTATAACTGTTTGAAGGCTAATACTGCATTTGGAAGGATCTTGTTAAAAGCTTGTAGCCTGTTGTATCTCCATTCAAACTCAACATTGTATTTGACTAGCTACACACAATCCTTGTGATCCAGGCAAAATCAGTGGTTCTGTCTGTCTTTCAGAAATAGAGTGCAACTTTTCTAATATTGTGGTCATTCCATCAGCTTTGTTTTTACATTTTCTGTGGGTGTTTCGAGGGTGGAATTTCTCACTTAAATTAGCATCAGTGTTTGATGCTTGTTTCTTTTTGTCTTGTTCGGTAACACCTCTGCATTTTGATTTAGTTTTTCCAACTTTTGTAGAATTTCGTTTCATCAAACTGCCGTAGGATTTTGTACATTCGAGCTGACATCCTCTACTACCAACATTAAGACAATAGTAAGGCCCAGTGCTGTACAAAACGTTGGTGCACGAGACCATCCAAGTATAACCCTTTATGTAAGATCATTTGGTCCCTCACGTATGTCTCATATATATATATAGGTCTTTAAATATATCAAACTATCAACTGCAGCTTTCAGAAGGCTCAAAGGATGGTGTGAGCTAACATTTACATGGAATTACCCCCCCCCCCCTTTTTTGTACTTTACAAACTGCCTGTTTGAGAGTATGTAGCTATCGACGTTTTTTTGATGATGTAAGCGCAAGTTAATTCTCTAGGCTGGTCATTTGTTAGGGTATATTTTTGCTCAGCTGCATCCCTCTGAAAAATGAAATGAACGCACTTGAACAAGTCTCTACTTTAAACATTAGCTAACAGCCTAATACCTATTAACCTGAGGTAAATAATTTATCAAAATGTGAAAGTTTCATATTCCCTCAACCACCAGCAAATGTTACCTTTGCAAAGTTTTATTCATTTCTATTGTCATGGCAGTGAAAGCTATAGGAAACATACTTAGTTTTAGCAGATTAATCATGTATTCATTAAATACCAAAAATGTGTGGATGAATCTCTTCTCTTTTGTTTTGAAGTGCATTTTTCCCCCCCTTATTTTCATACAATTACATCTTAAACATATGGGCAGTGCATCTTGGCATCACCTACACACCACCTTTGTCTTGTCTCATGCCAGAATCAGATTACAGCAAATTCAGCCCAGCTTTGAGACAGTCTTGTTGCAGCTGTCACATTTCCATCATCAGGCCCGAATATGAGTGTTGGGAACGAAGAAGGAGCCTTGAGGAATCGCAGAACAGCGATGTGGCATCTGGTACACCCCTCAACACCCCAACCAAAAGTTTGGCATGTCAGGGTTTTATTTATTTATGTATTTAGTTTTAAAATTATTTTTTTTGCATTTTTTTTGCATCCTGTTTGGACAGCTCCTATACGATGTTATTTAATGGCTATAAATGACAATTTCTTGGCCCCTCCTCCCCGATGACTGACAATCTTGCACAAGACCTATAATTGGTTGCCATCAACGTGTAGAATTGCCAAGTCTCACGACTAAGATACAGCAAGAAGTTCTGGCTCTGATTGGCCAGTGACCATCATGAAATACAAATCCTGTGTAGTCTAATCCTGGCATCATTCCGCTTCTACCAAGTATGGCACTTGACTCGAGTCCAAAAGTCTTGACTACCACATTCTACCATTGTAAAGAGGATGCTAAAGGTAATATACCACCATTAGCGTAGGATTTAGAAGTACAATAGTGTTGTTTTAGACTCGATCAATGGGGAAAAGAGCTGATATTTTCTCCCAGACTCCCTCTCCCCTTAAGAATATGCAGTGCTCATCAAATCCCACACACGAATGACTGATTGATCAGTCGGAAGCTGGGTTGATGTTTTTGCCCCCACCCCACACACCCCACCCCCAACTGAACACTTCCATCACTGCCACCGATTTTAGAAAATCGACAAAAAGCAGTTGTTGCGTTTAACTGGGGAGATGCTCCAAAGCTGTTTTAACGTTCCCTTGGAGTCCTTACTCTTTCCATCAGCCCTGAAGTTAGATGCAGTCTGTTTGAGTGCAGTATAGTGCAGGACTGCTGCTGATTGCTGAAATGGCAGAAAGTGCTGCTCTTGTTCAGCGGTGTCCGGTTTCCTGCCATGCAAACGCAAAGTGGGTGGGCCTTGGGCACATCTCTGCTTTTCAGAAATGCGGCAAGACTCGCGTCTCTTATAAATCCATGCCTTGCCCCACCCCCTGGACATGCTATCGCCCCACCCCCTGGACATGCTATTGCCAAGGCCGTTTTAGGACAAGGGTGTGAAAGCGAGCTTTTTGAAATGGCTGGAGTTTTCCGTTCTTCTTGTAGCTCTGTGCAAATTCTTCCCATTTGTTTGTGATCTTGTATCTTTGCTTTGTCATTATATTGTCGTATAAGTCCTTTGAACAACTGAATATGCAGTGCTATCAACTGGGTGGTATGAATGTGCACTCTAACCCCAGCACTGAAGAGCCTCAGTGGTTATAGTCCCAACAAGAAAATCTTTTTTTTTTCTGTCTTCTGGGTTGTGGCTTGCGATTGTTCCTGCTCGCTGTACAGAGTACTGATAAGATCTCAAAATGCTGTAAATTGACAGATGGTATGTAATATAACTTCAGTACAACGTGTCGGCAACAATGTGAAGATGCTTCAGCTACTAAGATGTGCCATGTCAGAAGCACTTTAGAACATTCTTTCATAGGACATTGGCTTCAAAAGCTCAGTCCCATAAATGATTGGTCAGATTTTTTTTCTGCTTTCTTGTAGTGGTTCAGTAGGGCAGATGTAGCCATCTGGTAATTTCTGTCTTCAGGACCAATTCATGGATGTCATTCAGGAATTGATTGATTTGGTTAATGATTAATTCAGGAATACCATCCTGGTGTGGGTCATTCATTCCTTCAAAAATTTTCACGCAGATGATCTGGGTGTTTTTACTATGAAAACTATGCACAGTGCAGTGATGTTTTCACTGATATAACTCGAGTTATCAGGAGTTGAGTCTAAAATAAACCTTCACAGAACTTGATGTTTGGGGAGCCCCCAGGTGTGGCTGGGCAGTTCTCATGAGCTCATCATGCTGTACTCAGTGCTTCTTGCACCACACACGTACCATCTCCTGGTCCTCCAACCTCACTGGAAACTCGTGAAGGGCTTGTTAATTAGCTGAGGAGCTGAGCCGAGTGTGTTGGAAGCAGAAACACACTGACGTTCAGGGGTACTTGAGATCAGAACTGGGGAAACTGTTGTACACAGGCTTAATCCCACACCAATAAACCAGAGATACCAGATATCTTCTCCAGAGCCATGCACAAAGACATTTTTACCTCAGATGTGCTTTAACACAATGGACATGTGTATCTTGCATAATGTCAGACGTGTTTCATATTATTTGTTGTTTTAGTAGTTTGCGTTACATTGTTTACCGTCATCGGTTTGGGGGTCTGACACTGCACGCTGTTCGTGGCCTTAATTTGTAGTGAAACTCAACATTGCTGGCTTTGTGCAGCTGCCCCTGCACACTGTGGTGGTGTTGAAGTTACGACACTTTTCTCTTGTGTTTCTTTAAAGGTACTTGAAGTATCTCACCAAAAAGTACCTGAAAAAGAACAACCTGCGCGACTGGCTGCGCGTGGTGGCTAATACCAAGGAGAGCTACGAACTGCGCTACTTCCAGATCAACCAGGACGAGGAGGAGGAAGAGGACGAAGACTAAACCCATGTTATTCTTTTGTAAATCCAATAAATTTTCAAAAGAACCACTTCTCGTTTGTCGTAATTTTGCATTCTGAGCTGTGTTGTTGTAACATGATGTTGGAGTTATTCGTGTTTTACGTCGTCACCTGCCTTTTTTGGCCCAGAGAGCCGCTCTTCAAAATTAACTAACGCGGTTCGTATTTCTCTTTATAATGTCTAGCTCACAGCTGCAGTTACCCTGTAGGTCCGGATGCTTACCCTGAGAGACCCAAAAGCTGCGTCCTTGCTCTTTATGTAGGGAGAGTTGACCTATTTTTTAAGTAATAAAGAACTCGAGCACTACAAGGCACCCGCTGTAATAATCGCTGTTTGTTCGTAGTCTCTGTCCTAGTGCGATATTTCTTTGTTTCGTGTAGTCTGGTGCGCTGCGTCTTGCAGTTGTGGTAACCTTGACAACTGCTCGTGACTTGCTGCTTGCCCTAAACGAACGGTGCGTACAACGAATTATCAGCTAAATACTAAATGTTACTGTGTTTAGCGCCCATGTTTGCACATGTCGCATTTGAGGAAACCGTTTTGAATCCTTTCATTTTAAGAATAATTGCTGTTGGAATAAATTCTCGCTCCTATTGTGCGATAGCCAATGTGCCCCGTAGACACCTGTAAACCAGCAACGTCATTGCGAGAGATCCCCCGTTCCGTTTAGTCTCGCAATCGGAGAAAATTCTGTTCATGTGATCCAAACAAAGACGCGTTGTCCGCTTCTCCACATAGCTGTGGCAAAGATGTTGCCCGGTGGTGTTGCGAAAGCGCTGCCAATGTGTTTCCATTTACAAGAGGAAATGCAGACGCCGTGTAGCCTACTGAAAAGGATTGAGGCAACTTTCTATCCCGATGTAACCTCAGATTCCGCGGACTTACCCGGGAAAAAGGACAATGCCAGCGAGAGATGGGGGCACGCGGAGCTGTTGACACATGCAGTAGGCTTCTGTTCACTACTAGTAAAACTGGTTACTAGGGGAGCACTACTAACTAGTTGTGTCGGAAATTATGGGATGGATTGCCATGGCAACAGACCAGACGTCACAATCTGGGCATGTGTGTTCCATTTTTGTCTCTTTCTTATTTTCAGTCCAGAGGATTTGGATAGAGAAGAGAAAGAGATTTTTGCGAGGCTTCAAAATAGGGCAGCCATCTTTTTGCGAACTGTTAAATAAAATTAACCTCACCTTCACTGGACATATCCTGCTCTCCAGCGAGTCATTTAAAGGCGTTGCGATACATTGGCGGTCAGAGGGTTAAGTTTCACGACTTTATTCTGTAGCTTGGATGTGATTTTCTTATGCGGTAAAGATGCCCGGGTCATTAAGCAATGAAGACGAGGGCCAAGACGATTTGGATTTTGAAGACGACATACCAGGTGAGGCAAGTAAAGTGGCAAGGGAGGGGGGGGGGAGTTCCTTTCCATCAGAGCTGTACGGCTGCTGCTACGCCTAGTTGAATGCGGGAAAAGGGCTTGCCCGCGCTACGTTACTGTAGGCTACACTTCTGTGAAGGGGGCGACAGGACGCAATACGTACTGGTGCCCTGTCCAAATTATTTTAGCGCGTGACCCGTGATGGTCTTGTTTCCCTCTACAGCCCGGACGCTGTTATCCCAAAAATATATTGCTCCCGACGCAGCTCGGTTTGTCACGGCCGAGTGCGATTGTCTGCAAGTCTAGCGGACAATGCCTGTGTTTTTGTACCTTTGGCGAAATATTTTTGATGTGCGATTATCTTCAGTTGACTTGGACTAATATCGTATTGACAGACGCAGTTTTCTTTGCATATAAATTAGATGTATGCACACCATTTTGTTTCCCCCATCAGTTTGCATTGATATTATTGTGCACGTTCATCAGACCTGATAACGTTGCATGAAAAGTCCATCTGCACACATTTCCGTGTTCATATTGGCACGTGCAACACTTTGCATGAGTTTATAGCGTACCAGTTAAAGCACTGGTGTGTTATATGTGACGATCAAGCCATCGTGTTTAACTGATGGAGTTTAAAGAGCGGAGAGCTGATTTATTTATTTGTTTGTGTGTTTATTTATTTATCTACAGCGTTCTGTCGTGGTTAAAATATAACAATAATATTTCCAAGCGCCACGTGTGACGAGAAAACACTTCACTGTCTCAACGGAGGGGCTTTTAAGATTTACACACTTCTCTTTTGCTGCCTCTGTACGCAAAAGGACAGCGAGCCGACCACTATTCTGAATTCATGCGTTTATACTGATTTGATACACTTACAAAGTCTTTCACATCTGTGGGCATGCGGTAGACTACAGCTGGCATTATGTAGCTTATTAGATGGGTCCAAGGTCAGTGAGGAGCTAGGTTCTCCTTCCCGTTTCCATTATATAACGCTCCTGTAACGCTCCTTTTATATTCTTCCTGAATGGACGCAGTTCTGTCTGCCGCTCATAAACAAGGATCATCGGTTTGGCCGTCAGATCAGTCCCACCTCCCTCGCGTGCAGGTGTCACGCTGGGTGGATGTGATGAAGTGCTCGTGTAGCTGGGCCTCAGCCATGGCTGTCTGCTTTTTACACCACTGTGGCACTTGGCTCAGTTAAATCAATACATTCATAGTTTCTCACCTTCAGCCAGTTCAGGGCTCTGTGTATTAACTGGTGTATTGATTGGTCAAAAGAGACTCCCTTAAAATGACTGCTTGACATCTGTCTGTCCATCTGTCTGTCATTGCTAGACCCTTCCAGAAATATTTGGACAAGTAAAATCCAACCACTATACTAGAACATCAAATGAAGATTTTTCATGTGTTGTGCGAAAGTAAAGGATTGAAGTTTTTGGATTTTGCAGCCAATCACCTCGAGCAGCTGGAGTGGGAGTTATTCAGGTCGGTCTGTGCGCTGTGTCCGGCAAGGCGGCTGTGGAACTCTGGTTCACTGATTTCAAGAACTGCACCCCAGACCCAGTGAAGGTTATTCTGATGACTGTGGAGCCCAGACTGGCTTCATCACTTTCAGATGTATATGGCAGAATTCCAGGAAGAAAAATAATTTTATTTGAGGATTTTCGCAATTTTCGCCCAGTGGCAGATTTAAAACGTCACACATAGCTGTAACTCACTCAAAACCTTTCTGTCTGATTCCCAGAGGAATCGTAGTTGTAAGATAACGTGTGGTTGCTAAACTTGTGGAAAGTTGGGCTTTGTTTAGTACAAACCGCTACTTTCTCATTTGAATGGGATGGATTTGAGATATTTAAATAACTTAAAATAACTAAATTCTTAACAAGCAAGAAAGCTTAATAGTGTCTCCCATGACCCAGCCAGTCACTGCTGGATCAACTGTGGAGAAGCAGCCAGGGTTGTGCACTGAGCTGACTTACACGGTTCACTCTCTGCAGAACCCGTGAACACCACATTCAGCCAGAGGGATGTAATGATCCCAGGCACAAGCCCCTAATATTCCAGCACTTAAAGCAGATGGATATGTGCCGTGCAAAATGTCAGAGAGGAATCCTGGGCGAAGGACGTCCAAAGTACTCAGTATGAACGATGCTTCGGATCGGCGGGTGCACGTTTTAATCTGGAGCCTTTCAGCCGAGCACCCGGAATCCTCGATGAGGTACGAACATTGTAATCAGTTTCCTTTGACTCGTGCCCAGCTGAGTCAACGTTCCCTCGGCTGGGGAGGAAGCGGAGAGGCCCGTAACGCCACGCCACCCGTGGGAGTCCGGGCTTTCCTGCCACTGCAGAGAAGCGTGCAGGGCTTTCATGTCCGAGAAAGACATGCGGCAGTGCTGTTTTGCTCATCAAAGGGTCATCTCTTCCACCGTCTCACCTCGCTGAGCTGTCCGACTGTCTCCGCCGGCCCCGCTCGTTTCCGTGTCCCTTTCTGAGCCGGGCATTTTGCTCCGTGCGTGTGTGTGTTTGTGCGAGTGCGTTTGTGTGTGTATTTAACTGTGCGCTTGTCATGCCTCCACTTTCTGTTCACACTGCTCTGCATTCAGATTTGCCCTCGGGGACCAATAAAATGGATCTATCTATGTATCTATTTATCTGTCCGTTTGAATGCTTAAAGGTGGGAGGTGTAGTGCGTGTTCTGCTCACTGCTGTCTGGCCTTGCTTGCTGTCTCTCATTTCAGTAAGGTTTTCTCTTACATTGTTTTGTCCCTCTTTGAAATTGAAAGATTATCAGTAGGTTTTTCTATGCCAGTGGAAGATGTCTCTCTGAGCGGTGGGGGCTATTTTTGGATACTGCACCATGAAAGCATACACCCAATCTGAGCTGGAGATTGGGCATGTGTGTGTAATGTTTGCATCACGCAAGTGTATGTCGAGGACAGGGTACCTACGAGGCAGTGCGTGACGTTTAATGAAATTATAAGAGCACCCAAGATTGTGCAGCTGCTGGAGTTTATGTGTGATGGCACAGTTTGTCTAATTTGCATTTCTAATTTGCAATTATACTCTGTATTTGCAAATTATAAATGACTGCCTCGAATCATCAGAACCAGAGGTTGCCGAAACTGTTAAAGTTTGGTTACAGCAGCTAATGGAAAAGACTGCAAACTAGCATTAATGTAATAACAATGTAATAATCTAGTCGTACAGAAGCTGAACGTTAGGAATTGGGGGCTGTCATACTCTCTGCTAGTTAACTAGGGGCTAGGGCCGATGTTGTTGCTGAGAATAGATTTTGCTTTGCATAATCCTCTAAAGCTTTTATTGGAATTTTGAGTGATTTGTTGAAATAGCCATGTGTCTCACATCGTCTCTTGCCCGTGTAGGACAAGCTAATGCAGTAGAAATTTGCCGTGATTTACTGTGATAGGTGTGGCAGCTCATCTGGAAGGCATTGGTTGTGTGTGCGTGTATATACACATGAGTTCCTACCTCAGAGATGGAGGTAGGGTGGTGCAGGGTGGATGGGAATTATGGTCCATAAACGCTTCAGCCCGGCCTCGTAAAGCCTGTCTGATTAGGAGTAATGATGGAGGACAAGGTAGCTTCCTGCTTGCAGTTCCTGGGCGTGTCTCCCATCACCCTGTGAGGCGTGGGCGTGTCTCCCATCACCCTGTGAGGCGTGGGCGTGTCTCCCATCACCCTGTGAGGCGTGGGCGTCTCCCATCACCCTGTGAGGCGTGGGCGTGTCTCCCATCACCCTGTGAGGGGAGACGTTCCTCCTTCACTGTGCTGATGATGAAGGACGAAAACACAGCTGAGCGTCTGCTTGTGTTAATGACTAGGCCCTTGGGGAGTCCGGTGCGCTTTCTGATAAACCCCCCCCTGGTGCTGCAGGTCTCTGCTCTAATGGAGCACGTGGGCGCTCCTGCTCTGCTGGATGCTTGCTGAATCCGTGGCCAGGGTTAGCGAGCCCCTGGGTGTCGAGATGAAGCTCAGCTGGTTATTCACGCCTGGAGCTCCAACTCTTTCTGCACTCACAACAGGTCACACGGTCACTCCCAACTCGACGCTCGATCTCGATGGTCTAAACTTCGCAGACAAAACCGTAGACGAGAGATTTCCAGAAAATTTAGCAGTTCTGATATTGAAGACTCCTTAAGAGGCACACGAAACTGTAGGCTGGTCCCCGTGAGCATCAGCTCGTTGGCTTGTGTGTTTCGTGCACTGGCGACGAGACTGTTGGCAGCGTCCGTCCCGGTGGGTGCTGGTGTAGTCCCAGAGGATGTAGAGGCAGTGGTCCCACTGCTCAGATTTGTACTTCCTGGTGTAGCAGTTTGTTCATATTACAAAAGCAAATGTCCCACCTCCTCAGGCGGCAGCTACCAGATCGTTCTGTGGCGCGGAGCGGCTGCCCTGATCGACGCTCTGTGTCCTCTCTGACACAGGTAAATGGGGGTTAAATGTTTTAAGGATGGCGTGATGCGGCAGACGGGGAAAGCCCTCCGTCTCGGGCGGCCCCCCCGGGGCAGCTGGGCCGCAGGGCAGGGTTTAGCCGGCCGTCTCGCACACGCGAGCTGCATATTTCATGGGCTGAGTGGCAGGCTGTATGGGGTTGGGGGGGGGGGAGTTGCTGTCAGCGTGACTCCACTGTCTTCGCCTCCACAGTCAGCTCTGCTCACGTCTCCTCTGGTCCCAGCCGTCTGAGGCGGGTACTCCGTCTGCACGTTGTTTTTGTTTACAGTGTGAGATTCGCGGTTGAGAGGGTGACGGGCGGCCTCACCTCGCTCTGTCATGCCTGTCGGCTGCTGCCAGTGTCTGGGGAAAAGCCCCTCTGGCCTCGGCACCCCAGACACGCACCTCTCATGACTCTGGAGAAACATCACAGGAAGCGTGGGGGCTGGGAGAGGAAGAATGCACAAAGATAGGTATGAAAGAGAGCTGACGACAAGTGGTGTGTGTTTGCGTGTGTGTGTGTGTGCGCGCGCATGTGTTTATGTCTATGTACAGATGAGGACGAGGAGGGTGAGGGTGACACCGTGCTCCTGTCGCCCCTGGAGCGATTCTTCTCCGACGACGACACAGTCAAACAGAAGAAGAAGAAACCTGGTCGGGTGAAGGAAGCCAAGGTAGCCAGGATGAAGAAGAGCAAGAAGAGGGAGGTGAGCTCAACGCAGTTGCCGTGGCGCTCATGGAGGCGGTTGCCACGCCGCTCACCGTGGTGCACCGCTTCTCTTTGGGTTTCCCCAGGCTTTTGTCCCTACTGATCCTGTCGGGCTGGACAGGTGCCCCTCTACTGTGCCAGAGCTGCCGTTGTAAAGGTGACTGTGGGTGACAGGGCCAGTTAGTCTCTCTTCCAGCCTGGAGGCTGTGTTATTGTTGGGCTCTGAGCTCATGTCCTGTCGACTGGGAGAAACCGTAGTAGCGCCAGCCAGGAACTCATCAGTGCGCCATTTACTGACCAAATTTTACCATCAGATTTTCATGTGTTTTTTTTCTTTTGAAACATTTTAAACATGCTTTGTCTTTAAAGCTCCTGAAAAGTTCTCACTAAATGGCTCCAGGGCAGGGCGGGGCTTAACCACGGCTTTCCAGCCGTGTGCCGCGTCTGTCAGTGGAGACATGGGAACCACCGCCCTGACAGCTGAACTTTCCTTTACTCTTAGATCCTGACATGCTCTCAGCAGGATTAAACCGATGCTAAGCCATCCTTACATCCTTACATCACAGAGTGTCTGTCTGAACACACGCTGCAGCTCAGAGAATCCGCTACGCACCTCTCAGGCTGATATTAGACATCATTACATACACAGTCCTTGGTCTAAAAATCTATATCAGCAGGATAAAGTATGAAAAAAAACCCAATCACGTGAGCTCTGGATGTGCTGTGTGGATGTCTGGAAGAGGTCGTGCTTCCTGCCAGCCATGCGCCTGTGCTCAGATTGGGGGGTGGTAGGTTGGAGTGGGGGGTTTGGGTGAAACTAGTCTTTGCTGGACCTGGCACACACTAATTTTCTCTCACTCTTACCTCAAAAAACTGTTTATACATGTCTCTTTTTGTTACTGCCCCCCCCCCCCCAAACTCTGCAAAAATGCCCCACTAAAGGTCCAGCTAAACTCCCTATTCAACACCCTGTAAAACGCCCCACCACACTGATGTGGGTTCAGGCGGTGTTCTGGGCCAAATGCAGAGGGTCCTACTGTTCCTCAGCGTGACAGGTTCTGAAAGTGCCCCTTTCTGCTCACTGGGTATGGAGATTTTTTTCGTGTGCATGTGAGTTTCGGCATTTTGGTTTCTCATAGAGAAGCGTAGTTTCTCATAGAGAATGCATTTTCAAAATAACACTTGCACAATGGCAACCCGTACAGCGTTTCTGTAAAGGGAGGGGAGCACGAACCTGGTTATTGCTTCCTCTCAGTCCTGTTTCTTTGTGATAAATGTAAATGGATTTATTTGGTTTGAATATTAGAAGACTGAAGGCAGTTTTCCAGTGTGAGTATGAACACTCCTTTCTGTCTTCCATCCTCTCTCTCTCTCTCTGTCTCTCTCTCTCTCTCTCTCTCTCTCTCTCTCTCTCTCTCTCATTTTCTTTCTCTCCCTTTCTCCTCCCTTTCTCACTTCTTCTGTCTCACTCTCTATTTAATTCTCTCTCTCTCTCTCTCTCTCTCTCTCTCTCTCTCTCTCTCTCTCTCTCTCTCTCTCTCTCGCCACGTGTGTAATTGAGGTTTGTCTAGACGGCCCTTTTAGAACAGTGCCACTGCCTCCACTGGGTCTCTGCAAAACACGCTCGTTATGCAAACGTGCCTGATTGAGTGGCGCTGTTCCATTGGCTGCTGCAGCAGTGAGAGAGAGAGAGAGAAAGAGAGAGAGAGAGAGAGAGAAAGAGAGTGAGAGAGAGAGAAAGAGAGTGAGAGAGAGACACCCCCCCCCCCCGCAGCACTGCACAGTTTGGTTACCATGGCAACACAGATGGCCCGCTGGCGAGGCTAGAACGCGCTGCGGCAACAGCGGCTTCCCCTGCACCTTCCCGTGATGCACGCACATGGCAACCACGCACGGCAACCGTACACGAGGAGGCCGTACGCCATCCATACCCCCCACCCCCCAACTCCTGGCCAGCATGCTCCTGCACTCCACACTGGGCTTTCTGGACCTCATACATGTGCTGTGTGGCCGTTTTAAAGAGATTTTTAATATGTGCATGAACAAATGATGAGGTGTTAGGGTATGATGAGGTGTTAGGGTATGATGAGGTGTTAGGGTATGATGAGGTGTTGGGTATGATGAGGTGTTGGGTATGATGAGGTGTTGGGGTATGATGAAGTGTTGGTGGTGGGGTACGGTGAGATGTTGGTGTATGATGAAGTATTGGGGTATGATGAGGAGTTGGGGTATGGTGAGGAGTTGGGGTATGATGAGGTGTTGGGGTATACTGAGGTGTTGAGTATGATGAGGTGTTGGGGTATGCTGAGGTTTTGGGTATGATGAGATGTTGGGGTATGATGAGGTGTTGGGGTATACTGAGGGGTTGGGGTATGATGAGGTGTTGGGGTATGGTGAGGTGTTGGGGTATACTGAGGTGTTGGGGTATGGACAGGAACTGCACCCTGCAGGATCTGTACTGCTACAGGCCGCATGGGGAGAAACGATGCAACACGGGCCACAATAAAGCTGTAATGGCTTCCACTGTGTGATGACAGTGTGAAAATTAACACTGGCTTGCAGGCAAAACTGTTTCAGTATCTCAGCTTGAGACGCTTTTGTACAAACTCTCCAACACCCAAGGCATCATACTGCTGCTCAAATTTGCCTTATTGGTAACGTGTCTGGCAACATCAGCTTATCAAGCTTCATTCATGTTTACAAATTGCTAATAGGTTTTTTAAATCACTTGCCCAAATTTGGGGCAAGTGATTAAAAAAACCTATTAACGATTATATATATGTCTAATACTGAGCATTTTTTCCCATATTCCCCAGAG
>JAOXYF010000019.1:11993781-12005234 GCA_028565775.1 Sternarchorhynchus goeldii | reverse complement strand
ACACACACACACACACACACACACACACACCAATACCCTGCATCTCTCCGCAGGAAGTACTACAAGTTTATCCTGACACGGAACTTTGAGGCACTGAACTCCAAGGGCGGAGGAAACCAAGTTTCTCTGCTCAACATCATGATGGACCTGAAGAAGTGTTGCAATCATCCTTACCTGTTCCCTGTGGCTGCTGTGGTGAGCGAGTGTGTGTGTGTGTGTGTGTGTGTGTGTGTGTGTGTGTGTGTGTGTGTGTGTGTGTGTGTGTGTACAGGCGAGGTTATGGAGGGGGAGGGGAGGTGAAGAATGAAAGCAGGTGCACTGAACTCAATTTACACTACAGGTTCATTTCTGTATTTTTAGCTTGTTATGAATCTGAGATGTAAAGCAGGTATTTAAAGAAGGTTTAAACACATGTGAAGCACATGCTTAAAGCACGTGTTTAAAGGGCCTTCAGAGACTCCTGATAAAGATAGTGCTGGGTTTTTTTTTTTTACCCTGTACAAATATATACAGATATACCTGAGTACAGACATGTGCAGATAAAAAAAATACACATCACCAAGGGCTTAATGTTCAAGAACCTGTGGGAGAACTTCTGATGCGGTGTCAGAACGTTTCGTGAACATTTCCTGTCAGATCTTTGCTTTAAGCTCTGCAGCTGTTTGCAGATGTGGCAGTGAGGTGTGCGTGTGCCCCCCCACTGAGGCCGATATGTTTCCAGGAAGCCCCAGTGTTACCCAACGGCTCGTACGACGGCAACCTGCTGGTGAAGTCCTCAGGCAAGCTCACGCTACTCCAGAAGATGCTAAAGAAGCTGAAAGACGAAGGGCACCGAGTCCTCATCTTCTCCCAGGTCTTTAACCGGCGTGACTAACAATAAAATACTAACCCGGCCCCATCTCAACCCCCCACCACCCGCGCGTCTCTTATTTTGAGTAGAAGATTAATTACAGAGTAAGCCTTGGATTGGAAACCAGAACAGAGCACATTCATCTTTCTAAATGCATGTTGACAAATTAAAAGCCCGTGCCTATATTTATCCGTGCTGTATTGTTTTATTCCCCGGTTGAGTTTTGCTCGAGGTGCGCCTGCGTCTGGAGGAGGCAGCGGCGTGTGAAGCGGCAGTGTCACATTCGCTTCTTGTTCTTAGCTCCGCCTCCTCTCCTCCTTCTGCCAGACATTCCGCATAAATCTGCATATTGATGGTGGCGGCGGAGGTTTTTCCTGCCGATTTCAGTCGCCGCTGTCGTTTTTCACCGCGTTCTGCTCTGCGCTTTTTTACTGTCAGATTCAGTTGTGCCCGTGCTCACTGTAGGCCTTTAAGCTTCCTGGCTTCCACTAGTGACAGAACCGTTAGCGATTGTCCTCGCGTGAAACCCTCGGCCGGGCGGCAGTGCCGAATGACTTACTCCTGCTGTGGGCCGCGTTTCAGATGACAAAGATGCTGGACCTGTTGGAAGACTTTCTAGAGTATGAAGGCTATAAATACGAGCGCATCGATGGAGGAATCACAGGAGGTCTGCGGCAGGAGGCCATCGACCGCTTCAACGGTGAGATAAGATGTTCTGCACCTGTGCGGTATCTCCACTAGGGGGAGGTGTTCAACTCAATAACTCATTAATGACTGGCTGTTTGTGTGCATAACAGCTCCGGGGGCCCAGCAGTTCTGTTTCCTGCTGTCTACGCGTGCGGGGGGATTGGGAATCAACCTGGCAACCGCCGACACAGTTATCATCTATGACTCCGACTGGAACCCACACAATGATATTCAGGTGCAGACGACCACAGTATACTCACAGACAAACAAACACGCGTGACTTGTGAAATGTGAAATATACATATCAGATAATCACCCTTGTTTTTTTTTTTACTCTTGTCTGATCTTTCATGCTCTCTCTGTTTTTCTCTTTTTCTCCCTGTCTCTGCCACCCCCCCCATCTCTCTCTCCTCCCCCCCCAGGCTTTCAGCCGAGCGCATCGAATCGGCCAGAATAAGAAGGTGATGATCTATCGTTTCGTGACACGGGCGTCTGTGGAGGAGCGCATCACCCAGGTGGCGAAGCGGAAGATGATGCTGACCCACCTGGTGGTGCGCCCGGGCCTGGGATCCAAAACAGGCTCCATGTCCAAGCAGGAACTGGATGACATCCTGAAGTTTGGCACTGAGGAGCTCTTCAAAGATGACGTGGAAGCTATTGGTGTGTCCCGGTCCTGTGGAGCTCTTCCAGCACACTGTGCACCAGGGCTTCAGTGTATCACTGTTAAATCATACTAGCCTTTGTTGAACCGATAATGCAAAAGCCTGGCCAATCGCAGACATTCTGGAGGAGTGCTCTGGCCAATCGCAGACATTCTGGAGGAGTGCTCTGGCCAATCGCAGACATTCCAGATTACTGCTCTGGCCCAGAGCATCTGCTAAACGCTGTAAATGTAAATGTGCGCTGTGTTTTCGCAGAATCCTAATCCAACAAACGACGCAGACCAATCTCTAATAATATGTTTTAATACATTACAAAGGAAATATAACAGCAGTGTCTTACAGTATAGTCTCAGTTAACTGATTTTACCCACATCACAGCTCTGCCACACCTCTACATGCAGTCCTTATAAAAACACATTCCCACTGATACCAACCAGACTTCCATCAAACGTCCTCTAAAGGGACGTCCGCCCTCGTCTCCTGTGTGTCTGTGGGGCCTTGAGCGATATGTCTTTCCGCCAGGAGACAGCAAGGACGGGGAGGAGGGCAGCGTGATCCACTATGACGACGATGCCATCTCTAAGCTCCTGGACCGTAGCCAGGACGCCACGGAGGACACGGAGATCCAGAACATGAACGAGTACCTGAGTTCCTTTAAGGTGGCCCAGTACGTGGTCCGTGAGGAGGACGGCGAGGTGAGCAGTGGCCCGCTCTACTCTACCCTCAGGTGCTGTTTGTTTTGCCGGTGCTGCTCTCCCTCAGGTCCTGGGGTTTCGCCAGCGCTGCTCTCCCTCAGGTCCTGGACTTTCATCTGTGCTGCTCTCCCTCAGGTCCTGGGCATTTACAGCTCTGAAGGAGAGATGTGCAGAGTTGAGCCAAATGAATTAAAATTTGAATTAATTTAATGTGAACACGTAAAGTTTGAGAAATGTAAAACAAGCCAAGAAATCATTTACATATATGTTTATGGGGTCCCATGGTAAATTTTTCTTCTGTTTTCTCTGTCCCAGTGACCCCATCCAACTTCTGTTATGCCGAGAGTTGAGTTCTGTCCTGCCAGTCTCTGAGTGCGCAGTGTATTTGTGGTGTATTTAAAGTTTGAGAGCCAAACCTGTATTGCTCAGAAGATATAAAAAATTTGGCTTCTTTGTTAATTCTGACAATTATAATATAAATTTTATTGCACATTTATTGCTTAGATAAGTAGCTTAAAATTTCTAGCTTTTATTTTTTTGGAATCTTCTGATTTCTTGTGCTGTTAACACTGAGCCCTGGCCCTGCAGGAGGAGGTCCAGAGGGAGATCATTAAGCAGGAGGAGAACGTGGACCCAGACTACTGGGAGAAGCTCCTCCGGCACCACTACGAGCAGCAGCAGGAGGACCTGGCTCGCAACCTGGGCAAAGGCAAACGCATCCGGAAACAGGTCAACTACAACGACACCTCCCAGGAGGACCAGGGTAAACACGCGCACACACAAGACCGGACCCACAGACACGCATACACACACACTCCAACCACACACACGGACACGCATACACACACACTCCAACCACACACACGGACACGCATACACACACGCTCGCACCACACACACGGACACACACACACGCACAAGCGGATACACATGCACACATACATACACATAAACAGAAACACACACATGCACACACACATAGACAGACACATATCTAGATATGCACAAATACACACATTCAAAAACAACCACGCACAAAGACAAATACACACACCCGCATGCACACACACACACACGCATGCATACACACACACACACACACACACATGCATACACACACATACACACATGCACACAGACAATAGCTTTGTTTATAGCCACAGAGCATGATGGAAATCATTCATGGGGCTTCCTGCAGTACCGTCTATGTGTGTGTTTGTCTGTGTCTGTTTGTCTGTGTCTCTCTGTGTTTGCATGTGTGTGTCTGTGTGCATGCGTGAGTGTGCATGTGTGTGTGCATGTGTATGTGTGCTTGTTTGTGTGTGTGTGTGTGTGTGTGCGTGCGTGTGTGCGTGCTTGGGTTTGTTTGTTGTGCGTGTGTCTGTTCGCTCGTGTGTGTTTTGTGCGTGAGCACGTGTGCACGTTTGTGTCTGTGTGCGTGTGTGTGTGTGTGTGTGTGTGTGTGTACCGTGTCCTTATTCTCCGGGGCTCAGAGTGGCAGGATGACCTTTCAGACAATCAATCCGAGTACTCAGTGGGCTCCGAGGATGAGGATGAAGATTTCGAGGAGAGGCCTGAAGGTGGGCACCACCCCCAACCACTGCACCCACTCAACCCCACTACTCCACCCACTAATCCCCTCACCCACCCAAACCCACCATTCTACCCACCCCACTGCATCTATAACCCAACCCCACCGCTCCACCCGCTCAGCTCCTCTCATGGTGGTTCTACTTCCACAAGCACAAATCTGATGGCTCTCAAAGGCACTTTGCAGGCCCTCGTGCGCTGAACGATCCTCTGTTTCACTAGGAGGACGGCGACAGTCTCGCAGACAGCTAAAGAGCGACCGGGACAAACCACTCCCACCACTGCTGGCCAGAGTAGGAGGCAACATAGAGGTAGGTCTCTCTTCAGTCTTACCACTTCCTGTCAGTAACTTTGGGCAGAACTGATTTGTTTCTGTGCTACACTTACTAGTTCATGAACAGCGTGATATTCAGAAAACAGTAAAAACCTCTGAGCTGAGCTTTTGCAAAGTCATTCACAAAACTGTGTTTGTGTGTGTGTGTGTGTGTGTGTGTGTGTGTGTGTGGCCTGACGCTGTTCCAGGTGCTGGGCTTTAACGCACGGCAGCGAAAGGCTTTCCTGAACGCCATCATGCGGTGGGGAATGCCCCCGCAGGACGCCTTCAACTCCCATTGGCTCGTCAGAGACCTCAAGGGCAAAAGCGAGAAAGAGTTTAGGTACGGTGCTACGCGTCGCTCCAGCCAAACTGCTCCAACCGAACTGGCTTCGCCATTCTAGTCTTCCTGATATTGCTAGCTAGCATTGTGTGTGTGTGTGTGTGTGTGTGTGTGTGTGTGTGTGTGTGTGTGTGTGTGTCAGGGCATACGTGTCCCTGTTCATGCGGCACCTGTGTGAGCCCGGTGCGGACGGCGCTGAGACGTTTGCGGATGGTGTGCCGAGGGAGGGGCTGTCCCGACAGCACGTCCTCACCAGGATCGGTGTCATGTCTTTGGTGCGGAAAAAGGTAAAGCCCTGCTTCAGGACACTCAGGGAAAGGGTTGAGGGTGTAGTGGAACCATCTAGGATGAAGCCGTGTGAGGTAGATAGGACCCTGCTAACAGGTAAAAGGGCTGATTTCAGTACAGATAAGATGATAGCAAACCTGCTAACATCTACATTTACTGTCTAAAGTCAGTCTTCAGAATGACAAAGCAGTGTGTGTGTGTGTGTGTGTGTTTGTAGGTGCAGGAGTTTGAGCATGTGAATGGAAAATTCAGCACTCCAGACCTAATTCCTGTTGGCTTAGAACTGAAGAAACTCACTGAAAGTCTGTCATCAGATCCAAACACACCTGTCCTCGCCAGCCCTACACCTACACAGCCCAGCACACCTGTACCATCAGGTGAGTAGAGCTGTGTGTGAGTGTGTGTGTGGTACACCTGTACCATCAGGTGAGTAGAGCTGTGTGTGTGTGTGTGTGTGTGTGTGTGTGTGTGTGTGTGTGTGTGTGTGTGTGTGTGTGTGTGTGGTACACCTGTTCCCGTGCCTATGTGTGAGGGCCAGTGGAGGCGTGTGTATGTGTGTATGACTTTTAAGGAGTGGCTGACTGAAGTTTGCATCTAACAGACAAAACTGAGGGAGGTCCTGGTCCTCAAGATGACAAAGAGAGCACTGACCAGGAGAGCACCAAAGCAGGAGAGTCAGAGGTGACATGATTACACAAACCTCCCACGAGCTCCTCCGTGCGTTCCTTCCTGTGCGCAGTTTTTCTTTAAGGTCTTCCCTCTCCCCTCAAGCCTTCCAAAGACTCAGAGCCCTCCCCCACACCTGAGGCGACCAATGAGAGTGAAGAACCAAAGAGAGGCAGCCCCGAGGAGAAGTCCAGTGAGGAAAGTGAGAAAAAAGACAACATGCTCTCCCACTCGGAGCCGTCGTCCAATCAGATGCAGCCGTCGTCCAAAAAGACGGATCAGTCCACCAATCAGATGGTGCCTGCAGGTGTGAGCATGTTTTATTTCACCTTTCCCAAGTCAGCTGACAAAAAACTGATGTCTTTAAACTGATGTTGTTTCGTAGGAGAGCAAAATAAAGACCCAGAAAACTCTGAGAAAACAGAGAGTGACCCTGCTCTGAAGGGAGAGGACAAAGAACACAAACCAGGTGAGCATGAGATCCACTAGTACATATAAACGGGTCAGGAGCGCCTGAAAGGACCAGACTGACCGTCCATGTTCATGCTCTTAAACACGCTGAAAGCCTTAACCAAGCCACACACGCGCACACAGCATCACACTGATCCGCTCGCACGTCCCGGGTGTGTCTGTGTTCCGTAGTGGCAGCCCGCGAGGTGCAGTCCGAGGACCCCGCCGACTCCCAGCTGAACGGAGAGAAGGAGGCGAGGGACGAGGCGGCCGACAGTCCCAAGGACGACAGGAGCGGCGGGAAGGCCCGCTTCATGTTCAACATCGCCGATGGGGGCTTCACGGGTGAGAGGATCACACCCCCCCTGCTAACACGAGCCACGTCGCGCAGGGCGCAAGCAGCAGTGTGAAATGGTTATGTGTGTGTGTGCGTGCGTGCGTGCGTGTGTGTGTGTGTGTGTGTGTGTGTGTGTGTGTGTTCTCAGAACTACACACTTTGTGGCAGAATGAAGAGCGCGTAGCCCTGTCATCTGGAAAGATGTACGACATCTGGCACCGTCGCCATGACTACTGGCTGCTGGCTGGCATAGTAACGTATCCTAATCTAACTCCCCTACCGGTAGCTCCGGCAACTCTAGATACCGGCACTGTCCACGTGTTTTTAAAGGAGCACATCAAACGCACATAGACAGCATCAAGAAGAACAGAGAAAGGCAGACAGGGTGACCGTCAGACAGACACACGGACCGTCAGACAGACACACGGACCGTCAGACAGACACACGGACCGTCAGACAGACGGACCGTCCGAGACGCTCCCTTGTCCCTGGCCTCGTTTCTTCACTGTCCACCATTAGTCGCGTTTGACCCCTTGACCCTCCGCGCTCCCCAGACACGGCTACGCCCGCTGGCAGGACATCCAGAATGACCCGCGCTACACCATCCTCAACGAGCCCTTCAAAACAGAGATGAATAAAGGGAACTATCTGGAGATGAAAAACAAATTCCTCGCGCGGCGTTTCAAAGTGCGTCACACTGCTGTCCCTCCGTGAGCTTAGAATCATATACAGGATTATGTTCTAAATGAATTTCAATTTCTTACGAAATTATTCACTTACATTATATGCATTACCATATTATTGCAGTATTCAGAATTAGATGCATTATCATATTAATAAGTTATTCATAATTATCTGCATATTATTAGTAATTCATTAGTAATGATTAGTAATAACGAGTGCGGTACTGAGCGGCTCGGCTGGCCTGTGTGTGTGTGTGTGTGTGTTGCGTAGCTGCTGGAGCAGGCGCTGGTGATCGAGGAGCAGCTGCGCAGGGCAGCGTACCTCAACATGAGCCAGGACGCCAGCCACCCAGCCATGGCCCTCCACAGCCGCTTCGCCGAGGTGGAGTGTCTGGCCGAGTCACATCAGCACCTCTCCAAAGAGTCTCTCGCCGGAAACAAGCCCGCCAACGCCGTCCTGCATAAAGGTTCGTCACGCCCCCAACACTCCGCACGCCACACCCTTTGCCCCCCCCCTCCCCCCGCCTCAACGGTGTGGGAGAGGTGGAGCGAGTCGCGCACCTGTGCGCCATCAGTGACGCGGAGCGGTGCTGCTGTTGGTGGTGGTGTTGTTGCAGTGCTTAACCAGCTGGAGGAGCTGTTGAGTGACATGAAGGCCGACGTGACGAGACTGCCGTCGATGCTGTCCCGCATCCCGCCCGTCTCCGCTCGCCTGCAGATGTCCGAGAGGAGCATCCTCAGCCGCCTCACCAGCAGAGGCAGTGAGCTGCCTCCCCAGCAGGTCTGCCTCCGGACCGGCTACCTCGCCGTCACCGAGGCTCTCAGCCTATCGCAAACAGCCCCAGTCCGGATCTTGATACACACACTGTAGCAGATATTAACACGCTAATATGATAAAGGAGACATTTTGAGAGCAAACCTGGTTGGTTGGGAGGTTTCCTGTAGAATACAGTGTCAGTGCTCTGCGTTTGAGGAAAGTAAGTTTGCGGATTCTCTCAAGGACCAGCAGCTGCTAGAAAGTTCCGTACTATTACACACTGTTACAACTTTACTACGTTGAGTTGTAGGCACATAATTTCCAAATTAACAGCATGTTAATTATGTATTTAGAGTATTGATTTAGGTGTGGCAGTTGTTCAAATCTGTATGTTTGTAAGGGAGCTGAATCACCCAGATCTCCAGCTGTGTGTGGAATTCCTGTTACATCTCTGTCTCTCTTTCCTTCTGTCTCCGCCTCTTTCTCTCGTTGTCTCTCTTTCTCCCTGTCTCCCTCCCTGTCTCTCTGGCTGTAGTCGTTTCCCCAGGGCTCATTTGCCTGTTCTCAGATGTACAGTAACAGTTTTGGAGGGGGTTTCAGAGGACCTGGTGGTGCACCCATGGTGAACTACAGTCAGATGCCACTGGGCCCGTACATCAGCGGTGAGCAACACCTGCTTCACCATTGCTTCACGCTTCCATACTGCATGAAGAAGCAACAGGCCCATCTCCATATCTTTAACTCCACGGCAACGGGCTCATGTCAGTAGTTTTACTCTTCCATGGCAACAGGACTGTGTCCATAGCTTTAACTCTTCCACGGCAACAGGCACTTGTCCATAGTTTTAACTCTTCCATGGCAACGGGCCAGTGTCCATAGCTTAACAGAATAACATTTAAACCTGACAACACCGATAATGGGGTGGCAGTGTAGCTATGCATTATAACGTTCTCCCTGGTTGCTGGTAGCTAGTGAGGCTTGCATCCTGCTCCCAGCGCGTATATGTGTGCCTGACGGCGTGTCCTGTCTCCGCCTCTCCTCATAGTCTCCTCTAACGGCCCACCACCCAGCAGCCACCTGGACAAGAAGTCCTGCGACGCCCTCAGAGACACGTCCCCCCCAGACCTGAAGTCGGGGAAGCCCACCGACGTGATCTGCATCGAGGACTAACCTCCGATCGGCTGCCTGCTCTCTCTTCAATAAAAAAACGGTTGCTGCTCTAGAGGGCTTCTCCTGCGGATGACTAGATACCATACAAACATAACTCACCTTCCCCCTTGCACTCTCTTCTCGCGTACGCACCAGTTACGTTTATTCGGTAGGAACCTGCTTTCTCGCTTTACTTCTGTGGTTATGATATGGGCTGTGAGCAGAGGGAGCAGACCGGGCACTGGCTGCCAGACACCCCCCCCCCCCCAAACCCCCCACACGCTCGAGGAGGATGGTTTTTTTTGCTCCTACTTTGTTGAAGACTCTATCTGGTCTCTGCTGTTCCAGGTGGTGGGGTTGCCCCAGTCTGACTATCTCCTGCACTACAATCCACTTCTGTTTGGACGTAACATACAATCTTTCCTTTCTCTGCACCTCGAGTCACATTCTTTTGCCACTGCTTGGATGTGGTGTGCCACTGCTGCCTCCTAGAGGTTCTTTTTCTGTAGTGCATCCTGAAGAAGAGACAGATGGACATATAGTGCCACAGTGATCAAAAATATATCGGAGGAGAGTAGACACTCAAATGCTTTAGCTACGGATTCATGTGATATCTTTTGTTTGGAATGCACTGTATAGTGAATTAAAGGCATTTAATTAGCTAAGCACTGGACGAATGGGTGTAAACACATTTTGTGTGGACTAAGAAATACAGTGTTCTGTATCATGAAAGTTATTTAGCCATATCCTGGAATTACTGATCCGTTATATACGGTCCTGTCAGGTTTATGTTTTTATTATTCGTTTTGCTTAAACAATATACAGAATTTTGCTTGATGGACATAAGTAAGATCATAAACAGTTATCTTACCAGGCACCAACGTCCTATACCTTAACTACAAATAGATGTAGTTTGAATCGTCTGTGAAACATTTTTCCTTATTATCTGAATGTTTATAAGCAAACACAGAGTCTGACTTGAGGTGTCCATCTCTCTGATGGCCTCTTTGTAGACAGTATTAAGGGTTCATGACATTATGGGGTGAAGCTGGGGTGTGATAGTGCAGGAAGTGTTTGCTTGCAGGAAGTGTTTGCTTGCAGGAAGTGTTCTCCTTGATTCTTCATTGTTGATTGTACATAAAGAGTGAATGTGCCAACGCGTGGAATCTGACTTAAATTGGAAGTGTCTGAATTTAGGGTAATAGCGTGTGCCGTGCATTCCTCTACAAGGGGAAATTTTCTTTTTTTAAATTTCACACAATATCATTACTTTTATTCTCATTTTGAATGTATCATTGTGATCTTTGGGCTGAAAGGAAGACATTTTTTCGCCGAAGACCAGTGGCGTTCTTTGCTTGTTGGACTCCTTTCGGACCTGAAATCTGGAATGTTATGTTTTGCTCATTATATTGTGTATTTTTTCTGTATGTCACTGTGTGCAGGGTATTAACAGTCTCCAGTAGTGGGCCACTGATTCTGTGAACAAGCCTGCTTTTGGCGCCATTACCAGTGTGAAAGGGGAAATGTTTGGCTTTGATTGGAAAACAATCTACTGTGTGTTTTTAAGAACAGGCGTTTAATGTGCGAGTTCCCGATCAGCCCAGTGGGACTCCAGGTACTCTGATTTAAACCCAGGTGAAACCTGATTTAATTACTGATGTCCTCTGCACAGTCTGGTTCTAGTATTTGGTAATCAGCATCCAAAAGACTGGCCATTGTGTGGCTTTCTTTTTCTTTCTCTAATGGAGGTTAAACTTTTCTGTCTGTTTCTTTTCCATTGTTCTTTTGCATCCTGCCACCAGTGTAATTGGTCACTAACATGCTAAACCCAATCATCGCACAAAGTGTAGTTGAGTACTTGAATGGTGTTCATATGTGTTGACAACGAATGTGGGAGGGGTAATGGGAGGAGCTGGGGCACAGGGATGGGCAGGAGGAGGAGCTGGGGGTGGGGTCGGGGGCAGGGCCTGGCTGGCGCTTTGA
>JAOXYF010000019.1:11981768-11993681 GCA_028565775.1 Sternarchorhynchus goeldii | reverse complement strand
TGGAGGGGGGGGGGGTTCATAGTTCAGTATTCACACACACAGCAAAACCTCAGTTTTTTCACATTGCATCACTTAAGGAAAGAGAGCCTCAAACCATTAAATAATGATTAATCCAGATGTTACCAGATGGTCATGAAGATGATTGTAAATGATGAACTGGGCTTTGGTTTCTATTAACTGATCATGCATTTGTACCTATTTTTTTCCTCTTTAATTGTATTGCAGATATTGACATTGCGCTCTGGTTAAATGCAATCAAACTGAAGCTAATATGAATGTACTGAATATAAAAACAGCTTCAGTCTAATACCACTGGTGTACACTAAGCTTCAAAAGCTATCAAAAGGCTGAAGTGGTTAGCGGTGTCACAGCTGCCGTGAGTCCACAGCATGCACTCTCCCGCCTCTGTGCTTTGCTTTGGAATAGCGAGGGCTAGCTACGAACTAGCTATGAACTAGCTATGAACCAGCTACGAACTAGCTACGAACTAGCTACGAACCAGCTACGAACTAGCTACGAACCAGCTACGAACTAGCTACGAACTAGCCACGAACTAGCTACGAACCAGCTACGAACTAGCTACGAACTAAAGCATAAATCTAACCAGTGTTGCTGTCTTGTTTAAGATAATGGAATGAACAGGAGAGAGGTGAATTTGTCATCATTTTACTTTGTACTGAGTGTAATTTGTTTAATGTGTTTTAATAAATTCTCTCCAATAAGAAAATGCTGGGCTTTGTATGTAAACGCTCCTCTTCACCACGTGAGCTGTGGAACTCATTACCTATGCGGCTTTCTTGAGGAACTTTTGAATTTACAGATGGACCCGGTGAGAAGGAACCAAGAGAATGAATCTGTTGTGTCCATGCCGTCACTGATCTGGAAGCTCTCAGAGGATGGATGTACATTTAGCCAAATTTCTGCTTTGTTGCTAAAAGCACGAAATATTCACTCATACTTCTTTTCATCTTGCTTGTGTCATGGCAAGTTAAGACAACAGAGTAAAAGCACATAGAATTATTACAGATGGCTGTAACAAGATGTGAAAGCTAAAACCTAATGTTCAAACAGAAATGCTTTAAAATCACATTAATGGAAATTCTGTATTACCAAATTGACCTATTGGACTTACCTATGGATTAAATTTAGTGTACTTAAAACTGAATTGCAGTCTGTGAAGAGGGGGGATAATAGTTCAGTACTTTAGTTACTCAGGTAGCTAATTCTCATTTTCCCTCTCAGCTGAGCTCTGAGATGGGATAATATGTAGGTTTGCCAGACTCTCTCTCTCTCTGTCTCTGTCTCTGTCTCTCTCTCTCTCTCTCTCTTGCTTGCTCTCTCTCCCTCTCTTTTTTCCCCCGACACCTCTTGTTGTAACTGTTTTCCCCTTAGCCCCTATAGTCCCCGCCCCCACACTCTTTTATTATTGGACAAAGAGTCTTCCTGCACCTCTGCTATTGGTGGAGCCCAGCAGAAGAAGGGAGGCAGAGAAGAGGGGAGGTGGAAAGGGGAGCGGCCGAGCAGGAGGGAGGGGCAGGAGGACAACTCGTTCTGCCTGTGAGAGTGGCACGGGGGGGAGGAGCCGTGGACTGGTGCGTGGCTCGTCTCGAAGCTCATGGGCTATGGGAAAGTAAACAGCTCATGCGACTTTTGCAGGAGACCGGTAGCAGGCACGGGGAAACAAGGGTATGATGGCCAGTCCTGGGAGACCGGCGGTTTCGTAGCAGGGAGTCTATAAGAGGTTGTTGGAATTAAAGTGTCTCTCAGGAGGTGCGTAAGCCTTTCCTCTGGAAGTACCCTTGGAGATAAGAAGGTGAGTACTGCTGTCTACTGTCCTGTGACTTTCCCACACACACACACACACACACACACACACACCCACTTATAGTCTGACTCTCTTTGCATGGCCAGCTTGCAACAAAAGGTTTCCATGAAAAGGAGTCTTGGAGGGAGAGGGGTGTGGGGGTGGCTGGAGGAGAGGAGAAAGAGAAGGGAGATGAGAGGAGAAAGAGAAGGGAGACGAGATGAGGAGAGGTTTTGTGCTCTCCTCGCTTGTCAAACAGGCCAGGGTAGGAAGAGGGAACTGAGGAACCTCATAAAAGCAACTGTTTTAATGTCCAAGCTGTCTCTTAAACAGTTGAGGCAGTGTTGACCGGCAAGGCCTGTGGGATAAAGGTGTCTGCTCTTGAGTGGACAGAACAAACCCAGCGTGAACCTAAGAGTCAACAGTTACTGCAGCTGTGAAAGTTAAAGGCTTGAGTGCTTGAGGTGTCTCTTGTATAAGCTGAGCAGATGAGGCCGTCCCCCCCTGAGGCCGAGCTCGCTTGTCTTGGCCGTCACGTGGGGACACCCTGCTTGGCGCCTCTAAGTTGGCTCTTCCAACCCTGCTGCCTTTCGCCTTTCACCGAGTTTCCCTCCAAAACGGCACCACTTAAACAGAACCCAGCAACATCAAAAGGAACATGTCATTTTTCCAAGTTAATCTCCTGCTAAAATCTCATGTCATTAGCAGTCTGTGCATGTCTGAGTCAGGGATCCACTACACACGCAGCCAGTCAACACCCTGAAGAGGAACAAGGGGTTGTGGGTACTGACGGAAGTCTCCCCTTTAGACTGATCCAAGATCAATTTCAGAGATTCTCTTGTAGTGGTCAAGGTTAGGATTTAGATACTGTAGTGTGGTCCAGAATCAGGGCGGAAGGGTCAGTCCCGTTTGTAAAGGGTGTGATACAACCTGGCTGAACCTCCTGTGAAACACGATAATGGGCGGAGCTTGCAGTGTTTGTGTAACAGCAGTTTGTCATCCTGTGCTTTAACACATACGATACAGGGTGTTTGTCTTGACAAGTCAGTATTTTAAATGGGTCGTTCTTTCTCACTACCTCAGGTTTTAAGATGTAAACAGGTTTCGAACCTATCATAGAGAGGCGTGGTGTATCAAACAGGTTTTACACAGCTGGGAGTGATTCACTATCCATCAGACACTAGTAAAAGAGATTTCTCCACAGTAGTAGAATCCGTGGCTAGTTCAGAATCCTGGTTACTACATGTTAAGGTCACGAGCAGTCTGATCCGACAGAAACTAAGTAACGGGACACAAGAGAAGGTAAGATCAGTAATTTATGACATACCTCTTAGTTCTGGTGATCCTTCTGTTGTGGTTAATACTGAATTGCACTGATTTGTGGTCTGCGTTTAGTGCCAGAACAACCCATATAGGTCACAACTGTAAAAGAGAAAACGATCTCACTCCTCCATTTTACATGCGTAAGTACAGGCCTGTCTTGTCAGTAATATACACAGGACTTTTATGTGCAGGGGTTCTCCATGGATACAGGAGGCTCTTTATGCCTTAATAAATCATCTGTGCATGTCTGAGCAGAGTAGCATCATCGATGAGACTGCACAGCTTGCTTGGCTGTGTGCATGTGTGTGTGTGTGTGCGCATGTGTGTGTGCGTGTGCATAAATCACCATTTGTATGGAGACTCATTTTCAGACTACTCTCTACCCACTGTATAATCGGAACCTGTACATCTGCTTCCTTTTCTGGTCACATAAAATGAGTCAGCATTTATTAAGCAGGCCTTTATGTGTGTTGAAAAACGTTACCTGTTTAGCAGGGCCATAAACTGTGATTCCAGAGCATCCATATTTCCGTGCCAGTGGTGTTGCGTTTGTCTCTGGGTAAGGGAAGCAGGTACTTATGTAGTAGAAGACGGGTGGTGTCACACGCCCCTTTCACATGGTGGATATCAGCCACTGTAATCCAACATTAGTTTTTCCAGACATCCTGCTGATATAACCAGACAAAGCCCCTCAGGGGGCTCCACCCCTCCCTTCAAGCCCTCCCCCTTTTCTGTAGACCCACCTACTTTTCTAAATACCCTTCTATACACAGCTGGAGTGTGTTGAGATAGTTAGTTGCTGAATACAGAATCCAGAAAACACACAGAGGCTTTTTATGCCATAGAGCTACTACTGTAGCGATAACTATCAGTATGAGATGACTATCAGTATGAGATAACTATGAGAAGACACTTTTAGGCAAAACGTTCTTTCAATAAATATTTTACATCAGCTTTAAAGATGGAGTTCATCATTGATTTTTTAAAAAAGGTACTCTTGAACAGAAGAATCCATTAACATCATTTAATCTCAATTATCCATCATCATAAAAGCAAGTGGCATTGAAAAAGTATTTATTTTTGGTTTTGTTTTGTTATTTATCATAGTTGAGAATGCTGTATACTCTCCTTCATAATGATTCCAGTACCCCCACCCCCCCCCCCCAGAACATAAGGAATTCTCTGTTAGTGGGTAGCTGACGCCCCAGCTGATGCCCCCTGGACATTCCTGGGCCGTAACCCCCGAAATGCAGTCCTCCGCTGTTTCCCACTGACGCGTCACATTCGGGGAGTCGGGGGCAGCGGCGTGGCTCTCCGTTGCTTCTGTACGGGGATTGTGGGTCTTTATCAGAATTCAGCATTTGCCCCCTTGACCAGTCCCACACAGCATCACAGCGTGGAGCCTGAACGCTCTGCTGCAGCCTGGAGCCCCCACGCTTTCTCACACAAAACATTTGCAAACCAAAAGATGGGTTTTTTTTCTTTTCTTTTCAAAACCACAAAGCATAATTCCATGAAGTCTCAGAATGAATACAGGAACAGTTTTTTTTTCATATTCTCACCACAAATACCTGGACATTCAGCCAATTATGCAAAGGTACAGGGAGAGAATACATATGATGTTGCCACACTAACAAAGTAAAATGTAGTTGTTCTTTTAAATGGAGAACAGAGTCGGTTTGATCTACCCTTCGTTTGTAAACACGTGTCCTGTACTAGATGCCCCTGGCCTGCTGACCTGTGGTCTACTGACCAGCCTGGCATTTTCAGTGACGAATGCTGAAACAATGCTTTTGTGAGCTGGGCCCAAGGTTCCATCCACAAGAGAACCATTGTGTGTGGCCATGTGTGGAGTGGGCCGCTCGGATAGGCTGTGTGTGCAGCCCGCTGTACTGGACGCTGGAACGGCAGCCTGGGCAAAGCAGACCCACTTAGAAAGGGCCACTGACCAAGGGTATGACGGCAAGGCCCGTTGCATTATGGGTTGGAACTGTGTTGCTCCATGGCACATGTGTACTCCTGGTTTTGTTTACAAGAGGTCGAATCTAGAAATAAAATTAGAAGCTGACTTTAGTGGTGTTTTTGAGTTTCAGCATTAACCCCTTACATTCTAAGTCTCACTTTGGTAGATACTGTTTAATGTGCATTAACCTTAATAGATAAATAATAAGCTTTGAATTTTAGAGATTAATGATATAAATTATTTATTTTTCACAGTGTGTTCGATTGAGTTGGCTATTAATTTGGCTGCTATTCATGAACGTGACTTGGGTGTCCACTGAATCCCGCAGGAACATGACAGATGTTGACAGAGACAGGACAGATGTTCTTCCAGGTTCAGGATTATGACGGCTCAGGGTGTTCTTTCACAGGTTTTTTAATACATATCCAACAAAGAAAGCTTTGTCAAGAATAGTGTTATTAAGACAATATGAACATCCACGCAAAATGTTTGTTGAAATAATCTAATCTTTTTTCCCCCCTTTCTTGCTCATGTGTGTATTTATAGGTAACAATGTTCAGTTCACCTTAAACTTGGTGGGTCTTTGGTCTCAGATATCTTTAGAGACCTCCCTGCTTCTAATCACTGTCTTCAGCTATGAATTATTCATCAGTGCTGCCTCTGGTCCCTCCCCTGATCATAGTCATGGGAGCTGTGATGTCAGCCCCCTAGGGACAGTGAGAAAAGAACCAGCTCAGCCAAGAATGTTCCAGCAAAGGAAGTAGTGAGTTAATCAAAATATAAAGCAGATGTATGAGGGAGCTTCTTTCTAAGATTCCTCCTACAGATGTTCAAACTCTGACCTTGTCAGTCTTCTTTGACAGTGGCAGATATAAAAAGGAGGAATAATATGAAGAATGCTGAATGTTTCGTATGGATGCACACAGTATAAAGATCTGTTGCTCTAATACACTTTTTAAAGTGAGCAACAGAATAAAATAAATAAATAAAATCCTAACAGTGAGTTCCTGCTGATATGAGAAATACAGATTAAAGGACCCTTTGGCAACTTGCCAACTTCAAAGTGCTTATTAGCTCTCTATGCAAGTAAGATGAAGTAAATGAAGACAAGCCATCACAAGAATGTCTGTTTTCAAGTGCCTGAGACCAGCAGATCCCAGCCCAGTTCCCAGAGAGAGCCAAGGCCAGGTCTCATTTTCCCTGTGTTCTTTCTCCCAGCACCAGTTTAACCAGTTTAACATCTGTTGCCAACAGGATCTGTATCCAATCGCCATTTTAGTACCAGATGGCGGACACTCGCTTCGTCCAATCAGGATGCAGCCAAACCAAGATCTGTCAGTTCACATATCAATGTTTAAATGGTTTCAGTATATGTCATATATCAGGATCTTTCGCTATTGAAGTGCAAAAGAGTGACTTCTCCTCTGTCCTCCTCTCTCTGTGTAATATATAGTATATCATACACTCATTAGTACATCAAGTTTACCAAACTGCTACTAATACACAGTTAATCCATATAGGATTATACTGGACAGGAGATGACTGTTTCTTATCAGTGGCAGCTAGTGATGTCTTTGACTGT
Source organism: Sternarchorhynchus goeldii (assembly GCA_028565775.1). NCBI lineage: Eukaryota > Metazoa > Chordata > Actinopteri > Gymnotiformes > Apteronotidae > Sternarchorhynchus > Sternarchorhynchus goeldii. Next base: position 11,987,009 of record JAOXYF010000019.1, on the reverse strand, counting down.
GTGGAAATGCTCCATAGAATGTGGTATTTCCTCACTCATATCTTCTAAAATCTCAGGCGTATGTCAGATTAGGGTGGGGTGGAGCCTCCAGGGTTGCTGTGTTTACAGAGTACATATTTGGGGGGGGGGGGAATCCCTTTTCTCCCTTCTGTCAACATGATGCCGCCCCCCCCAAATATATAATGTTTCATATTAAAAAGAGCCAGTTTATTTCTACATGATTATTTTATGGAAAGTATGATGCTGATAAAACCATATTTGAAACAAAAAGAGTAAACAGAACTAACTGTATTTCCATTCCAGAGCTGTTCACAAAATAACAGCAGATGCCTGGGAACAGCCCTGTGGAAATCCTAATACAAAGAAAAGCGGAATGACTCCCGTACCAACAAAACACAGCTATGCAAACTTCACTGTCAGCAAACAGTGAAAGGATGGCTTGGTTTGAAACCGTGTGTCTGTGGATCGGCGTGGAGGGAGTCCGGTTTTTGCTGTTCATTGTTAACGCTGGAGAAAGCTTTGGCCAATAGCTGGGAATAGCAATGCTTACAAGATTTATTAGCACATGACATACTTGACTTCCCTCTTTACCCCTTCCTCCAGTGGAAGGATGATGTAATCGGTTATTATTTAGATGGAGGTCGTAAAAACATTTGCCGTGCATAACTTTCACTTTGTTTTGGTTCTTGAGGTCTATGTCTGTAACTCAGTCCCCCGAGCAACTGGGAGAGGTTAAAAATGATGAAGAGGAGGAGGAGGAAGAGCACGGGGAGAAGTTTGAGTTTGAGGACAGCGATGAAGATGTAAGGACGGCGCGAACACGCCTTGCCAATTCTGCACTTGGGACTGCTCCACCTGAGACTGCTCCACCTGAGACTGCTCCACCTGAGACTGCTCCACCTGAAACTGCTCCACCTGAGACTGCTCCACCTGAAACTGCTCCACCTGAGACTGCTTCATCAAAAACTGCTCCTTCTGAAACTGCTTCAACTGCTCCACTTGTGACTTCCCCGATTGCTCCACCTAAAACTGCTCCACCTGAGACTTTTCCATCTGAGACTGCTCCACCTCAGACTGCTCCACCTGATTCTGCTTCACACCTGAACATAGACAGTGAGCCTCAAAAAAATGTAAAACAGCAAGCAACTGCACTTAAAGGTATGACTGTTAAAAAAGGTTTTGTGAATAGCTTTTGGCTAATAGAGGTACAGGCCAAACTACATTTTATTCAAGTTTTTTCTGGGGAGATTTGGTCTTGATTATGAGTACAGGCTTAGTGGTGATTTACCTGCCTCGGTACCTGACCAGCTTCAACCTGTTACAAAACACTAGTGTGAATGAAACTTAACATGGCTCAGATCGACTCATCTGACAACACAAACAACAGAACTTCTGCGGTCAAATTCCTTTTAGACAGCACTGGAATAGTTAAATATTGATTTAGTTAAATGAAGGTTAAATAAGTAAAGGATGACGATTAAAATAAGGTTAAATAAAGTAAACAAAAACTCTGACTAACAGCTATTTTCAGGACTTCTGTATTTACTGAAGGAACGTCACCTTCCTTTCCTATTTCCTTTCACCAGAGCTGCGATGGTTAAGCTCACATTAACCTTTACATTAGTAAGCAGATGAAAAGGTGAAAAATGTGGATATCCCATAATTCATTGCCCCTGCATGATTAACACAATCAAGCTTTTGTCAATATTTAAAATCCAGAGAAGAACATGAAGGCTGTCTTATCTGTCACATTTTTAAAGGACCAAGATGTTGACTTTATGATTAACGGTGGGCACGGGGAGATGTCTGGACATGTGATATGTTGTAATTGCAGAATAAGTCATGACTGCATTTAATCTATTACGTGTTTTTATATTTGTTTTTTAGGTGTGACATCTAATGAAGGCACAAAGCAGTAAGTAGTGAGATGTTTAACCCTATTGTGAGATTCATCTAAACCAATAGAGCCTACAAAGCCTAGTTGTTATTATAATGTGCTTTTGTAAGTTTGCTCTCTGTCTACTAGCACCCTCTGCTGGCTATTGTGAAGTTAACATGCACTCATGCACCCTGTGCCAAATCCTAGAAGACTGGGCCCTCAGACTAAAATCCTCAGGCAGCCTCAGGCCTACCTCACACCTCTGATGATGGTTCTCTATTAATCAAATGATGGACCTGTTTTTGGCCACAGTACACAGGTCTCCTCTGAACTGGAATCATGCCTATAGCAGCTAAGCTTGTCCTCAAAGGATGAATATATAATTATAACAGGCTAGAAGATAGTGGTGGTGTTTTTTTTCTGCACTGTGGTGGCACTGATATTTGTCCTGTATGACACTTTAGAACCGTCCCTGCTAGAACATCTAATACTTTATGGCATCTTCTGGAAAGGCTGTTTTCTCTGGAGTTTGTTATGGAAGCCCGATGTTTTTCCTACTAAGCAGGCCCTTCCCCCTAAAACCTTCATAGGAACATCTGGAGAGCAGGATAAACATCTGGTTACCATTGGTAGTGTCGTTGATACATACGATTTAACAACACCATCTCTCAGACTTAAAACATCCTCCTTCTGTTCTGACGGTTGTACTGGTCATAGACCTTTATCACAGCATTGCCAGTGATAACAGATCTCAACATGCAGTGATAATTCACATCATTGCGTTAAAAGCAATATAAATTATTTCTGTGTTCCTTCAGCCATGTTCTACCCTAGATGTACTAGAGGATCACACGTTCTAGCAAACATGTACCTCTACCCTGTAACTTTTTCTCAGTCCATAATATATTTGTTTGAGGGCACAGTAGGTGCTAATCTTAGATACTAACAGCTCCTCCTCCTGCCAGTATTTTTGGAGAACTGTGGCAAAGTGCATAAAGCATTTGGAAGTTTTTCAAAGCCTTGACTCGCTGCCTGCTGGAGGGGTGGCTGGTCGTGGGCCGGAGGGGAGCGGCGAGGGCCAGGTCCCACTGTTCCTGAGGGTTTTCCTGTGGAGCTGAGCGGACCTGGAGCGGGCCTGGAGGTTCTGCTGAGTGAGCGTTTCCACGGGGCGAGGTGCCAGCTCCGCCCAGCCGAGGCCCATAGTGCCACTTCCCAGCCATACCTGGCGTGTCAGCGCTCTGATCCTGTTCTGTATTTGTTATGCAGTGAGTCAGTAGGTGGAGCGGAGGTTAAGCTTGGTTTTTAATGAAGAGCTAAAAAGATTAAATTAGAGGTTTATATCAGGGCATAAACCATGATGACAGCTGCTTTTTGAGCATTTGTGAACATCAGATGATAGCAGGAGGTTTTAAAGAACATGACATCCATATTGAAACAATTTTAGTGCTGTGCATTCTGCTAGCCTTATGAACAGAATCTACACTCAAAGGGTTAACAGTCACTGAACCCTGTGGTGAACCCACCCATTTGTAGAGGACAACACCCCTGCCAGCTCTCCCACATTGTCAAAACGATTTTCAGCCTGAATTCGGTCAAAGGATTTTTATTTTTTTGAGTGTACAAAGTCCTTAGTGAGGAGCAGTGACTGGAACGGCTGTGTGTTCCAGTGCCAGACACCCTGGAGGAGGCTCCAGACAACCATGACACAGTAACATTGTAACGTGTTAGCAAAACTTCCACAAGAGCAAAGAGGAGAAGCAGGTAAATGCCACAAACACAATACGCCACTCCCAGCGTTCAGCCTGCAGGCGAGATCAGGTGGAGAAGGGGGTGGATTGGTGTGGAGCACAGTTAGTCAGCGTTGAGACAAAAGCAAATTTGCTGTCAGCTCTGTGTTTGCGCATTTCTCTCTCTCTCTGCCTCTCTGAGATTACCTGTATGTGTGTCTGTGTGTATGTGTGTAATAAGTCCTCAGGTGTGTATTGCTCACGGCTAGCTTATTTGCATGCTTCTGCAGAGCACCTAGTTTTTCTCCATTGTAAACAGGGGCCTTTGGGAATAGCTGTTCTGAGAAGCCTCTTAAAATACCTTTGTATTCCGGAATAACCGCTACACTTGCTTAGATTGTGTTTATCTAGAACCCTTCTAAGATTCCCATGATCTAGAACCTGTACACCACCCTTATCTTGAACCCTTCTAGATTTCTTGCGGCCTGCAGCTTCTTTTTTATATAAGAAAAAAAATACACAGGAAGTAATCAAGTACACAGGAAGTAATCAAGTACACAGGAAGTAATCAAGTACACAGGAAGTAATCAAATTTCGTTTGTGTGAAGTTTCAGTGAACTGTGCTCACTGGCTGTGAGCTCTGGAGCTTTGTACACTCCAGAGTTTCAGTGTTTCCATGTTTGTTTCTCCTCTAAAGTGTGAGTGTGTGTGTAAGTTGGTGATGCACAGGTAGGGGCTGGCTTTCTTCCCTGTATGTTGTTTCTGCCATCCAGAGAGATGACTGAGTAGTGTTGTGATGGCTCACCATTATAATCTGTTTGGCTGAATAAATGCTTCGTGAGTTGAAGCTTAGCTCAAGCATGTCTGTCACTACAGGTTTTCTTCTGTATACAGCGACTTGGAGATGGACAAGCCTTCAGCGTCAGTGCCAATCCTCAGTAAACACCCTCACACCACCTACCTTGTCAAGTGAAATACTGGCAGAATTAGTATTTAATGCTTAAGAAGCTTGTTTACTCAAAGTCAAGCTCTGCTGGTGCTTTGGTTCAATCCGTTGGCTGGGGATGAAGGCATCTCCAGCAGGGCCGTCAACTCTCCTGTTCTCTCCTCCTGCTCTTGCTAGGTTTAGGGTTCTTAACAACCTCAGCACAGAGATTCCTCAGAGCAGCTGCAGTAATGTTGTTCTTTTTCTGGATGAATGATCTAGAGACCTGGCTCCCCCAAGCCTGGAGGTCCCGGGCTGTGCGCCGGCAGATGCGGGCCCAACCGGAGCCTCTGCTCTGGGAAAGGCTGAGGGACCGAGGGGCCTAAAGGAGCCTGGCATGGAAACCCAGGATGCAGAGAGCACTAGAGGTAAGTGTCCTTCTGTTTGGTTGTTTTGTCATAATGTTTGCTGGTGTTGACTCAGTCTTTAGATTAAAGATTAGACCACTGGCTTTTAGCGCTGTTTATGGAGCAAGGTGAGTTCCATACCAGCTATTACTGTTACTATAACAGCAACTATTACAGTAGCTATTACAACAGCTATTACAACAGCTATTACAGTAGCTATTACAACAGCTATTACAACAGCTATTACAACAGCTATTACAGTAGCTATTACAACAGCTATTACAACAGCTATTACAACAGCTA
>JAOXYF010000019.1:11925866-11948062 GCA_028565775.1 Sternarchorhynchus goeldii | reverse complement strand
ACACACACACACACACACACACACACACACACACACACACACACACACACACACACACACACACACACACAGAGTCTGGTGGGAGGAACTCAGGGCGTGTGCTGTTTATGGTATCAGGAGGGGTATAGGGGCTGGAATTATCCTCAGAATCAAATTAAGTGTGGAGCATGCTCACTGGTTCAGCCTCTCCCTGCCTCACTACCCCGTCCCTCCAGTCCTGATCTACTTTAATTTCACCTTTAAAAAAGCCTCCTGCCATGTTTGGAGGAAACATATCGGGTATCAGTGATGTTAGCAATAGTTTGTAAGAAAGAGCTATAACTTCTGTCTGCATTTTCAACTCCTATTAGTATATTTGGAGGGATTATGTGTCTATTTTCTCTCCCCCTCTCGTTCTGTCTCTCTCTTTCTGTCTTTCTCCCTCACTTCCTCCCTCTCTTTCTCTCTCTCCCCCTTATCCCCCTCTCCCCTATGTCTTTTTCCCAAGTGGGGACGTGAATACTGAGCAGTCTGCGGTGGCTGCGGTGATGGTAACTGAGGCTGGCTTCACCCTGTTCTCCAGTCAATTACCCTCTTAATGATGACGGAGAGTGAATTGGCTCGCGTTCCCCGAGCCACTGTTCCTGGAGCCTCTTCTGCCGACGAGCCGTTCTGTTTTCACACGTGCCGAACATGCTCTCCATTCGGAGAGGGTTTGTCACACGTGCCGTGGAGCTTCTGCAAACGGCAGCTTACAATAAAGATTCCCACTATGGATTTCAGTAAGAGTTGGGTAGATTCTAGCACTGTCTTTCGCTCTAAGGTGAACACAGTCCCGTTCACAGCGCAGGACCATATGGACTGGAGTGTCTCCTGTAATTACTTCCCTGGTTACCTTCTTCCGGGCCACTTCTTTCGCTGTTTGTTCATGCAGGCCGAGAGTTATTGGTGTGGCGCTGGCAGGTGCTCGGGTCGAGTTCTGGGCCATTAACCCTCCAATTCCTCTGCTCTGGCTGGGAATTACCTGAGAAAAGCTCACCTCCGGTCGTTACTCCGCTCCGCGTCCTCTCTAACCTTCCCTCCTTCACCCCATTCTCGATTAAATTCGGGAGGAAGAAGGCAGTTCATCACGGCTCTGTGCTCGGGCCAGTCTCCCTATATCTGTTCCCACTTTTAAAAATCCTTTCGCCGCTTCCCTTCCCTGCGTGATGGGCCATGGTTCTGCCAGGCAAGGTGACGTAGGAGGAGTGTGTGTGTGTGTGTGTGTGTGTGTGTGTGGGGTGACTTCTGCTTACGAGTCTGTTCAACGCAGTTCTATTAGACACTTGTTAGTAGTAACTCATGTAGGAGGTGTTGCGAAACGTATCGTTGTAAATAAAGAATTTTACTAAGCAACAGAGTGCACCCAGTCCATTTAGCATCGAAGAACCAAATATAGTATCATTTATATATGTAAAAGATCTGCAGTTGATGTTTGTTATCAAAGCGCGTGAATGGAGAAACGCGATAGTAAAAATTTGCAAAAAATGTAAAAACGCAAAAATACAATGACGTAAGTGTACAAGAAAGCAGGCAAGAAGTTATGAATAGAAGGTTAGGACAGGGACACTGGTGCATAACGAAGAGAGGCTTTGGCACGGCTAAGTGGAGTTCAGGATATCGGAAGTGTCTAATAAAGGACACAGACATGGCAGATCTGAGCTAAAGTTATTAAGGTTATATGAATGTGAGATGTTTAATAAAATGGCCATGCTGAAGCTACGAAAAAACTATATTTACTTTGTACAGACGGCTTTGGTCAAAGAGCTTCTGAGTTTGACTTGAGAATGTAACGTGTGTGAAATTGAACTCTTAAGATGAGTTGTGGGGAAAAAAGCAGTGTCGGTAGAGACTGCGGTGAGTGCAGGCAGACTTCCTAGTGTCGAATAATAGTGGAGTTTGAGGGAGACTGACATGGGGTCATCTGAGACATGTCATCAGAGTGTGATGGACAGTGAGATTCCTGGACCTGTGGATATCAGGCACTGTGCTTCAACTGAAGTTCAATCATTTAAACTAAAAGCACTGTCAACATTCTCTCGACGAATACACTCTAAAGGAGAATAGATATTCTTCTGTTGGAATTTCTTCTTTGTTTCTGCGCATTGTGCACTTTTATACTTGTTCAGGATACTCGTCTCAAATTCAGGACACTTGTCTCAAAGTTAGCAGGGCGATTTAAGAAAAGAGTAAAAACTAAAAATGACATGTGTAAGTTCACAAGTTCTACCAAATATGATATAAAAAACAGTGCTTGCCCATAATGTTGGTAATGGTAGTTCGTCCTTGTCAAACTGTGACCCAGGTTTCTGCTGGATCTAATGTTCATCCAGATCTCTGAGATTAAGGTCTTTAATTACCGCTGAGGAGGTGCCAGGCAAAAACCGAGCAGGGCTAGGGAGTGCGTCCACAGCTAAGTGCAGATCTAGTTTACGTCTGTATCTTATGAACTGTTTTTTGTTTTTTTCTTTGGTTACAGGTCTGGCCGTCCAGTCAGCGTCATGGTGGTGTTCAACACCCCTAGTCCCCTCAGCAAGATCTCATGGGTGAACCGACTTCATCTGGCCAAGATAGCTCAGAGTGAGTCCTCACGTTGGCCACCGCTACATACTCCCTCACTCGCATGACACGCTATGCTCTCAGCCTCCGTTTTTGAAGTGCTCGCTGACTGACAGGCTCTAAATGGAACGCCTGATGCTTGCCGTTCGGCGGTTTTCTCCTTCCAGCTCGTCTGCGAGTTCACCAGAAGAAAGACAATCTCTATGACATTCTTCTGTCTGACCTTTTTTGCACTGTGTGGACCGTCGGCGTGGTTAGAATGCAGGAGTAAGTGTGGTGGATCCTCCTCTCAGTGCACAGTGAGATATGCAGCGCTAAAAGCTAACTTCCTGCCAGAAACCGTCGTCTACGCACATCCTTTTTGCTTTTCTTTTATTTTTGGCATGTTTTGCGGTAAAAACCAGTGAGCAAGTGTGTTTTATTTTGGCCTTATTGCTACATAAATTTGCTTTAAACCTGCTCTGCTGTATCTGTCTGTCTGTCTGTCAGGTTGATTTAGCTTTGATCTCATGACTTCACTCAGCTTCCGTACACTCTTCTGTCAGCTGTTTGCAGCTACATTGGGGAGATTGAAATTTGCCAGAGAATAAACTACTTAGCAATTTTCCTTTCCTGCCTTCCCCCATACTGTGTGCCTCCCCATTCTTTTCATGATTGAACAGTAGAGGTTCTCGCTGACAGGTCTCTGATGGCCCCTGCATTAACAGTCCCTCCCCTGTCTTGACACATGCACACACACACAAACACGCACACACACACAAACAGACACACACACACATTGCTGTTAAGACTCTCTCTTTCATGTGCCTATATGAAGTTCTTTAAAGCTCCTGTCCACGATCAATATAAAACTGGGACAATTTTAAAATACTTCACAGTCCAGAACACAGGGGAGAGTTTTTTCACTGGATTTCCAAGCTAAGATGAAGTTAGGAAACCTAAGAAACACAAGAGAACAGGAGTGGCACTAAAAACATGTGGCATGATAAAGTCTGACCGTGGCTCAGTATGGGGTTGGGAAGTAAAAGGTCTGCACAGAAAGAGGGAGAGAGGGAGAGAAAGAAAGATGGAATAGAGAGCGAGAGAGAGACAGAGAGGAAGGGAGTGGGCAGAGAGATAGAGATGGAGAGAAAGAGGACGACGGAAGAGAGAGAGAGAGAGAAGAAGGGAGTTGGCAGAGAGAGATAGAGAGAAAAAGGATGAGGGGAGGGAGGGAGGGAGAGAGAGAGAGAGAGAAATCATGAAAAGGACCACTCAAATACATCTGTTAGTTTAGGAGAGTGGTTTTGCTGTACTAAAGCCATGATGTGAAATGCCCCTGTACAACGCTGGTCTTCGCCCACAGATGCAGTCCTGGGCAGTAGGAACGCAGGGTGTCTCACAACAGTGACTGGTGAAGGTTCTTCTTACAATTGTGTAGCATGAAACAGCTTAGTTATCAAGACAAGCAAACAAATGATCATTTTGGCAATTAAAGTTTAAAGACTTCAGTAGGTGCAGAAAACATGTATCTTTGTTTTAGAAAATGATTATCTTATTTTAGTACCATTATCTCATACTCAGACTCTTTGGTTTGAGTAGACTTCCAGACTTGAGTAGAGCTGTGTGTGTGTGTGTGTAGAGCATCACCCCCCTGTCGTAGAGCTGTGTGTGTGTAGAGCTGTGGTGCTTTCTGAGAGCCATTAATACTGTTCCAAGGCAGCAGACTAATTATTGTGTTCAATCCAGGAAGCTTTAATGATGGTGTTCAGTGTGTGGCTTTACCAGGCTGGACTGAAAAAGCAGAGAGGTGAAGAGATGAGCTTAACATAGACCACTGTTACTGGGTCACATGCTGACCCACACACACACACACACACACACACACACACAGTCAGGGAGACAGAAAGGGCACTCTAGGTAGGGATAGGTTTGAAATGATATGTATTGGAATCTGTACGTGGTACATGGGGGGTGTGTGGAGAGTTTTTTGTCTTTGTGTACATTGTGGGGTGGGTGTGCGGCTGAAGGTGTGTGTTTGTGTGTGTGAAGAAAAAAAGGAATGCAAGTGAGAAATTGTTCAGATAGAGCGAGAGGGAAAAAAACAGCGTTTCAAGCCCATTGTTAAAATGGTTTAGGATGAAAAGGCAGTTCAGGGCAGCTGGACAGTGAAAGAGAGGGAGAGAGAGAGAGAGGGAGAGAGAGAGGGAGAGAGAGGGAGAGAGAGAGAGCGAGAGAGCGAGAGAGGGAGGGAGACAGAGGGAGGGAGAGGGAGGGAGGGAGAGAGAGAGAGAGGGAGAGAGGGAGGGAGAGAGAGAGAGAGGGAGAGAGTGTGTGAATGTGCACTGAATTTGAGTGCATATGTGTGTGTGTGTGTGTGTGTGTGTGTGTGTGCGCGCGCACAAAAGAGAGAGGAGAGCATACAGACGATGATTGAGACCAGCACTTGTCGCTGCCAGGGGGGTTGTGGGTGAGATGCAGACGTCTGACGTCTCCTCTCGCCCGGATCGATGGGCATCGGCGGCGTGCCCCTCTCCCTCCCCAGCGGAGAGGCGCTTGCGGAGAGCTCGCCCCAGCTACGCTGTCCCGCTTCCGCTGGCCCCGGCGTGGCCCGGAGAACACCTCGCCCCCGAAACACCCGGGAACAGTTCCGCGCCGTCGTCATAGCAACCGCAATTACTTCATCTCATTTGCCTATAAACGCGACCGACCCGTATAGCAAAATAAATAAATAAATAAAAAAGAACAGCTGCCTCTGTCTCCTCGCCTCGCCGCCTCCGTGCGGGACGGACTGTGGCGTGCTGGTCCTAAGAGGGCCACGTCTGCATGAACCGAGAGAGAGGCACAGCATCCTCGGCGTCTTGGGGCAGGACGTTGGGCCGTGAAAGCGAGCAGACAGACTGAGCTAATGTACGTGTCCTGAACTGTGCCCTGAACATGTCGTTCTGCTCTGTGTTTGCTTATAGTACTTGAAACTTTAAAATGCTACACCTTCCTCTGAACATAAACTATGCTATTAGTAAGTAAACTTTATTGTTATACTGATTTTCTAAGACAGAGCTACAAAACTAAACAATAATTAAGAAAAGGTTATAAAATTCTAAAACATACATATAAATATACCATACATATTAAAATACGTATACTATATATATCTATATATATCTATATATATATGATATATCTATATCATACACACACCAAAACCATTAGAGGCCTCTGCATGCTGCTTAAGAGAAGCCAGTTCTGGCTGTGGTTATGATCAGTAAACATTGCATGAATTCAATTAATGTTTCCTTTAGCTTTGCATTGATCCTGTTAACATGGTCGGAACACCAAGGGGATTCTGTTCAATACTGATAACGTGTAATTTACCACCTGCTTCTTTTGTTTATTTTCTGAGCTCCCTGAAAAAGTCCCACCAAAGTGCTTGTGAGCTATTATCTAACATATCAAAACAAAACGACAAACACAGGAACAAGAAGGAGCCCCTCCCCCCCTCTTATTATTGGTCTGTAGGGGCCAGGTGTTAATTAAAAACCTGAGAGTATGTGCTCTGTAGTGAGTATGGAGCCAACTGGTGACACAGGTAGAGAGGGGCTGAGTGGGGGTTAGAGTCGGGCTGAGTGGGGGTTAGAGTCGGGCTGAGTGGGGGTTAGAGTCGGGCTGAGTGGGGGTTAGCAGCGGGTTGAGTGGGGGTTATAGCCTGGTTGAGTGGGGGTTATAGCCTGGTTGAGTGGGGGTTAGAGTCGGGCTGAGTGGGGGCTAGCGTCGGGCTGAGTGGGGGTTAGCGGCGGGATGAGTGGGGGTTATAGCCTGGTTGAGTGGGGGTTAGAGTCTGGTTGAGTGGGGGTTAGCGTTGCCTCTCCCCAACCACCCACCAGCACCACCCCAAATGTAAGGCCCTTTTCATTAGCCTCATACTGAATGCCTCAGAACACAGACCCCACTGCGCCTGCAAGATCAGCACTCCACTGTGTGCTTGATGGATGCCTACAATTACGCATTCAGGGGGTATTAAAAAGCTGTCTGGCGGCGTGGAGAAGTTGGGGAGTCGGTGGTGCAAGAGCCTTAATAGTTGTTACCACATTTGCCAGTAATGGTTTACTGTAAGTGTGAACGCTGAGAGTTAGTTACAGTGCTAATATTACAGCCAAGGAGAGAAGCCCTGGACAAAGCTTCCCAAACTGTAATATTAGCACTGAAGGAGAGGCCAACCGTCCCCCACACGTCCGAGAAGGCAAGCGCGCATCTGTGTCCTTTATATCTGACTAAAGCCGTTAGCTGATGTTAATAATGGATGAATGATCCTGTGTGTTTGTAAATGATCTCCATTCAGACACCCTGAAAACCACAGAACGGCGTTGCTGTCTCGTCACCTGCCTGGCTGATGCTCCCCGACTCACTTTGTTTAAAGCGTGATGTTGTCCGCAGCCGTTTCCTGCTCGCTGAGTCATGGTGTAGGTTTTCATTGGGGGGGGGGTGTGATTACTGGCTTTGCACATCTGTGGACTCCATTCGGCTTTACCACTGCACCAGGACCATCGAGAGGGAAGTTAGCGTGTCAGGTGTCGTTAGCATTCGTTTGGTGTCAGATTTAAATAAGATTCTACGCATACACAGACCTCTTCCTCTTTTTGGGTTTCACGTCTTAAATGCTCATGATGGAACACTGCCTTGCTCCCCCCCCCCCTCCAATTGGACCTACATGTTTTAATTAAACCACACCCTCCCCTGACAAGAGCGCTTGTGTTTGCTTGTCCTCAGTTAAGCTGCTTCCATTTTTCCTTCCATTTTAAGCTGCGGCATGAGGCTGCATTATTAATGCCAAACTAAGCGAGACTGAAGGAAGTGTGTGCGTGTGGTGGTGGCTGTGGGGGGGGGGTCGTTAACTAAATTGTGTCAGCTTGCTGCCTTGCCTGGCTCTCCGTGAAGAGAGAGAGAGAGAGAGAGAGAGAGAGAGAGAGACACTTTCTTATGAAATTATTCACCCCGTGGTGTTTCTACTGAGCTTGGAATTAAAATGTATTTTTTTGGTAGGGGGTGGAAGTTTGACTTACACAACACAGCCAACCTCAGCAAAGAAAAAAATATCTTTTTATTGTGACACAAATAATAATTAAGACAAAAACCAGAAATCTTTACTGTGCATAAGTGTTGACCGCCCCCAATATCAATACTTTGTACAACCATCTTTTACTACAATTACTAGCAGAATCTTGGGTCTTTATTAGCTTAGGACATCGACCCACTGGAATTTTTTGCCTATTATTTGAGCTAAAACTGCTCCAGCTACTTCAAGCGAGATGGGATACACTGGCGCATAGCAATTCACGGCATAGATTCTCATTTGGGTTCAGGTCTGGGCTAGATAAGTCCAAGACATTTAAATGCTAGGGTTAGGGTTAGGGTTCTCCAGTGCACCTTTAGCAGTGGTGATTAGGGTCATTGTCTTGCTGGAAAGTAGTGCTTTGCCTCATTCTCAGATCTCTAGCAGGCTGAAAGAATTGTTTTCCTCAAGAATGACTGAATTTACTGCCAACCATGTTTATGCAGTGGAGGAACACAATAAGCATTTGCCATAATGGCCAAAAACTTCACTTTTAGTCTTATCTGACCAGAGAAACTTCTTCCATGTTTCTGGGGCTAACACAAGGTTTTTTTTTTGTTTGTTTTATGGCTCGATCAGATCTTATTTAAGGGTTTCATAGCAAAGAGGCTGAATAAATATGCACTCACAGCTTTTCACAATTATTTTTATGTATTTATTTAGGTCCATTACATCTGTTTTAATTACGGATTGTAACGGAGCAAGACAGAAACCAACACCCCCCCCCCCCAAAAAAATAAAATAAATAACAAAACACCAAAGGGAGGGTGAACACTTTTGCAAGGCACTGTAACTGTGGTGCAGGATACACTAGGACTGTCTCATTAGTGATGCTAGCCCTCTCTGTGCAGGGCCTGCCAGGCTGGGCTGTCGGCCTGTCTCTCATTAATCTGTCATCCAGCCGGCCACCTTGGTGACGCTCATATCAGTAGGACCGAAGGGAAGCTTCCCTTATGTGTCATCATTTCTATATTTCAAAGGGTAAAAGGTCAGCAGACGTGGTCACCTGCGGAAGCTTGCGATACCGCATGTCCGTCATCCAGTGAACTCTCCTCAGTTAGGGACACCCTCCGGTGTTTAAACTGCGCTCTGGGGTGTACGTACGTGTTACCGCCGCTGCCTGGAAAACCGGCGAGGAGCACAAATTAAGGCGCACTATTTATGCTAATTGAATAATTAGCTGGACAAAGTCCGAAAGCGTTGGGGCGGTGGAGGAAGGAAACGAAGCGTCTATTCGCTGTGCCTCCCCTGTCCTCCAGAAGGACGCGCTACGCAATGAGGTCGGGGATCGTCTGACGTTTTATATAATTACGAATGGGCCGCCGTTTGTATGGACCATGGGCTTGGCTGCAAATGGATAGGAGTTTGGAAGGTCAGAAGGATGAAATGCTCCAGTAGGTCAGTAAAATGCATTCCCTTCTTCTCTGTGCAAGGGATGCATTAGCAACAGTGTCTCGGAGAGGGAGGTGGAGCAGTACAAAGCTGAGTGTGGTATTAATGGAAGCCCATAGACATCCAAGCGTTTTATTAGAGTTGTTTATGATTCTTGAAGGTCAGCTTTTAATTTTTTTTTTTTCTTTCTGAAATACCGTGAATCCAGTGATGTGGAAAGAACTTTATTTATTTATTTTTAACTGAATTGTCTAACACAGAACATTTACAAATCAAAGTACCACACGGGCTGTTGCTACGGTGCCAGCAGAACAAAGATTGTGTTTTTTTCTTTTTCTTCCTTTAACCAAATCACCACAGTCTGTAATCACCAGACTGAAAGACCAACAAGTAAGGCGAATCACAGCAGGTCTGCAGACACTTTATCAGACATCAGGTACATTGCTTTGTATGGTCATCAGAAGTCTAGGGTTAGGTACCTCTAGGGTTAGGATTAGGGCCTGGTAAAACACCAGTCTAGGGTTAGGGTTAGGGCCTGGTAAAACACCAGTCTAGGGTTAGGGTTAGGGCCTGGTAAAATACCACTCTAGTGTGTCTGTTCAGTGCAGTAAGCTGTGTCGTCTTGTCTGACTACAGCATACTGTACTGTGGATCATGGACACCTGCATACATGTTGAGTAGTTAGCTTTATCTACTTACTGCATCAATATAGCATGTTTACTAATTGCATGTTAACTGCTGACCCTATCAAATAAACACAAATATGGTTTATCTTAGTTTATAACAAAAGCTTATGACTCTCACATGTGATGTGTTGGACTATAGTTAAATTCTCTACGGGTTGTTTATGGGTCTTTGAAACAGCAGCTGTTGGGACTTGGAAGTGTGTCGTTTCACCTGATAATGCTGTGTAAGTAGAGAAAACTGTGAGAGAGAGGTTCCCTTCCATAACCTGGTGTAACAGGGCAAACACAAACAGTTGGGAACAGTTCTGATGTGCACCGTCAGTAATAAGTCTGATACGGATTTGTGTAGCTGCGTTATGTCTGAGTGTGTTGGGAAAACTGCCGCTCTTGTTCAGAACCTAAGCGAGCTGCGGCCTCGCTGCATCCGGCACGGCCGTTTGCCTCCACGCCTCCCCGATCCTCGGCCGGAGTGCTTACCGTCTCCTGATCCAGGCTGAACGGGAGACGACCACCTCAGCCAGACGTGGCTGCGAGTCACCGCTAGCGGATGGGAAGTCACGCGAACACAATGACTCGTGTCAGTGGCAGAGATCACGGGGAATACAAAAGGGAGACGGGGAGCGAAGGAAATTAGATTTACCTTCCATTCTGTGTCTGTCTGAATATGGCTTAGAATTTAATAACTTGATAAAGTGCGGTTGTCATTTTTTCCTTATTCGGTTGCCAGCCTCGCATTTCATGAAGCATATCATTGTTGTATGAGCTAAAACAAAAATAGTTATTTATCAATGCAGGCTAGCAATAAATTCAATAATTCCTTTAGTTTCAAGCTATTGTGTCTAAGAACTATGAGGTCATATCATGAACATAGATATTGTGGCTATATTTAGTGATTTTAGTGAGAAAACCTTTGATAAAGATGTTCATTAAGTGATAGTGTCCAAGGGGGAATGCTATGCATTTTCTGCGCTTTGAACCCAAGTAGAAGCTAGGTTATTGGCATTAAAATGACTTAAAAACCAACAAAGAAGAGGGTGAGAGAGAGGGAGAGAGTTTTCTCCATGGGTGCTTTTAAGCTTTGGTCTTAACTGTGTCCTTCAGCAACCCTGTCTCATTGTCAGTGTGAAGGAATCTTTTATATTTTACATGCGTCTTTACCCGGGAGATCCATACTTTGTATCAAAGCTCTCTGCTTAAAAGCCTCGTTACTTAGGCTAAAGTGTTGAAAGGGGGTTGTAAGTTTTCCGTAATAAATTAGTCTCAATTTTTAAAGTTCTGCCTGTACTGGCCTTTGTCTTTCTGCTCCTGTGTGAAAGCATTTTGCATAAAGAGGTGAGCAAATATTTTACAGCCACCTCTGTTTGCTGATGCACTGTGTTCAGTCTATTGATTTCTGAGTAACTTTGCTTCTAGAGGAGCGAGAGTAAAAGATGCCAAATCAAAGAATGAACTTCCCCTATGGTGGTGGAGGCCATTAAGCTCTCTTACACGGATGTGTAGCTACTTCAAATTGGCAGTTTGCACTGTTATGCGTGTCCTCTTAAATGAAAGCTGTCTAAATTGAAAGTGAGATGGCTGGACTAATTGGCCCTTAAGGCTCCCGTGTTCCTACGTCTGTGACCGCAGCGTGAACGTCTCCCGACAAACACCATTTTACCCTCTGCCCACATTCAAAACCAAATGATCCATTCTGAATCTCCAATCCCTGGTTTTTGGAATCCGCTTATTGTTCTGGGTGATGGCTGATTGCATGTTGATAACGCGGGAAAGACAGGGAGTCAGTAAGAGCAAGCTGTTTAATTGCACGTACAATAACGTTTTAGTCGTCCGGGACGGTTAATTACCGATCTGCTGAATGGAGGGAGGCTAGCGGTTTTGCTTTGCACGCTGCAAATGAAAACACCTGTCAGAGCGGCTGGGAGGACGAGTCGTAGGCAAACCTGCGTCGCCTGAATTCCCACTTAATTAAGCGCAATGCAGAGGTCGCTGCAGTGCATGCTGGGATGGACACCTGCCACAGCACCGGTTATCTCCAGGTGTCTCCTCCTTCAGCAGAAGGAAGCCTGCACCTATTAGTCAAACGGTGGTTGCACAGACAGCTCTTCCCCTGCACAGTGTGGGGACATTTTAAAATTTAATGTTGAATGTGCTTCTTTTGTTAGCGTGGCCCATGGACTTATGGGAGTTTAAAATGAAAGTTAATTAAAAAAAATACATTTTCTCTTTCAGGAGAGGAGAACACTCCAGGCTGGGCCTCAGCAGAGGATGATGGGAGGATCAAGGCTCCCCTGGGGAGTCCACTTTTGGCGTGTCGTGTGCCTGTCTTCATGCCGAAAGCTGTGGACCGCAAGGCTAGTAAAGACCAAACTCTGAGAATCTTTTATGTTTCCCAGATGTTGTTTTCTGTCATCTACAAACCCTTTACATGCCTAAGGAGCCACAGGCAGGTCCAGAATCTCAGTCCTGGCTTTTGTAACTACTTACCATTAATATTGGTTTCAGCATTGGCAGTCAGTTAAGCACAGTAGTTCCTGATTAATAATGTACTTTAAGGATAATAATACCATATTTGATTTTAATGGATTAGAAAGTTAATGCTCTTGTTTATGAGACAAATGTCTGAAAAAACATGCAACTCTAACTTGAAAACCATTTTCTTTTAATGGATTAGAGTCGTGTGTGTGTGTGTGTGTGTTTTAAGACAAACGTTTCAAAACAAACATGTAAGTCCAATTTTAAATCCATTCTCTTTTAATGGATTAGAACGTTATGGCTTTTGTTTTTCAAGAGAAACGGCTCATTTGGTTGTTGCTCGGCTGCGGAAATTGAAATTCCCGTGGACTGACTCCATGGCGTAGGCTGCAGTGTTTCCACGGGCAGGTGCCACAAACGTAGAATCAGAAGGTTGACAAGGGGGCCTTCTGCTCCTCGTCTGCCTGAGAAACAGTGTGGCGATCAATAGTGGCTGTAAAGACTGGTGGGCCTTTCATAGATCAAAGAGTGAACCAGGGTGAGAGGCGGCCTAAAAGGCTTTCAGAGTCTGTCAAAAATATATGAAATCAATTTCTACTGTCTGGAAGACGATATTTTAAACTAGATTTTCAGACCTAATATAGTTATGTTGCACGCCACCACGTTGCGTGTTAAGGTACCAAATTACGACGGCTTCCATGGGAGGATGTTATAAAGTGATGATACAATTACTTTAATGACTGCAGGACACCCAAGCATAAATCAATGGACCTGCATTGAATTAAGCTTCCTCGCTGTAACCCAATAGACAAAGTTCTGGTCGAGGGGAGTCTTCGTCTGTGGGATCTGGCAACCAGGCCAAGACATCTGCCCATCACTGTTCTCCTCTTGAGTTTTCACATTCGTCTTGCATTATTCGGTCGGCCGTTGTGTGCATGACAATGCCTGACACTGTCCTCCGGCTGAAGAACGAGAAGAGGCTCGAACCAGCACTTCTCTCTCCCCCTTTCTTCATCTCTTCTCTGTTACATTGTCTTTCCCTTTATCTCGCTCGTCCCACCCTCATCCTTTCCCTTCATCTGCTCCCCTTATCCCTCCAAAATCTCCCCTTTTCTTGTAAATTGCCGCGGGGGTGCGGGAGGTGTCTGGGAGGAAGGTTTGGCCTTGAATGCAGACCTCAAAACATGCCGTTCCCGAACCATGGCGGCCGCTTCACACCAGTGAATGGACAGGGATCTTCTGCGCCGAGAGCACGGAGGACATTGAAGACCGTGATGATAAAAAAGGAACACAAAGACAAGCCTCCGTTTCCGCTGCAGTTTTACAGTAATGTTGCTTGAACATCATCCTGGGTCACAAACACTTGACCACTCATGTATTAACTGCACTGCAGGTTTGGTGGTCTGTTCAGAGCCCATGGGTTGGGTTTGGTTAGTGGCTGGGCTTGGTTAGTAGCTGGGCTTTGCTAAGCAGAAGAGATAATAGTTATCAGGCCTTTCTTTGCTTCATGGACCTGCTTGGCTGTCTCGCTTCCAACCTTGGCTCATCTACCAGACAGGATCTGCTGGTTTTGTAAGCCTGCCAATACTCTGATAATGCCACAGAACACTCACATTTGTTTTCCATGGGCCTGTATCAAAGGCACAGCTCAGTTGGTAGTTCGGAATTTGCTCGGCCGCTCACAGAAAGCATCGTGCATATTGTAGCATCACGCTAACTGGGTACCGCTGGGCTACGTTCACAGGTTATGTTCACGTTTTATTTATGTTTGCATGTTTTAGTCGAGAGTATGGTTGGTTGTGCTTCTGCCTCCATTAAAGGAATGTAATCGAAACATTACAGTGAGTTTTTTTTCTTTTCTTTTCAGACCGTTTCTTAAAGATGCCACTCTTTAGCAACATCCATTTAGCATTTAGCAGACACTCCTCCGGAGTTGAGCAGCTACTACCGTTCATTCCAAAATGTTGGCCTGCTCACAACAGTCCCGTTCTCTCTCTCTGTCTATCTCTCTCTCTCTCTCTCTCTCTCTCTCTCACACACACACACACACACACACACACACACAGGTACTTGGCCTTCAGACGGAAAAACATAACCCTTCCCCAGAAATCTGCTTCAGCCTTCAAAAAATATACATCAAAACTGTGCTAGTTCCACACAGTACAAATAAGTGTCTGGAACTATAGAGATGTATCAGTAGGTGCAAAGGGAGAACAGCTGTGTTTGATTGTTGTGCTTGGAGATTATTCTCATTTGAAAGTGACTCTGACTCATTTGAGTCAGATTCTCATTTGAAAGTGATTCTCACTCATGAGGGAGTTCGTCCCAGCACGCTTTGAAGATGACATGCTAGAAAAAGAGCGATCGCAGGTGTCATGAATCTCTGCAGGTACCAGGATCTCTCTTTTGCAGTTACACCGACGTGTGAATATGTGTCGGCGCCCAATTAGGTTTGCACGGGTAGAGCAGAAGTCTCTTACACACAGTATGCACCCGCCGGTAGACGGCATGGTTCAGTCGAGAGGTTTTTTCCGTATGAAAGCTCTTCAGTCTGACTGCACTTAACGCCTGCGGTGAAGCATTGTGATTACCGACCACCGTCGTGCAGAATTCGTTCATTCACAGGGGCCAAATATTGCAAAGGTTTCCAGCGTTGCAGTGAGATGCGTTCAGGAGGGGCCACCACGACCTGTTTGCCTACAGATTCATCCACAGCTCGTGTTTACTGCCCCAACAAACCAGCTCCAGAAGCAGGGACTGAAGGAGGAGTGCAAATATTTCCTGTGTTTCTGGCATAGTCTTCTGTAATGGTTTTAGACTCGGTGTGTGTGTGTGTGTGTGTGTGTGTGCATGGGTGGGTATGTTCTTGATCTTCTTTAATTTCTAATGCTTGGATGCTGAGAAATGTTTTGCAGCTGATGTGTGTAGTCCCCACCCACATACTGCTGATGGATCATGCTGCTTTGTAAATTCTGGTGTTTACATATTCCTTTCCTTTCCAATTTTCATGTGTTTCCTCTACTCTCATATCAGCTTATCAACAATATTATTATTGTATTATTACTGTTTTGGACTGCTACTAGCTGGGCCACCCAACGGAGGATGGGTTCCCTTCTGAGTCTTGGTCCTCCCAAGGTTTCTTCCTAATCCCCCTCGAGGGATTTTTTCCTTGCCACTGGCATCCCTGGCTTTGCTCATTAGGGACTTGGACCCATGTGTTTGTAAAGATGCTTTGTGACAACATTTGTTGTAAAAAGCGCTATATAAATAAATTTGACTTTGACTGGTAACTGATTAGTTTCACTGCTCATCCTGTATTTTCTGTGGTTGGAGGCCCCATCTCCTTGGTTGGTGTTTCTTCTTCTGATGTGTGTCCTTTTGATGGAGTTCCCCACCCATGCTGGTCGGGTTCTCTATCGACTCCATCCATGTGGCTACCACCCACAGGCCTGTTGGAGACCCCAGACTTTACGGACACTGGCTGGAGATGAGATATCAGAGTGACACCTGCAGAGATAGCAGCGGTGGGGATGGAGTCCATTCAAGATGTCGCTCAGAGACCGACTGATTTATGAAGCCACTGCTGTTGAGAGGGCGAACAAAAGCAAAATAAAATAACAAAAACACGCTCATCTCAGTCTGATGCTTGGTCACGCACAATACTGCACAACCACACATGAAATATAGATCAAACAGTGGGAGAAAGGTGCCCTTCTTTTTCCATAGTATGTCTCTGTTGATTTAGGCTTCTGTTGATTTCTGGCTCAGTATAGTTTTCTGAGAGAGTCGTCACAACAAGCCCTTCCAAGACTTCACTCTTATTTTAAGTCCAGCGTTCTTCACCGTCTTTGCTCTGTGAAGAACAGATTCCACAACGTGGATTAAAAGCTCCTCCTTATCCATCTCCACCAGGCTGTTTCATCTCTCTCTCTCTCTCTCTCTCTCTCTCTCTCTCTCTCATTCTCTCTCTCTCTCATTCTCTCTCTCTCTCTCTCTTCCTGTCTCTCTCTCCTCTGCAATGCTACATCCCTCTGGCAAATGCAAACACTCAAACAGCAGGGGCAGGGAAAATACGCTTGCGCATGTTTGAGGAATACCGACTCAACCTGCAGCCATTTATCCCCATGTCTTTATCAGGGGGGCTTTGGGTTATTAATTGCTGATGCTCCAGCCTCCCTCCCACTTGCTCCTATGGCTCCGCCCCTCTGTGTTGCTGCCTTTTCCTGGATTAGTATAATTAATTACAAAAGCATCTAATTTTTTCTCTTCTTATCTCTTTTGGCTTCCTGGGGGAGGGATCACACTATCCAGCTGTAGTCTGTCACTCCTTCAGTAATTTTACTAGCGTTGCTGTCACCTGATGTCACCCCCACACCGGTCTCTCTGACAGGCGGGCAGTCGCGATTCGTTGGTCCGGATCAGAGAGAGGCAGCGGGTGAGCACTGCGGTAGGGGTGAGTGGATGGGGTCAGTCTGCTTCTTCAATCGTGGGCGCAATCACAGGGCGCGCCATCGCACCTGGTCGGGGTGGAGGGTGGGGGTTTGGCAGGGCTGGTGGAGGGTGGGGGTTCTGCAGGGCTGGTGGAACAGGACCTGCACGAACATTTTACTTCCAGCTTGTGAAACTAAAGGAGCTTCTCTGAGCACCTTCGGCTTCCAAAGTCTCTGCTTCAAATGCTACCATCGTCAGCGGTTTTCCGGCATGCACATTTATTCGGGGCTCCTGCCTGAGGGCTACGACTGGGATTTGCCGCATCAAATTCGGCGAACAGGATTTGTGTCGGCTGGCAGGCAACAGCCGGCCACGGAGAGGCCACTTCTGTAATGAGTCCTGGCATTCCTCTAGCTTTGAGCTCCTTGTTTTTGCTTCTAGTCTTCAGAGCTGGACTAGCTTGGAATGAGCTTGAATTCGAAGCCCCTTGAGCTATTCTAGGAACATCAGAAACACCTGGGGAAGGTCCGCATGAAAGGGCCTCATTAATCTAATCGTAAAAGCACATGTTAATGTAATCATGAAAGTACATGTTAATCTTATTAAATGTAATAGTGTTATCATCATAAGACCCAGAGGAACGTAAGTGAATTTGAAGTTGCGGCTCATCATCTAGCTTCCCCCCCCCAGAAAATACATCTTCTCATATCTTGGATTGAAATATTAGCATGTCCCGCAGTTTGTAGTTCCATGTTTTATGCTTTTAACCAGTAGAGGGCAGTGTGGCTCTGGTGTGCAGGTACGGGAGAGGCCGCTGCAGCCGGGCCTGAGGTCATCCTCTGAGGAGACTGTTCTGTCACTCTGATGGTTGCGTGCTAATTACTGGAAATCATCCCTAACCCTAGCAGAGCCGTGATCAGAGTAGACAGCGTCGTACCCTCCTCATCCCGGCTCCCCCTGCTCTCACCGAGAGCCGGACGCTAATGCAGCCTTGGCTGAACGGCAGTGTGCAGGCTGGATGTGCTCGTTTAAACATCAGTCCCCTGCTTCACTGCTCCTCCCCCCACACTCGGTCTGCTGCTTTACTGCGATCGTGTGAGCTGTCGCACTTTGTTCCCTCTTCCTCCTCTCCGATAATCATGCTGTCACTCTTCCCGACCTGTTCAAACCATGTGGTCCACTGCCTAATATCCCAAATTAGGTGCCTAACTGAAAACCACAGTGGTCTTGAGGATTAGGAAATGTGCCTCTCACGCCAGGATGTAAACACTGTTTAAATGTGTTTCGCTTTGCTGTGCAATATATTATCTCCTCTTGCCTGTTCCACAACAGTTGAGAGGTCAGGTGATCTAGAAAAACAAGCCAACAAAGAAGCATGCAGGGTCTGAGGTAATATATGTCTTCATTCCCTTACCAGGGCTCGATTAATGGCAATCCTTAGTAATGGTTGTTATTCCCAGCTGGATATCACATGGCTCTTTTTTGGTCAGCTGTGTCAGGGGAAGGGAACAGAAGACCTGGAGCCCTCCCTCATCGGAGTGGAGTGTGGTCGACACTCTCTGCATGCCCCTGCGGGAGCCTGCGGAGCCTCTGAACTGGCAATTTCAATGGCACCATCTTTTATGTGCAGTCAGTGCCAAGCCTGCTAGGCCTTTGTCCAGTCAGGCCCCAGGGACTGGCCAAGTGCCCTTATGTCTCCATGTGTTTCCTGTGTTCATGCCTGACAGGAGGTAAAGGCATGGGAGGAATGGGTGAGATGGAGACAGAGAGAACGAGAGGGAGGAAGAATCAGAGAGAGATGGAGGGAAAGGGAGAGAGAGATGGAGGGAGGGAGAGAGAGAGAGAGGGAGAGGGGGAAAGAGAGAGAGAGAGAGCCTCCAGACAGCTCTTGGCTCCAAACCCTGTTATTTGCGCCACCGTTGAGTTCTTTTATCTCGGCAACGGTGGAGTTGTTGCTCTGTATCAGAGAATCAGTGCCAGTGGGAATGAAACATTCCGGATTCTGACTGAATTAACTGGATGCATCACAATCAAACGCGGCGAGCAGCCGAGCAGGACGCGGCGAGCAACATATCAGTCAACACATGAATATGAATGAGTGTGAATGAGTGTGAATGCATCTTTGCGATGTTCTCGCAGTGTCAGGTGCTATGCTGATATACTGAACCACTCATGACTCTGTACTGTTTGGCTGCGATAGCCAAAAGAAACAGAGAGACTTTGCTGCCAAAGTCTCTGTACGTTGGACAACTTTTCCTGTTAAGCTTAATCAAAAGTTTCTAACATGACACCATATGTTCAGGTAGAAGATGAGAGCCAACTCACCCTCCTGCTGTTCACAGCATGTAAATGCTAAGAGTCTATGTAAACAATGATCCTCTGGTTTACGCTTATTGCTCTCATGCGAGTTCGAATATTCCCTGCACAATACACAGCAGTAAGCACAGCTGGGGGTCGACACTTTGATCTTTGTTTATCTCTGTGGAATTTAGACGATTGGCTGACATCCAGCTCATGCGCTGATGACACAAGCTGCTTATTTCAGTTGTGTTCAGGTCATCCATCTGTGTTCAAGAGTCCCGAGGAAGCTGGAAGGCACACGGCGAGCTGAGAGTTGCTCTCTGGGAGTTGCTCTCTGGGAGATGCTCTCTGGGAAATGGTGTACAGCTGGAGGGATTATGATAGTTGTTGTCAGGCCATGGTGTTTCTTCACTGGTGCCCCCTTGTACACAAACACACCCACACACCCACGCATACACACACCCACACACACGCACACACTTTCCAAATCGCTTCATGGTAAAGGCATTTTAAGCACCGAATGATATACAGTACCTTTTAGTAGATATGAGCTGGCAGCTCTACACTGCCCTGTATAACACACACTGAAACAGAACTGAACCTGCTCTAATCTACCCGTTGTATAGTCTGCCTTTTACAACACACATGCTGAAACAAACCAGCTCTAATCTGCCTTGTATAATCTGCTCTGTATAACACACATGCTGAAACAAACCGGCTCTAATCTGCCTTGTATAACACACACTGAAGCAGACATGAACTGGCTCTAATCTGCCCTGTACTGTATACCACACACACTGAAGCATTTTCAGTGCTTGGCGGCATTCAGATTAACCTGAGGGTTATACGGTAGCTTCTGTTCAAATCAGGCCTCTCCCTTTGCTCCATTTGTTTCCTTTATCCTCAGGCTGGGAATGAGAGAGTGTGGAGGCGGATCCCGGGATCGAGCAATTATCAGTTAATAACCGGCTGAAGAGCTCTGTTAGCATTCACTAGTGTGTGGGAGGTGCCTGTGTTGTTGTCAGGAGGACGCGTGCGATCTTACAGAAGTGTGGAGTGAAACTTCACCTCTGTGACTCACTGAACACATTTGCTCCTCCGCTAGTTTGTAGCTCTTCATGCTAACCAAGCTCTGTGGGTTTTAGCCGTGACACAGAGCTTATTAAATGCTAATAGCACTACGTCCTAGAGCACCTGCATGTTTGCGATGTGCCCGGCGTGTGTCAGAGTTCAGGAGTTTCTGTGATTTGCTATTACTGTCATTGTTCATTAATCTGGAACTGGATGAAGTCGGGCGGCAAATCTTAATACTGCATTCAAATGAGTTCATCATAAACTTTGAATTATGGTAATGCGCAAAACAGGATGTGGCCATGTAAAATTTAATTGTCTAGCATGTCTTTCTGAAGACAATGGCAAGTTTGACTTAGAATTCACACTAATATTATATTAACCTTATATTACACATTATAAATGCATGTGTGTGTTAATACTCTAATTCACAAGCTAAAGATCATCCAATGAATAGAGGAACACGAACATTAAAGATGCTTTAAAAAAGGACTCAAGGCAGCATCTGTTGTCTTCAGAGCGTTAGTTGAAGGATAAAATCACTCACTTCCTGCTGAACATAGTGGCGATCATTGCATCTAATGTGGTAGACTTCACAGGGTGAAAACTAGCTCAGAGTGTAAACAGAACAGTCCTCCTGGGCAGATTTGAGGCTCCTGACAATGTTAATTGGATGCAGTTAAGTCATTCTTACCCATAGAAGACAGAATCCACGTCTAGTGCCACGTGATAACTGAGTCGGTTGTAAACCATTACGCGTCCTCTTTTCCTTCAGGCTGTTTGAAGATTAAAACTCCAGACACACTGCAGGCAAGGTCACAGGGGTTGGCACCAATACTCTTCATGCCTCTGGGTAGCTCCTTCTACTGCTGCTACCCACCAGACCGTTTCTGTTACAGTTGTGGGGGTCCGTGTACCTACCGATGGGCAAACTCTAATGCTAATCCATACAGATACATCATAAGACGTCATTAGTTTTTGTAAGGAGAGCTTCTTGTTTCCAGGTGGAGCTTACACTTCCCAGCGCGTTTCAGTGTTGGTCTACAGGAAGAACAAATGCCACCTGGATCTGGCATATGGGCCTCCGCCCTTGGGGAGCGGGTGGGGCGAATCCCCTGGTAGGGCACTGGGTCAACGGGACTGGCAGCTGGGAGACCAGCCTCTCCCTGCATCAACAAATCTCTCTTTAATTAGCGCTCACCTGGTGCAGCTTTGTGCAGCTGTGAATGCTCCGTCAGAATCCTCCCTCCGATTACTCATTTGCTTTCCCACCTCTCGTCTTCTTCTCTGAGGTGCTTCTGGAGCCGGGAGAGCAGATGGG
The DNA here is from genome assembly GCA_028565775.1 of Sternarchorhynchus goeldii. Classification (NCBI taxonomy): domain Eukaryota; kingdom Metazoa; phylum Chordata; class Actinopteri; order Gymnotiformes; family Apteronotidae; genus Sternarchorhynchus; species Sternarchorhynchus goeldii. The sequence goes on along the minus strand of JAOXYF010000019.1, from coordinate 11,926,722 downwards.
TTCAGGGAAGAAGCGACACCCTGCGAGACCAAAACTGACTTGGTGGGATGGGGTGTCATGTTGATATGTAAATGGAACCTCACTGCTGACAGATGCACCATTGCGAGTGTGTGTGATTATGCGTTCCGATACATTTTTCTTGGCCTTTGCAGTGCAGCAGTGTTCCTGCCGCGGACCCGTTCTGACTTGTATATAAGAGATATAAGAGTGCAGCCGGTTTAAGACTGGAATACCATCACTCATTCTGTCCTCTCCTGTGCTGTTGAACGGGGAGGGAAAAAGCACTTTGATGTTACAGAGCTGAAGCACATTATGAAGCTCATTTGCAATTCAACATTGGTGGGGGTTAAAGCTGAGATTGACCACCAGGGAGTTGGACCGAGAAGAGTCCCAGGTAGTGGCACTCGATATTCATTGGAGGCCTTGTCAAAGACAAAGCAATCTCCACCTTGTGAAGATGACTTGTGTCCCGGCACTCAGGAGGGCTTTGGCCAGCTGGAGGTTGGTCCCTTGCTTCTTCCCCAGCACCCCTCGCATGTAGGCTGCCATATGCCTGCCTGTTATGACTGCCGTTTAATTACCCGTTAAACATATCCATCCTTTAACTGAAGAAGGGGAGGATGATGGGAATATGTGTCAGGCGGGAGGAGAGGATGTGCTCGATGACTGTAAATGGAGGAAGAGAGGAAACAGAGGGGAGGTGCACTTGTTGGACAGATGGGCTGAGCTAGTCATCTGGCTGGCATTATTTTCAGCATGTTTTTATTTGGACGTGTGTTCTGGGGAGTGTGTGTGTGTGTGTGTGTGTGTGTGTGTGTGTGTGTGTGTGTGTGTGTGTGTGTGTGTGTGTGTGTGT
>JAOXYF010000019.1:11874503-11925745 GCA_028565775.1 Sternarchorhynchus goeldii | reverse complement strand
TTTTCCTGTCTTTATTTATCATATCCCCCTCACCCCCCCCCCCCCCCACAACCCATACAGTGAGCTGTTCATCATGGCAAATCCCAAAAAGTCGCAGGTGGATAAATACACAGTGAGCCCCCCACCCCCAAACACAGGACACCTTTGTCTGAACATTATTTGTTTTTGGGTGCATTCTGAAGATCAGGAGCAAATATGAAAGACTATGTCCCAGATTAAAAGGGTGAGCCTGGTGCTCCAGTGCTCCCAGCGCTGGTTTAGCAACCGAGCTCAAAACAGATCTGCAGGTTCACATCTGACTTCCTGCTCACTGAAGCTTTGGACTGGATCTCCTTTCTAGAGGAGATCCAGTCCAAGCCTTTTCAAATGATGACAACCATGATAAATGGCCCTTTTGTTCCCTGTGGTTTATAGCTTCAGTCTTCTGCTTGCACAATGCGTTTTTTATGGCCGATGTGTGTATTTTATATATATTTTTTGCGTTCTTTTCATACATTGAGATACTAAACCAGTCATAAATATTGGTGCGTAGGCAGCAGTACATTGTGGGCTCTGGCAGTATGTGGAGATCATCACCCCACCTTCCACAGCGCCCGAGTTATCAGTTTCTACTATTGTAATGCCAGCTGGAGAAACTATGGCAGAGGACGAGAGAGGGGGACCAAATGTTTTTCACGTCGCAGCTCACAATTCGTTTTTAGAGAGACGCATCCGGTCCATTCCCCCTCCCACTCCGGACAGCGAGCTTCACTCCGCGCCTCCTTGTGCAGCTAATCACAGTTACACAAGGCTTGTGAGATCCTCCACACGGCTTTGATCAAATTAACGACATCGTGTAATCCATCCAAGCGTCTCCTCTTCCCTTATACCCCCCCAACCCCCTCAGACTCACAGCATCAGATGCTAATTGTAATATTGATTTTTTGCTGGAGTAAACCTGTCTACTGACTAGGTGCTGACGTGTGGTTTGTATCCCTCCCCACACACACCTACTTTATTGACTCACACCAGTTTTGTTTATTGATCAGCAGACAAAGGACTGGTTTGGACATTAACCAGAGGATGGATTTGTTAGACTGTAGTGTAGTGACTTATAGTGTGTTATTACTATTATTATTATTATTATTATTATTATTATTATTATTATTAAAAATATGCGTCTCTTGTCTATAATTTGTTGTAGATTTTGTAAGCGGCAACTCACTCAATAAAAATTAGAAAAGAAAGAAACACAGGAGAGAGAGAAAGAGAGAGAGAGAGAGAGAGAGAGAGAGAGAGAAACTACATAGTGTCTGAAAAAAATTGAAAACACATGAAGAGCTGTTGAATTTGTACTGAATTTGCCCATCATGCCCTCAGGAAGCGAGCGAGAGATGGCAGAGAGATTCCCTCATGCCCCGCTCTGCACTGCCTTGCTGTTAGTCAAATTCAGCCTTATTAATACTGGCAGAGAATTAGCTTAAGGGGGAGTGCTCACAGCCTTCTGGCCAACAATCAGAGGAGACCATGGCACCACTCCAGATATCTATTCCTCTAAACAAGCACTGATGAGTTTGTCGAGGGACTGTAATCCAACTGAGTTTAGAGAAGAATTGTATTAAATTAAAGGGGGAGGAGTGTGTTGTGTGCTGTGTTTGGTGTGTGTGTGTGTGTGTGTGTGTGTGTGTGTGTGTGCGTGCACGCGCGTGTCGCTCGTGTGTGTGTGTGAATGAGTGTGTGTGTGTGTGTGTGTGTCGTGCATTTGAGTCAGACAGTTGCAGGAAGCCGGGGAGTGGGCTGAAAGCGTGCTCACAGTTGCAGCTGAGCGGAGACTCTGCAGAGGTTCGTGTGTGTCAGACTCTCACGCTGATTTGGGTCCACTAGCCCCCCTCCCCCATCCGGACTGGGAGTCATCGGCCATCTACTTCCTGTGTGCAGATACGCATCAGCCTAATGATTGGCTGCACATTAGAATGGTTGTTTAGAAGAGCTAAACATTCTATTTAGGCAGTTTTGGCTGTGGAGCAGGTCTCCAAGCTCCAATTAATCCCTGCTGTCTGGATTCCCTCCACCTTCCACCACCCCCAGACCACAGGGTTCTTCTGTGGATGTTACACTTCCCTTGGCTGCTCCAGGGCAAAGGAAAAAGCTCCATAGGTAACAATCAATCATGGACACAAAACCCAAACCAGCATCCTAATGACCACAGAAAATGATCACAGGCAGCTCGGTGCATCAGTACACCAGCCTCTCACTCTCTCATCATCTCTTTCTCCTTTGTCTCTCTTTCTTCCTCTCTCTCTTAACATTTCTTCCTCCCGTTGTCGTTCTCAGCCTTTCTCACTCTCTCCAACTCTCTCTCGCTCTCTCTAACTCTCACATTCTCTCTTACTAATTCAGTCGTTCTCTCTCTCTTTCGCTATCTCACTCCCTCTCACACTCTCTCATTCTGTCTCTTGGGTAAACATAAGAGCTTTTGTATGCATCCAGTTCCTTGTCTTTTTGTTAGTATTTGGTAATTGGAAGATTTAGGCCTGAGAGGGGAGCCAGTCTGAGGGACATTTATGATAGGATGCTGATCAGTTCTTTTAGTTGCTAACTCTCAGCATGGTGGCTCCCCTGCATTATAAATGAATGAGCCACACAATAGCGTTGATAAAAGCAAACAGACTTATTAATTAATCATGCAGCCCTGTCTAAATACTGCTGGAAGCTTTTGATTTGACCTGGTTTCTCTTGTGATGTAGGATGGTGGTGGATAAATGCATGTGAGATGTCTTATTCTGTCAGGTTTTTGCAGTTTAGTCAAGGATCAAATTTGTCATCTAAGACTTCGTCTTAAATAGCTAATCAGTCATTCGTCCAAAAATAAACCCTGTACACTCAAATGATGCGTTCAAAGACGGTGTTTCTCTTCCCCATCCATTCACTTCACCTGGTGTTGAAAAAAATCTCTGGAGTTTGAAAAAGAATATCTGAGGTTACTGAGATGACACCACGAATCCATTAGGCCCAGTGCTTATGAATCTGAAAAGTGTCCAAGAGTGTACAGACTCGATTTGAAAGCATATTTGATTTCAGCTGGTCCCTGTCCTTTGAAATTGAAATTGCTGACAGGTAGAAATATCGTGGCTAAAAGGAATAACAGGAGTGGAAGTGTTTCCTGCCATCGGAAATTTGATCAAGGCGGATGGAGAATTGGGAGTGTGGGCACGTGGCAGAGGAAACATCTCCCAGAGCCAGACAACTCGCCACAGAGCTGTACCAGAGCTGTATACTCTCTCTCTCTCTCTCGCTCTCTATCCATCTATATCACCCTCACTCGCCCCCCCCCCCCTCCTGTTCCCCTTGAGGGCTTGTGGAGGAGCAGACCATGATGAGTGACTGACCCTGTGGATGCGTGCTCTGCTCGCTTGCTCTCTCTCTCTCTCTCTCTCTCTCTCTCTTTCCAGGTTGCCAGTGGAGGAGACTCTAACCAGGGCCAACTAGAGATCTTCTCTCTGAACCGGCCCACCCCGCGGCCGGTGAAGACGTTCCAGGTGGGCGTTCCCGTGCGCTGTCTGGAGTTCGTTCCGGAGCCCAGACCACCCGAGGACCGTCCCTCACTGCAGGGCACTACTTCTGCTGTCAGCACCGTTTGTGTAGGCTTGGACGATGGCAGGTACTGTGCTCACCTAACACATTCTCAAGGCCTCGGACGTAAAGTGAACATAAGCATGCAAAACGTTTGCCATGTATACCATGACTGTTGGTGCTGAACCTTTAAATGAATTTATATATCTTTTATTTCAAAACAGTTTTATGAAACATTATGACAAGAGTCTTTTTGAGTTTTTAAGTCTGTTAATTACAACCAATGGCAGAAACTAATGCCTGGAAATTGTCACACACTGTTCAAAGAAAGATTCATTAGAAGCTTGTAAACGAGGTGCTTGTTCTGTCTCTTTTGAGAGTATTTGAAAAGCACTTTTTACTGTAAATATTTGTATGAATCACAAGATTTGCCTTCTTAGTAGAACCTTGGTCTTTCTGGGAAACTGGAACAGAATGTTTGTCACAGGTGCAAAATCAGTGCAAGTCTGTTAACAAAAAGTTAATCTCAGGATCCAACACAAGACTCCCAAGGCTAACTTCATTTGTTGAGGTCAAGAATAACTGAAGAAATCATTTTCCCAGAAGAAAAGTGCTCTCTTGCATTTTTGAATGACTTTATTCATTCTCTCTTTTTGTACATCAAAACTGAAATCTTGTTTTTCCTTTATGACTTTCTTTATAGAAATTTCTTTACAAACTAAAGGAAAGAAAGAAATATCTTGACGTGTAAAGAATGCTGCTGCTGTTCTGGGCTTCCTCAGGACTGAGTTGTTCAGTGGCACCTCGCTAGTCTCACACTGTTGGTGGTGAAACCTTGTTCCTCCAGCAAATGACTGATCGGGACACAATAAAACCTTAAACAAAAAGATATGATCTAACAAATGCAATGTGATCTAATGACGCCTGTTCGGTGGAGATTCTGGATCTGAAACAGCGTCCTGCCCGGCCAGATTGCTTCAGAAATGACAGCTGTGTCTTCTCCATTCTCCCGTGCAGGATTCTGGTCTACGGAAGCATGGAGACGGCCGCGCAGAGCCTCCTGACCCTGCGGTGTGCCGAGGCCTCTCCCGTCCTCTGTTTGAAACACTCCCAGTCCACCAGCCTGCTCTGGGCTGGCCTGGAGAACGGCTCCTTGCTGGTTTATAGCAGACAGCCTGAAGGTTAGTGTGACATGAAGCTTAGAGCACAATTCTGTTATACTCAGATTGTCAAAGCCTGTTTCCTAGGCTTTTCCACCATTGTTGCAATGCCAATGTTATTATTTTATTTCTATTTATAAATAGGAGCGACATTCTGTACAGTGCAGGTTTTTATTTATTTATTTATCCATAGTTCTTCTCCAGGGGTTTTAAATTCCATATTGATTGGCTGCAATAGGTAATTTTTTACAACACATTTGCTCTGATGTACACAATAATACGGTGTGTTTTCTATCTCACTAATAGGATGAAACAGTACATGGGGAGAGGGTAATTAAGTCAGATGATTATGATGTCTACCACTGAAAGGGACACAATGGAGTAAAGCATAATCAAATCAAATTAACAGTACAAACGAGTCTGTTTGTCTTTGTGTGGTAGTTGGTCTCTCATCAACCTTTCTTTCAAACATTCAAGGATGGGCTTGTTTTGTTTAGATTTTTGTTTATTTGTTTATTTTTGTGCCACTAAGACGACGGCCTCGCTGAGTGTGTGAGAAATATTAGTTCTGTCGTGTATTCCGAATGTCGGCACACGAGGCAGGATGAGAGGGCGGCTCTGGCTATGTGTTAGTTACGTAAACAAGCCAATGAATTCAGGATAATCCTGAAAACAAATTACCGTTTCATGAATGCGTTCTGTGGTTTGCTCTGGCGTCTTATATTGTTCGCTGTAAGTAAGCGTGAAGTAATAAGATTGCCTGTGCCTGGAAACGGCAAGCTTCGCCATCCTCATACACGAGCAGCTGTGTGCGAGTGGGCGTGCACGTGCGGGCGTGCACGTGTGCACATTTGCGTGGTAAACGCAGCCAGCAATCAGGTAGGGCCTGGGGAGACTGAGTCAGCAGTCGTATTCAGCAGACAGCAGAGTCACAGCAATCTCGCTTTCTCACCTCACGCCACTTCATCTACTCGTTCATTCCATCCGAGTTTGAAGGATGATTATGCATAACCTTGTCCTGCGTTGTAAAATTCTCAAAATGCAGCGTGGTTGAAGATACAAGGCTACATGCCGTATATATATTGACTAACAATAAGGTGGTCATGATAACACACGAAAAGGGAACACGGAACACGGAAGGGAAGAAAACATTGACGTTTCCCGTCAGACCAATCAGGATCGTATTAGCTCGGCATATTAGATTTATGGGAAATTTCTTGTTTTCCTCATTGTGACTTAACGTATGTGACTTAAGAAAATGTTTATGAGTAATAATAATAAGAATGAATCCTGTAGGCTGCTGAATGGGGAGACACCCAGAGCTAATAAAAACCCGTATGAATGAGACATCGTAGGAAACCGTTCTCTTCTCTCCTTTGTTTTATTGCTTTCTGAGCCTATATCAAAAAACTGTTTATTACAGACTGCCTCCCTTGTCTGCAGTCTCCTTTCTCTTCCTCCTCCCTCTGCGTGTCCTCCATGGTGAAAGAAGCACATCTAAACAGGGACGTCAGGTTGTGTGTGAGTGGCTGAAGGGGACGTTTTGAAAGGGTGAGCGAAGGAGAGATGGAGAAGTGACATTTCGGTTCTGCCAGGCAATTAACCTGAGGAAGGTGGCGGGCATTGTTGAGCTGTTCCGGTTTCAATGGTAGAAATAAACAACTCGAAATGTTAATTAAATGACTCGCTGCATCCTTCTCTAATTTTGCTTCATTACCAGACGGTTTGCGCGCGTGTGTGTGTGTTGGGAAAGGCGCTTATGTAACAAGTGCTACAGTGGCATCCATGATGATTACAATGCATGTCCTGTGATTAGGGCTCTGAAGCCTCAGGCTTGCTTCATTCTGAGCATAATTTTAGTTTTAGAAAAATTATCATGGCAGGGGGGAGGGGAGGAGTGTGTGTGTGTGTGTGTGTTTTACGTTACCTGGTCTTGTAGTCATTAACCTGACACTTCTGGTGCCTTAGCAAAGCAAGACACGGGACAGTTTTCTCATGAGGTCACAAAGTACAGCTCATACCCGTGTCCTGATGTCATGTTTGCTCTTTCTCTGCGGGTTTAAATCACTGGCAGAAGTGGGACAGTCTCAGTGTGAGACAGTCCCAGTGTCCCTCCTGTCCATTTGTCCTGAAAACACAAGGATTTACTCCTCGGCTTTAATGGAACCAATCTAACTTAAGTGACTTGCTGTAGGCAAAAACAACCAAATCACCACATGGCACATTTTTCTAATTCCGCTATTTGATGACTTCTTACAAAGTGTGATAAAAAGCTAATTAAATAGTTTCACCTAGTTTGTTCTTTTTTTCCTTAGCATTCCTGGAGATGTTCTTCACTGAGTGCCAGTGAAAACATCCCAGTGAAGCGGTGAACCTTTTCGTTCAAACGTCGCATGATGTCGTATGATGTTTCGCTGTGTTCAGGGGAGATGTGGCGGCCGGACTCCTGCAGGAGCGCTGTTCTGGGTCAGCATCCTGTTCGCACTCTGCTCACCCTGGATGACTCCGTCTGGGCCAGCTGCGGGAATTCGGTGTCCATTGTCGACGGTTGCAGTCTGGCCACGCGGGTAGGTTTTTCAGCTCCAGACCGCGGCCATTTCTCAAAGTGTTCGCTCTTTCGCCTCTAAATATAACTAATGGATCACTGCAGACCGCCTCTTCTGGGTTCCAGGCAAACACTGACTGACAAATTAGATTGTGCGTTCAGATCAATAAGGCTATAGCCCTTGCCATCCGCTGCTGTTGTGGTCATGGTCCACATGGTCTCTACTCTGGGGGGTTTCTTGTCTCGTACTTGCAAACTATACACACTAAGGAAATAGACTAGATCTTCCCTTAATCTTTCCCCAGAGGCACCTTAAGCAGAGGCGGACATACCTGTGGGTGCAGGCTCACAGGACTCATTTCCCTCTCAGCTCTGCTTTAATTGTGCCATTTTATTCTCGCAACCTGACCCAAGCATTTCTTCCATCCGTCGAGATCTCCTTGGACGGCCCCGCTGGGAGCCGCTGGCCTCTCACTGCCCGCAAAACTACCTCTTGTCCCAGTGATTGCACCACACCTCTCCCTCTGGGGAGTCATCTGGGTTTGTTGATTTGCCTGTGCCGACTTGCCTGTGCTGCTGAGCTTCGGCTGGGGCTGAGTGTAGGCCTTACCGCAGCCCCACTGTGTGCTGGTGGAAGCACCCTCACAGTGGCCTTATCGCTGGCTGCTGTTATGACTCGCCGACTCTGACTCGACAACTCTGACTCGTGCTTCAGGGAAAGGGACCTTCATTAAATTAAATTTGTACCCGTTGCTATTGTAAAAAAAACCCACGTTAAAAGTCACGTTATTACTGCATACTGATGTTACCATTAACTGCTGGCCAACGTGACGGATCCTGCAGGACGAGATGAAAATAATGGGCTACATCTTTGGTGCTTGACTGGGTACTAAGGAGAACCTCAGTGATAAGAAGGCCTCTGGTTCCCTACTATGTCCTTGTCACAGTGAATTATTTTGGGTAAATGCAGAGACTCAGGTAGTCCCAGTGCCCGGAGACATCTAATAATGGGTCACGCACTAACGTCGAATGGAAGGAAACTGGGAACAACCTTGGTTCCCCTTTGATGCAGTAGTGTTTTATGTGGACACAGTCTGCAGTTGTCGAAGGACAAACAGAAACAAACAGCATCAAATACACCATTGCGTAATCACAGGTGCCGGTCCAGCGTTCGTGTATCCTTCACATCACTAACTAAATAATCTTCATTTTCTCTCTTTGTTTATGTTTATTTCCCGTTCGGGGGGGGGGGGGATCCACTGCCAGGCGAGTCAATTACAAGAAAACACATCATGGTGTCTCAGTCATCTAGCCTCCACTCAGACAAAGGGCCTCCCATTGGCAAGGGCAGGTGAACAGGTGCTAATCCTTATCTGGAGTCACCACGCCCCACCCCCTACCCCTTTTTATCGGACGCTGTCTCTCTCTTACCCCCCTCCAACTAATCTACTTCACTCTCACACTGGAGACGCCACGGGGCGGAGTCCCCGAGTTCCTCAGTGCTGAACCAGAAGGGCCTGTGTGCACGTTTCTGATAAGGGCCTCCACTCCTCCCTATTGCCTCATTAGAGGAGCAGGAGTGAAATGCCTCCTCTTCCCCTTCGGACTACTTAAAGCAGCATTGGAGAGGAGGAGAGGAGGGGCGGCCTTGTTTCTGAGAAAGCGGAGAGAGGCTTTTGCTATTAGTCACTCTTTAATTGAAGTTGTTGGACGCTGAGTGGGTGAGAGCGGCTTGCTGGGTGGCCGGAGTACCTTCCGGAAAGAGGAAGAAAGCTTTAAGGGCTGAATCCTCAGGCAGGGCGCTGCTCCTTCCTGCCTGGTGTGGCGCAGCGAATAAATCAGCTCTGCTGTATGTCTGATCATGGGGATGTGAGTCACGAAGGGGCCTGATGGCCAGGGGCTTTCCATCCTCCTTCCATGGCCATGCAGTTTGTGAAGCACAGGAAAGGCGTTACAGGTGCATCTCGCTTTTACGTTTTGCTACTGATTTTGTATATCCAAACAAAAAGACCTTTCCGGAACATGTGCAAAGCCTTGGACCAGAAAACAGTGCTGCATTTCCATTTCAGTAGCTTGAGTCTCACCGCTGTCATAACCTTAGACTTGACTTTACTAACATTTAAAGTCATAAATCATCTCCGTAACTTTGTTTAAACTTCTGGCTGTGGTGTTCAGGGTCCCAGGGAAAAGAATGTCTTTAGATTGGCACCAGAATGGCTGTTGGGTCATTAGAGATAGGACCAGTTTCATTCGAGGTGAAAACGACCTGTGACAGATCAGAGACCTGCCGCTTGGTTTCCCTGACGTGCAGGGAGTAGGGTTGAGGAAAACAGGGCCCCAGCCACTCCGAACATCTCCTCAGTTACGGCCGTGTGCGCCCTCTTTAAACTCCACATTTCCATGCTGTCAAATATAGACATGAGTGAGTGAATTCCCGCTATTCAGAGAGCATTTTAAAACATTTTTGTGTACAAGAACAAGCTCTTGCCGATGACTTCAGAAGGAGGGAGCAATGAAAACAAAACAAACACAAACACAAAGCAGATACATTTGTAATGGAACTGCAGGCCATTACAACCAAATGTAGTGTTTGGTGTTTTTTCCTACAACCAAATGATAATGACAGAGATATGTGTATATGTGTGTGTGTGTGTGTGTATGTGTGTGTGAGAGAGAGAGAGAGAGAGAGAGAGAGAGAGCGAGCGCGAGTGTAAAAGCAGTTCCAATCTGTGTTTGCTATGGCCTATTGAGTTCCATATAAAACCGCATTCTAATTATGCATGCTTGATTCTCACTGGTCTCTACTTCATTGTTGTCTGTTTTTAACCCCTCAGTGGTGCTCAGTGTAATTGCAGGCTAAAATGAAGTAGCATTAATGGGAGAATCAATGAATGTAGTATTTCTTTTTTGCCTAAAGATAGATGGAAAACAGGGACCCAAAGACCCTTTCAAAAAATCCGTTTTACTGTAGTGTGCATAATAGAATGTAATTTAAAAATGTTCTCGCTGCATTCCATAGCTTAGGTCAGAAGTATTTCATTAACTCTTCAGCGAAGGTCTTGTATGTTCTATCTGGTAATCTCAGGGGGTAGAAGGCGTAGATTAGATCTGCTGGTAGTCCTGAAGGACCGAGGTGAAGGTGTGTTTTAGATGATGTTACGTTGTTATTTTACTACTACAAATATTACTTTTTACTTGTCTTTGGTTTTTTTTGTTTTTGCTAAATTCACCTACAATGTCAGCTGCTCAGTCCCTGCTCTCCGTCTTGATAGTTTTTTTTTTAATTATTTTCTAGTTTCCATGGTTACTTTCTCACCTTTTTATTTAATTTACCGTGCTATTCTCCCTCTTTCCTCAGAAGTTTGAGGTGCACCAGGACCCGACGGTGAGCGTGGCCCACATGGTGAAGGTGGGTGGAGGTGTGTGGATGGCATTCTCCAAGGGCTCCTGCATCCACCTGTTCCACACCGAAACACTGGAACACCTACAAGAGATCAACATCTCCACACGCTCCTCGTTCTGCCAGCCCAGTGAGTAGACTTGCCTCCTCCACTTCCACACTGGAAAATAAACCACTTTAGCACCAGAGCTGATTCAGATTGATGGATTAAAGGGTAGGAGTCCTAGTAAAAATGTAACGGCCCTTCTGTTGTTTCAGGGACAAAATGTTGTTTAAGTAGCATGTAAAGTATTGCAGAGTGTAATTTAATTCAGACAGACATTGTAGAACATAAGCAAAATCATTTGTTTTTCTTCACATTAGCCCCTGCCATTTCTATAGTTCTCTCCCTCAGAAATAAATATATCCTTGGCTGATGTGATTTTCTCACAGATCTGACCAGCTCTGAGAGTCTCTTGCTTTTCAGTCTGTGGCCTTTCCTGCTCATGTGGGTCTGAGCTCCATTTTACACCCATTAGGACTTTTTGCTGGACATTCAACCTGAAAACACACACACTGATTTCAGTTGTCTGTCTGGGGCCACGGCAGTGGATCCACGGGAGTGAAGGCTGTGTAACGTTGTGCTGACATGTCAGTTGGACCCACACGTGGACACACACTGTTCCTGGATTTGAGGCTTTCTTTCTAGCCAGTGTTGACTTACAGGTCAGGTGACCCAATATCCATTCCCTACAGTGCTTGTTTCCAAAGATGGCTGCTTTAAAAAAGGAAGCATTGGTATGTCAGTGTGGTGTTGACATTGTACAAACGTGCTAACTTAGAATTTAGACTGCCATTCCATTTTTAATCATCTATTCTCCTGGTTTAAGCGTTTTTCAAAGTAATGTCTCTAATGAGACTTATTTCACTCAATTTCAGTTTCAGTTTGAGTGACAACTGCCTATTAAAAATGGAAAATTATGCTTTAAAAAAAAAAAAAACATTTGAAATATACATTGAAATGATGTGTGGGCAGTTGCTTTGAAGCTCACAGTAAGCACATGACATAGCGCAAAAGTCTAAAACGAGAGCAACGCACCTCGGGGACGATCGTCACAAGCAGATTCAGTTCTAGGATCAGGATATAAAAAAAAGGTGAAACATTTGCTTTTTGTGTCTCCAAATTCTCAAGAAAATGTGTGAAATCTTCACAAAGTCCCCTGCTCTATTACAACACTGACTATGCGTCATCATTGTTACACATTATCATTCAGTGTTGTAATGGCCCCATATCTTCATTGTTTTCAAGTCTGTGGTACAGTACTGACTCTCTATATAGGAGGTGTTAACAGGGAAACATATGGTATTCATTAATCAGGGCTTTTTTTGTTGTTGTTGTTGCTATTGCACAAAAGCCGTGTAAGTGTGGCAATTGAAGCCTCTGACTGGGAGTCCTCTGCTGTCTCTGCCAGGACGGGGCACAGCGCTTCCCGGAAGACGCGGCGTGAATACGTAGCTGTCTCGCGACCCCCAGGAGCAGCCCCGAGGAGCCGTGGGGATGGAGGGAGGGATTAATGAAAAGAAAAAGTCATGAAGGAAGGGGGAGGTGTCATGCAGAAACAACGCTTTCCATTTCAGAGGTTGCCATGGAAACCCTCTTGTCTTGACTCCAGCAGGCCTGGCATGTTGGTAGCTTGCCAGCATTGCCCTCCTGCATGATGGGGAAAAAATAAAAATTAGGGTATTATTTTTTTTTTGGTTTTTATTTATCCTGTCTTTAACCCTTTTCTTCCTTCTGTCTTTATGGGTTAGGGTTGTTTTTGTCTTAATGCCGCAGACATTTAATGCCCCTTCTCACCGAGTTCTTCGTTCTCCGACAGATTAAATATTTATCGACCAACCGCAGTGTGTTCACGCCTTCTCAGTGCTGGGAGTCTGTGTAAACGATCGTTACATAAGTGGCGTTTGCAAGCCGTCGGAATGTCGGAGCAGAGCGTCGTGCCCGCAGCTCCAGCCCACGTCGGGAAAAAACCCGACACGTCTCTTGCCAAGCTCTTCTGAGTAGAACAGCTCCCGATTCACAATTTCGAATGCTGTTTGCTTTTTCTCACTGGCGCTGTCCAATTTTAGGTGAAGGAAACTGCGATTCGCGAATCACACACAACAGCCGTCGAGCTGCTCGCAGAGCAGAAAGCTAACAGAAGCTCAGGTGAGACCGCACTTCAGTCAGCACCTGTCCAGAGAGCTGTAGCGTCTGCAGGTCTCCTTCCTCAGCCACTTCCCATTACATTCCTGGGAGGAAAAAAAAACCCCCCACAAAGAACAAAAGAAATCCCAGAAGCTTTTATGAGAGCAGGTTAATGCAAAGGTCACTGGATCAAGGCTTCTGCTGGATTTGAAAAAAAACACCTGGATGTAGAAAGAAGCCCAGGTTCTGGTCGGCCGGGGCGTCTGAGAAGCCAGATGATCCCTGGACTGCCTTACTTCTCCAGTCATCATATGCTGAAAAATGCATGCGTGCGTATGTGTGCGTGTGTGTGTCAGTTAAAGAAACGCAGCAAGCCTAGCGAGTGGAGGGAGTCAGGAGAGCGCTGAAGTTAAAACAAGCCTTGGTTGTTGCTTCGTTCGGGGTGGGTTTGGGGGCCAGGCTGTGTTCCCATCCTCCCCGTCAGTGGGGAGTCCAGCAGCAGACGGCATCAGAGACGGTCCGATACCGTTATTAGTGCTCCACGACTTTCTGGTCCTGGAGAGTCCTGCCCAGTCTGGGACTGTGATGAATTCATCACTGTCTGGATGCTGGCAGTGTTTTCTGCAGCTCGGACTTTCAGTCGCCGCAAACAAGCGAGACGTGTAAGTAGAAAGAGAAAGAACTTCTTTCCTTTGCTAACAGACTGAGCAGGACATCTTTGTGCTTAACAGATCTTAGCACGATATCAGAGAGAAACATTTATTTAACGAGGGACCCTGCGTGTCTCAAAGAAGTAAAATTTCAATACTGTGCTTCAGATCTTAAACATGCGGGGGTCACTGTATAAAATATGGAAGTATATTTGATGTGCCTTTATCCCAAAAGGCAGGGCATCTGGAAGCCACTGTGGGCGGGCATGTAGATGTGCAGCAGTTGTTCGGCATTGAAGGAACCTCTTTGCTCACTGTCTGGTGCTCACCGATCGTGTAAATATGTACAAGTATCAGGGAACAGGGTGATAGAATGGGTCGCCTTTTAGCGCCATTTCTCACCTCTAACAATTACTCCTGACCTCTGATGTTTTCCCGATGACCAACCAGAATGCTGGTAAATGCCTTGTTTGCATGGTAACCAGAGCCTCCTCTGTCATGTCGCTTCTCAGCTGCAACTGTGGAAACGAGTCTGGCGTCTCACGCCAAGCACGCGCCGCCCGTGAGGGCACGGCGCCCAGCCGCCGCCCCAGCCACCACCGCCGCTCGTGGGGCACCACGCCCACCCACCGCCCGAGCTTGGCCCAGCCTCTGGATCATCGTTCCGCAGCTGTGGCCCTTTCTTTCTGCTTTTTAATTAAGCGCTGCAGTGGAGATTAAGGGAGGCTTCAGGTGATGAAGTTGTACAAGCGATGGATTTAAGGTGCCACGAGAGAAGTCGTTTTACGAATAGCACATCTTGTAAATATTGGGTCACGCTTCTTCACCTTGTCTTGGTCAAAGGCTTTTGCAAGATTGAAAAATAGCAAACAGGCCATAATGTCCTTATAAACAATCCTCTAAACTACACACCTCAGCTCAGGCTCACGGCCCGGAGAAGGATGACAGGCTCTGGGGAGCCTTTCCTATCTGTGCAGCGTTGCCGTACCTAACCGACGTAGTTACAGGGTCTTTTTAAAGACAAACAGCACTCCTTTGTTCTCAAGCAATTTCCTCCTGGAGGGTAAATGGGTTAGTCGACTGCACACACACAAGCCCAGCCAGTGATCCAGCTGCAGTTTCCAGCACAGAATGTAGGTATTTGCCACAGTTCATGGTCAGGAGCCAGATCCCCACGCCAACACAGTCTGTGTGTTTTTTCTCTCCAGCTCAAAAGAACATGAGGGTTACCAGCCTGCTGATCTGCCAGGGCCTGCTGTGGGTGGGCACTGCCCAGGGCATCATCATCACCCTGCCAGTCCCCAAGCTGGAGGGCATCCCCAAAATAACGGGTATGTAGGCTGGCATTGCCTCGCTGCTAACAGCAAGTGAAAAGCTAATGTCTTGTTCATTTTTCTTTCTTCTATCTGATATTTAAGCAATAACAATTGGGTAGTGATAATTTAAGTCAAAACTGGTACTGGGCAAAGATCTATGAAACATTTTCTTCTTGATAAAGGCAGTTTGATTGAACTCAAATTTCAGTGTGTTTGAATGCAATTATGCGTCTGAATGAGTTTGAATGTGATTGTGTTTATGAATGCGTTTGATTGTATTCTGGCTGTGTTACAGGTAAGGGAATGACGTCTCTGAATGCCCACTGTGGCCCTGTGGATTTCCTGGTGGCTACTTCCAGCACCCTGTCCCCAGATCTCTTAAAGCGGGACTCTCTTGTGGAGGGGGTTGACTCTGCCTTTGGGGGGGAGGAGCGAAGTGACTCCTCCTCTCAGGAGTCTCTGCAGCAGACCAGTGGCTCCTCCTTCGGGGAGGTCAAAGGCAAGGGACGGGGCATGCTGCTGCAGTACCGCCTCCGCTCCACCACGGGCCTCCCCGGGCGACCGTTGACGGCGCGCGGCGACGATGTCTCGGATTCGTCCCTGGAATCACTGGAGCACAGCCTGGAGGACGGCTCCATCTACGAGCTGAGCGATGACCCGGACATGTGGGTGAGGGGGCGACCGTGCGAGGGGGAGGGTGGAAGGAGAGATGCGGTCACGTCCCTGGCGGTCATCTCAGGTGGGAGGGGTTATAGGAGGCTGAGGGAGGGGCCATCAGGGGGCGCCCCCGACGCGTCAGAGAGCGTCCTCATGGTGTGGCAACTCCCCCTGACCGTGTGAACACCGGCGTTCAGGGCGAGGTGGCTGCTCGTCTTGCGCGGTTTCGCACGGCAGCGTCAAACGGACACCAGCACCGCCAAGAGCCACTCTGACCTCCCCGCGACCCCGGGTTTGATCAACATAGGCGGAGCTGAAACTTGAGTCAGGTTGCCCGTTTCTTCGTTCATGACAAAAGCATGAAACGAACGGGTCATCTCTGAGAGTTCAGAGAGTACCAAGCTCTCCGCAATACCGCGTGGCATCCGCCCGCCAGCCCACCTCCGGAAGCGCATGCAGAAAACCTCGCTCCACAGAGAAACCGCAGATCATCCGTTTAGCACTTGTGGATTCAAAGCTTCGTGAGGGTCAGCAGTGCTCAGATACACATCGTTTCCTGTACGCCACAGGCAGGTTGTCCTCTGGTGAATCGTTTACTTTGGGAATTTCCACACCATGGAACTGCTAAAGGGCCTCTTTTATTCCCCTGCGCTTGATAAAATCCCATCAGCAAAGGGGAAAGGCTACAGGAGGGAGGTCTCCATGCTTCTCTGGAGCCCTGTAATGTCTCTCCCAGTCCATGACTGTTGCAATGTCACTATTCTCCTTGTGTTCTTGTGTTCGTGTGTGTGCGTACCTCCATATGATGGTGATAAAGACCCACGGGTCTAATTACAATGTCAGATACGCCTTAAATGACTATGAGAAGAAGTTCATTCCTAAGTACCCATTGTTCTCAAAGGATGCCATCAACTCAGCGTTTCTTCTACAGCCAGCCACAGAAACGTACCTTTGCCGTATGGATGTCATTTGAAACGTCTGATTGAATCATTGTGTTATATAGATTTTCCAGTGGAATCATTTAGAAGTGTTTGTATTAAAGGTGCAGACAGACTGTCCATTATATCCATCAATGTAGTGGATTGGTTTATGTTGAAAAACAGCTCTTTACATCTGTATAATGGAATATGCAAACATCTACACATCGTCCACATTTGATTTTTTATGGTCCTTTTCTTTACTCCATAAGACATTTTGATCTGTTTACAAGTGTTATTGTGTGATGCCAACACTAAACTTATATTTGATTATAAAAATGACATTGTAATTAGAAAAAGCATCACAACACAGCCAGTCATTTTGACAAATTTCCTTGTATTTAAAAACAAATGGAAGAAACCCATTGACTTGAATCTCACTGATAATGGAAGAAACCCATTGACTTTTTTTTTTCTCAAAATTTCTTTAAAGAAAATGGTAAAACACTGGAATTATTGTGAAATAATGTGGTAATTGACTTTACACTACGGATGCGAATACTGCTTTCACAGGAAGTCACACCTGTCCTGTCAGCAAAGGGAAAAAATGCTGAGCTGAGAAAATTCAGTTCAAAGGTAATCAAAACACTAAGACTATGCAGACCAATTCTAGTACAATTTGAATCTATAAATTTTACAGTTCTTCCATCCAAGCCCTTCTATAACAAAGTGCCAGTTGCCAGTAATGTTAGCTATTTTAGCTAACGTTAGCACATTTAGGGGTTATGACTTCATTTCAACCTATAAAATATAATTAGCACTTTTGTATGCATATTTTGCCATGCGCGGGAAAGCAGTTTTTTGTTTGTTTGTTTGTAGGTTTGTTTGTTTTTCTTTTCTGGGTAGGATTTATGACATGCGGTTGCTCACACAGTCCTGCTCTGGGCCACTTCCAGAGTGACTCATTAAAGACGCTACTGAGCCGTTCAATGACGCCGCCTTCGTGCACCAGGCCACGCTGTGGAGCCAGGAGAGTCAAAACCACGGTAAAGGAGGAATTAACCCATCTCATGATCCGAGCAATACAGCCACACATCAGGATGGAGAATGGAAACTGTCGCATCTGTCTCGAATGATGTCATATCTGTCTGGTATGATGTCATATCTGTCTCGTATGAAGTCATAGCTGTATGGTATGAAGTCCTGGTACTGCTAACGTGTGCTAAGGTGTTGTTGAATTCTTTGTAATTTAGTATTTATATAGCCTGTAATATGAAGGTAACTCTTATGACTATTAAATGTATAACAGCAGTAATTTTCTTGAATTACACATCAAAAGACATATAGGTTACTACTAACATACAGTGGTAAATTATGGTTTTCCAGCACGTTTTTTTGGAAATTCTGGTTAATGCTCTTTGGATTATAATCCTTTGCTCTAATCTGATCTAACTTGAAATGTTATCTAATTTTTTGTGGATTCATTGATATTATAATAAATGTATTTTAAACATATGTGAATGCCTTTAAATGTTTCAAGTTCATTAGCTCACACAGGCCTAGAGTTATTATACGTACTTTCAACTACTCTGAAACAAGTCTTTCATTTTCATATTATGTGCATTTAATTTTAAGTTTAATTAATAAGTGACCAGTGTTATATTATCAGTTTGACCTTACAAAATGCTGGCAGAACTTTCCTTTCTGAGTGAAAGTTTGGGCCAGAGCAGAGGGGTTTGGACTGTACCGTTACTTCTGTACCCATTGGATCTGCTTTGGGCTCTGGAGGGATTAGTCCTCTCGTGTCCCCCTCCTGGTCCCCTCCTGTCCTAGCAACCGAACTCAGCCACTGCTTCTGTCCCTTATGTTGTGTAAGGCTGTGAACATGTAGACTGCATTAATTGGCATGTCCCCCCCCCCCCCCCCCCCCCCAAGTAAGAAAGGTCAAAGTTGGGGGGGTGGGGGATGAGACAAAAATCTATCATCTACTGCCTGGGTCGAGAGCACCACTACTGGGGCAGAGATGTGTGAAAATGATCTGCCAAGCAGACAATAAATGCTAGCCCAGGCCGTTAGGCCTGCTTCCTAAAGGCTGTCTTATGCCCCGCCGGTGCCAAAAATGACTAACTGCACATTATCCAAATGTGAGGCCCCACGAGCAGCCATTGCTTCATCGCCTCAATCGAGATTGAAGTGTAGTGACGAGAAGAAACGCGACCACGAGAGTCCTGTCTCACTGTTCTCAAGCATCACGATGGCTCCCGAGTCTGATAACATTTCACTGTGAGCACTGAATAAGAGCCATAAACATATCCACTACATAACACCTAATGTGCTCTAACTGGAGTTTAATCCTTTACGTTTTATTCATAGCCCAGGACTGTGACCACTGCTTCTCCAGTTTTATTATGCCTTCTTCACTAATTCAGCATTACTCAGCACTCAGTCCTTATTCCACATACATTCCTTATTCCTAATAAACTGTTTACCACGGAAAAGCCATTTTTAACAACATTTTTATTCTTTTTTTTACTTCTGTTGCGATATTGGAAAATAATACGCTGTGACTTGGTCTCCTTGTAAACACGGGTAACCCAGGATGCAGTGCTACACGTCACCCACTCACACACCCACCGAGAGCCTACAGCACCCTGAGAGCTAGTCAATCAGACACTGTATCAACAGGATCGACTCAACTGTAAGAATCCAGTTAATGAAGTGTGTGGAATAGAGGACAAGAGGGCAGGAACCCTGCTGACTCCATTTGCCTCCAGGGGGCAGAGGTGAGCCTATCAAAGATCCACCGCTCCATTCCACCCCCTACCGGCTCCCCTCCACCTCCCATTCTGTACTAGAATGGACTCACACTGACAGTGTAACTGCTCCAGCACTATAATCACAATGAATCATACCAAATGTAAAGCTATTAACTGAAGCAAGAGATATCAAAAATACTTTTACATTTGCAGCAAGACAGGTAACAGAGTAGTGTGTAATTAATGCTTATTAAAACCTTTGCAGCATTTAAGTCCACAATCTTTTTATATTTTGCATTAAAGTCATTATGGCTGTCAAAGAAGACACTGCTGTAATCATAACCCATATGTAAAACTACACAGAAGACAGAGGAGCATTAAATCAAGCCACAACTAGACAGTGATGGTTTTTTTGTTGTTTTAGATCTGTACTGTTAACACATTGGATTTGAAATAAAAAACAATGAAGTTAGAAGCAGAGAGATCTTAAAATGGGAGGGCAGAAATAAAAAGACCGTGATTCCTATTACAGGAGATGGTAAGTAGTCTTATAAAAGGCCGTGAGGTCATTACCAGTGGTGGGCTGTGCTCTAAATGGTAAAATGAGTTATTACAAACAAACAAACAAACAAAAAAACCCTGAATTTAGAGCGTCAGGATAAGGAACGTTTGTCATCTTCTAGGTCCTGCTGCAACTTCTACATTTTGACAGCAATGTGTTGCGTTAGGAGCGTTTGTAGTATCAGTGCAGCCAGCAGACTGCATGTTACATTTTACACGCAGCAGAATATTGTCACTATTCATCAAATCCTCTTTTTTTTAAACAACATTCAATTATGTGGCATCTTTTATTGTGATGTAACTTAAAATGCAATTTCACATTTTCCAACTGCTCACTGGAAACGCAGGGAAGGTGAGAGGAACTCGCGAGATGTTTCAATAGACCCTTTCTTGTCATTTGCATAAGTCATTTGCATAAGTCATTTGCATAAGTCATTTGCTCATTTCCAGGTAAGCGCTATAAAGCAGTCCCTGGGGAGAGGCAGTGTGTTAGCAGGGAGGCTAGAGGCAGGCGAGCTGACTCAGTGACTGAGTGTCTCTGCGAGTGATGAGACCACGGCACCACGTTTTATTTGCCTACCAGAAGGCAGCTATTGCACACTGCTGCTGAATCGCATTTTTTCAGTGAACACGCACCTCTTCTACCCCCCTCCTACACACCCAACCCCACCCTCCCACCCCTCTCTGTCAGAGACAACAAATTCCAAGAAGCCGTATTGCAACACCAGCATTTTGCCTGACAAATAGACTCAAACAACGGCTGCACGGGAATGTACTTTCTCTTTTTTTATTTGCTACAGGAACTTACAAAAAAAAACAAAAAACAAAAAAAAACCTCTCAAGATATTCCTGCCAATTAACCCCACCCCAGGAGAGATTGGCCTATCACGTGGCGCAGGTTTCCACCCGCTGCGCTACAGCCGTCTCGTTCTCTCCAGTCCCAGGTGTAATTTGCATCCTTGGTCAAGACTAAACCGAATCGTGTGGAGGGAAGCAGTCAATGGTTCTTTTGTGTTTTATCTACATTCTCCTAAAAGCTCCTTTGTATATGCACGACTTTTCATTTTTGCTGGCTTCAGCGACGTGGGCGATTAAATAAGAAGGTGCTACACGCTCAGCTAATAACGTAAACAAAGGAACTGGAAACTAACAATTAAGGTAGCTTGAGGGAGGGGCCCCGCTGATGGTTATTCTGTCAATTACTATAGCAGTTTATCCATCGTCACGGTCCCCTGGGACAGTGGTAAGAATGGAGAAAGGTATGTCTGGCTAGGTGAGGTCGACAGCGATGTTTGCGGTGGACCACATATCATACAGCTGTGATTTGTGGCTGGGGCATTTGTGGTGTAATATCGACTGCTATGGGAGCAGGAGGAATGTAGGTTTCATAGCTGAGGACAAAGGCTGAGAAATACTGCAGCTTTCATATGACGGACAACCTGCTACTGAATTCCAGTTACATTTGTCTAATAGACAGCTCTATACTACAGCTACTAAGAAAGCTTCCATTACTACCTCTGCCACGGGTGGAGGTTTCATGGTGGGGATCGGGGTGAGGCTACGCTAACCTGACCTCACTCGTTATATGGATAAGCTTTTATGTTGAATACAATGAAAGATATGCTACACAAGCAATGCTAATTAATTGGATTTAATTGTATTTAATATGCAAGACATACTTTGCAATTGGGATTAAAAACATGTTGGGATGGATACAAAAAAATTAAATTACTTTGAGTATATTTTAGACAAAAACCTTCACATTAGAACTGTTCAAATTTGTTCACAATCCACACAGCATCACACTGCGATTGTAATGAACCCAGTTACATATGGATTCAAGTACCTAACTACAGTCATTTAAAAATGACTTGATTTAAAAATAATAATAATTTTGCCCACATCTGACTGCCATCACATCAGATTGTTAAAAACTGAATTCACAACGGTGCAGTGAGTGGGAATTATTATTCACTCCACCCGCCCAACAATATGGCAGACATGTCCTCTGCCCCCAAAATATAAAAAGATCTTTCTGTAGTCCTAAGGATTAACAGAAGACCCATCACGGATGTGTGAAATGGAAGAGATGGTTTACAATACCATCAGTTAGAGATGGTAAAGTTAGGTTGCTAAAAGCTTCAACATCATTAGCAAGACTTCAGCTAACGCAGAACCCAACGCTAAGCTAAAACAACTCGAGGACGTTAGCTGCTGCACCCTAAACTAGCTAAAGCCGACTTGAAATTGGCCCATCAGCCAGTTAAAATTTCAGATTTCAAAGCGTGTACGAATTTCTTAGAATCATGTTGCATTAGCATACGTCTTATTTGGGACATGTTTCTTAGAAACATTTCATCCGAGGTGTTAAATATACTAATTATATGGCTCTTAATTGATAGAATAGTGATTATCACGCTACTGTTAAGTTCCATAACTGTAGTGTTTTGGTGCCCATAAACACCCCTCACAATCTGGGAGAAACCTTATTTAAGTAGCCTTAGAACCCAACACTAGTCATTTTTTTTTAAAACTGCATTTATAGGAAGGGAGTTTGTGATCATTGAGGTGTTTATGTTCGTAACACAGCCTCTCATTTTCCATAACCGCATTTCCAAATTTGGCCAAATTAGTCAACATCAATGTAAATGTAAAATGTAAAAGGGTCTAACACAGAACCTTGTGGAACACCACATTACACGCTCCTAGACTCTGAAAACCCCCGTTCACATGATCAAATTGGTAGTGGTTTGTTCAGTAAAATCTATTACTTGTCCAACTCTCTATACAGGCTTCACTATATATAACTTCTTATAGATCCCAGCAGTTACTGTTCTTTAAGTCATTAATCTTGTAAAAACGAATGAAAATTTCATCACAGTGCACTATACTGATCGTCTCTTGGGAAGAGATCC
Source organism: Sternarchorhynchus goeldii (assembly GCA_028565775.1). Lineage (NCBI taxonomy): Eukaryota > Metazoa > Chordata > Actinopteri > Gymnotiformes > Apteronotidae > Sternarchorhynchus > Sternarchorhynchus goeldii. The sequence continues at coordinate 11,903,149 of JAOXYF010000019.1, read as the reverse complement.
ATAGTATAGTCTTGACTTGGTTCCACATTGAATAGACTACTTACCATCTCCTGTAATATTTATCTCCCAGTCCAGCCGGCGCATAATGACTGTGGATAAACGGAGGTTTTATCTTTATAAGCCAGTCGTGATCTGTGCACCTGCGTTCCCTTTTTGTCCCTGGAACTCTGATTTATCTACATACTGACACTGTTGCAATGGAGATAAAAAATCAGGTTCTCAGACTGAAATACCATTTAGAGAAAAGTAAAGGAAATACTCTCCCCCCAGTCTTCCCCTGCTTACCTTTGGAAAGATAAACTTAGCACTTTCATACACTGTTATTTCTCTGACCTTCATTGTGGTTTATTTCATGATAATGTTTAGGCCGTTGAAGGGCGACCTTCGGCTCATATATCACTTGTTGTAACTTGCTTGTGCTATTCCAGTAGGACCTCCACGAAGAAGATAAACCGCTCTTTTCTGCCATGCCATGAATCCAGTCACTTTTTATGCCAACATTCTACCCATTACTCTAACTAAATGAGAGCCTCAGCATCCAGCAGAAGTCATCTGAGCCATCACCTTCCCCCACGTTCATGCCATGCTTGGACTCGATCCATCTTGCTTTTCTGAGGCAAATAACAACCATCAAATTTAACAACGCTGGCTATGTTTTACAGCAACAGGCAAAATATGCCCTGCCCTTCCCCTGTACAATAGCAGAGGGCAAATCTGCTGCTTACTGTTTCCCTAGGTGCCCAGCTGAGAAGCTGTTATTTCACTGGGTGCCCAGCTGAGAAGCTGTTATTTCACTGGGTGCCTCTTCTCAAGCAGCAGCTGCATCTTTCTGAAGCCTCAGTCTGACAAATGCGACATGTTCTCTTGCCATTTTTTTTTTTGTGCCCCCCCCCCCTCCCCCCAGTCTCTCCTCCGTGTGACAGATGCACCTCGAGCTAAGATACCACCGAGTGCATGTTAATGCGCCAGCACTCTTTCCCTGGCGCTGACGCCCGCTCTGAGGCATGCACGCCGAAGGAGGAGCCTCGCTCTGGGCAGCTGAGGCCCGTATGGTAAACCAGTGGGGCTAAGTGAAATTGACATTGTTTGGGAAATTCAACGCAAAACACGTTCCCCCATGACTTGTATGTGAAAGTAGTTTTCGTTTCGGGCCTGGCAGGCAGTCTCCGACACGGCAACGTGGAATACGCTTTCCAAGCATATTCCGATGTAATATGGACGAGATGTTGTCCCTGGGAGAGAGATAGAAACTGGTGAATCACTGGAAAACACGAAGCCCTAAAGATCTGGAGCTTTCCTGCCTTACATACAGTAACAATATCCTAAGGACATCCCAGTTAACTCAGAAAAACTCGCTTTATTATGCAGTTGGTTGTTTGCTTAAGAAAGCCAACTCAGGGTGCCTGAGGGTGCAGTAACTCTAATTATAGATATAAGTCTACAACCGCATGTTTAGAGTTGCAGTTAGCCAACTCGCCATTCGGTGAGCACCATGTGTTCACAATACACCAATATATTTGATCTTTTCTTCAAAAGTCTCATGATTTGGTCTTGACTTCTCATGTTACATATAGCTCATGCTTTAAATCACTGTTTGGAATAATAGCAGGAATAATCAAAATAAGAAATTCTGCATTCTATCTGATGCCTGTCTTAGAAACTCATACAGCCTTACAACAATGAGCAAGATGACCAGAAGGAGGTTTAGAGTGTCAGTTTTATAGTTCCTTTTGCAATGGGTGGCCAGGTTTAGTCCTGAAGACCATCGGTTCAGCAGGGTTAGCTGGTTTACTTTCTCTGATTAATACTTTGGTGACAGCACTGATTCTACTCAGGAACTTAATTATAATATTTATTAGCAATGTTAGAGGAGGGACATCACCAAGGCACTAGTAAAGAATAGCCCTTGGAAGAAACACCTACCCATAGTATAGGACAACCCTACTATAGTACAGAATACTCCTTTGTTTGAAACACGTACCAAAGTTGGTCCATTGTGCCCCGACTCTCCCATGCCACAGACTGGAATACCAAAGAGTATTCATATTCATATTCATATTCATATTCACCGTATCCTGGTCCTGCTACTGTTCCTATGAGTTGAATGAGGATATTTTTTTTTTCACACTGGCCAAATCAATCACTTGAGTAATACACATATGTTTGGGCAATCGCCAGCCAATGGCCAGTCTGTTCACAGGTAATACGAGTCACACTTGAAATGTTCTCTAAGTCAAAGTCAAATTTATTTATATAGCAACACTGACTGTCACAAAGCAGCTTTAGCGTGTGCAAGGCAAAGGCAACAGTTGCAAGGAAAACTCCTTAAGAGCATGAGGAAGAAACCTTGAGAAGATCTGCGACTCAAAGAGGAAGCCCAACCTCCTCTGGATGACACCAAGCACAACACCAATCACAACATCAGAAACAAAATAAGCAGTAAAGAACAATATAAGTAATAAGAATGAGATAAACAAGTAACAAACAAGAACCCTATTCTTGGTTCCCTAAAGTTCTAGCCTGAGTTTGATGAGTGCAAGTGTTTCTGAAATAAATGAGTATGAACTGGCTGATTATTGCTGTTTTTGACATCATAAGCAGGTCCACTAGCCATAAGAGAACCACCCAGCACACTGCAGTGTGGTGCACAGTGGGTGGACTTTCAGGGCAATGTGATTCAACGGGAGCTATTTTAACTCTGTCTTGTCCAGTTATGCAACTAGATACAATCTTGGTTTCTTGTGTCATAAGAGGAACAAGGGTGATATTTTTTCTGCATCAAGTTATTGTGTACTGTTGCAGATCCACCTTCTTCCCAAAAGTGATGAATGTCATAGCTGTGGCCTAATGAGGGTATAAGTAATGTCCACTTCTTCCAAAAACCACGGCAGATCTGTGCAGATACTATGTGGCTGAATCACCAGCCATTTCAGGATCCATCAGGGCGTTGCTTCCACTGGGCAGTTTCACATTGCAAATTTATCTCATTCAATGTGTTGTAATGGATAAGGCATAGAAATGTTCAAATAAAGACTTTTACAGTGAAATAAATAAATAAAATAAATAATCAATTAAAATTAAAAGAGGCATTGTGCTATTTTTGGAGATTGAGAATTAACTGCCAGTCTGCCAAAAGGTTCTGGACTCTTTGTGTTTTTCCCTGTAGAACTTCAATATAGAAGTCCTTCCAACAATCTTTGGTGTTTTGACAAAAATAAAGCAAGCAAGCAAATGAAAAAAAAACAGACCACCCCAAATAGCTACTCAAAAATGTTTTCTCATCAGACAAGTTTTACAAGTATTTATAGCCATCTGCTCATAAACAACAACAAACATTATGAAAAAATACTGCTCACAGAAACCATAATGCAGTCTACACTTGGGCAAGCCTGATGAACCAGTGTGAATCCTTCCACTGCTGCCCTCCAACAGTCCTGGTGGGTATGAGAGCAAACTGGGCTTCATTGCCAAAACAAGATAAGCCTTTGAGAGAGCTGGATCTAAAGTTCCATGCTGAGAACTGTCATCAGTTAAGCAGTGTCCTTTACCCAGAGAATCGTGCGTGGCTAATCAGACAACAGCTCTCCGTGTTCGACATGCCCTCGCATGGTTAAAACATTGACCTGGCTTTTAAACAGTGTCTTTTATGCTGTCGCCCTAGTAACTTTCATTTAATGAAAGATAAAAGTCTTTTTTTTTTTTGCTTTTTTTTTGTGTAGAGGGTCCTTTGAGACCAAGACCCTGTTTATACTGAGTATAGGTGTGCAGAAAGTTAGCAGATAGAACCAGACAACATGATAACACAGCACAGGATGAACACTCCTCTGAGCCTCTCTTCCAGACATGCGAATGCTGTCCTGGTTCCTGGCAAAAAGGTGTAACCTGATTGTCCAATCAACCATTTGTTCAACCAATCATATATAAAAGTCTGTTAGCTAGTTTGTAAGAACTATAGGGTTTGCAGATGTGACCACAAGTCATATCACGTAGAAGCTACATTAAACCTTTGATTTTTATTTTTTTAAAAAAAAGGATTTTCTCCATGATTGCAGTTCTGTCTTAGAGTACCTAACCTAGCGCTAACGATCTTTACAAACACTACAGAGAAGTCCACGCACACTGTCCAAATACTCCTAGCCTTTGTTTAGTTCGGTAATGGCCGTAGTACACATATCAAGATGGCTTCAATCAGTTCAGCCCACATTCTGCATCTCTCCTGCTTTTATACCAAGTTTGGGTAATTGCACTGTTGTTATTCTTTCATGTATTATTAAAGAAACAACAACAAACCAACAAACTAAAAATCACAGAACATTTTGTTCTGTGTAGATTGAGCAGGCCTCGTTCAATTAAGAAAAACAGGAAAATAAGCCAAATTGCCGAACCATATTCCTCAATCTGAAAAACTGGAATTTCTCCATGAACCACAGCATTAACTTGCCAACTATATGCACTGAGCTGAAAATGCAACGTGAACGTTCCAGCATCTTTTTTGGAGCCACTTCAAGCACTGCTAACCACCACATCAAATTTTCCTGCTGGCGTAGACACCACGTCCGGCGGGTCTGCGTTAAGTGGCATCCTGCCTGTCTTCTAAATGAGGGAGGGGAGAAATCCATTCCCTATCGATCCTGGCCCCTGGGTCATGCAAGCTAAGTTTCGTGGCCAAAGGGTCAGACGTCACTGAAACAACAAACTAACAACATGTTGTAATCAAGTAACAAGGTCACAATCAATGCCAGTCTGAGTAGCGTTGTACACCCATCACTGATGCGGCCCTACACAACGTGCCATCCCTGGCCTTAGGTAAATAATTCAGTTATACTTCAGTTTCACCAGATAGGAAAAAAATTCAATAAATAAAACTAGTGAAAATTCCCATAAAAGGGTCAAATACATTGTACTTGGCCAAGACAGATATGGGGTTCCCAAATTTAGTACAACTATATTTTATAAACAGTTTATAACCCAGCATCCCAAGTACCAGATAAAGCAACAACACAAAAGAATATGAAAACCCAAAACTTGCCATGCCTCAAAATAAACATGCAAATGTGTCCAGAGGACATGAGGGTTATTTTTGTAGCAGCTTGTGTACTCCACGTTCTTATTTACAACCTTCTTGAAAGGCTTTAATGACTGATCTCTATCAGGTAGGAGGTGCTTGGCCCCTCCCTTTCTGCTGACGTTTATCATAAGGTGCCGTGTATTCATGCACTGACCTAATTTTATGCTGCATTTGTTTATCTGATGGCTCCGAGTTCAAATAATTACAGCTCGACTTCCATCTTTTATTTGCCTAATAGCAAAAGACACAGAGGCAAAAGGTAGAAGATAGTGGAGAAAGGGGGGGGGGGCTGCATCATGATGATGCTGAGTGAACAGAGTGCGTTGGCTCTGTCCTCTGAAAGGTCCTTTATTACATCCATGGTGAATGTGTACAGTGTAACCACCCAAACAAACACAGAGCCATATTTCTTTCCCTCTTGTTAGTTGCGTGGCGTTTTTGATGAGACTAGAGTGCTTTAATGGTATTTCAGAGATTGTCTAACGAGAGGACTATGAATTGAAAAGGCGCTCTCAAACCTGATTTAGACACGATGAGCCGTTCTTGTTAGGAGGGAACAGTCCCATTTGTAATACGATAAAGGCAATAAGAGATTGCTCTCTGAAAAAGCTGGGGCTTAATTACACGTAATTAGACGCGTTGTTGGTGGAGAGCTGATACACAGGGCGACCCCAGGGTAATGCGAATAATAAGAACGAAAAGATACTTCAGCGTGCATGCATTACCAGCCCACAGAGAAACTTACATAAAACTGCAGAGCTACTGTACATATTCCTGTGGGTAATGAATACTTAATATTGGAAACAGGACTGCCCCCCCCCCAAAAAAGAAGACATGGTAGTTGGGGGATGTAGTTTTTGTTCCTACCAACTTTTGCTTATTGGTTCTGTCCTTCGTTTCTGCCCTCTCTGACCCTGAGATTAACATTGATGAAGTGACTGTTAAACTCTCCCCTGCAGAGCACCTTGGAGTAACCTATGCCACTTCTCATTTTTAAGCACCCTTAAAAAAAGGTTTCTTTTCTTCCCTGCAATATTGATGGCCTGTTTTGCTCGAAACATAGCAAAAGCCTGTTCCATCCCTTCGTACTGACCTGACAAAATCACTGCAGTTCCTCTTTCTTTGGTATTTCTGCTCAAACATCTTACGAGATCTTCAATACGACACTCAGTACGAGATCCAGCCCACAGCACAATCGTCTTTTCAGTCAGGTCACTTCAGTACTGCATCAGGCTCACTGACTCCAGGCATCATCCTGCAATCTCTATAGATACCTGCCTGTGTCTGATAATACCTTCCTTAGTCTTCTCTTGTCCTACAATGCTGGTTACAAACACAGGTGTTCAGACACTGGACTCCTGGTTGTTAAGGGCAGATTATTTAACATGGGTAGCAGGCTCTTCAGTGATATGTCCCCTAAACACTGAGATTATTCTTTCATTTCCACTTTCAATGCCAGCCATAAGTATTCTCTGCTTACACTTTCTATAAGGCAGCCTTGGGTTTCAAAATGGAGACACACAACTTAAGAACTGAAATGAATCTAGCATTGATATCAATGGAACTGGATGTTCTCAGCTGTTTCTTGGACCCTCAGTGATGAAGAAAGATTACTGTGCAACTGTGTGAGCAAATGATGAGAGAACATACAAAGTACATACAATTTTCCAGTGACATACTATTTTGACAACAAGTAGTACAGAACCCGGTAGGCTTAGACTGAATTAGGTCACACTACTACTAATAATAATTATAATCATAATTATGAATTAGATTTATTCTGTGCTATTCAGTCATCACTTACAAATTAAAGCAGAGAAATAATTTTAAATAAATAAATAAATAAACGGGCATGTGTACGTGAACTCTATTAGAGGTATTTTGCTGGCTTAAATATTTTGAAAAAGGCACATCACAAGAGCAACTTAATTTACATTAAATTAGAGCGGGACAACTCTGCGATTATGTAAGTAAGGTGGATATCAGCTCAATTTGAGCTTTTTGTCGCTCTACTGCACCACGCTGGATTTGAAATAACAATGACTGTGACAGGTTATAGTGCATAATGTCAACTTTAATTCAAGGTTATTTAAATCTATTGTAAATTGGATCATCCATATGAGACTCACAGCCCTTTTTATATATGCTCCCCATTTCAGGGGATGATAAGTAATAATATACATAATAAACATCTTGAAAAATAAATATTTATGTTTATTACTTTGCTTCCAAAGCTTTGAGGTTGACTATCAACTCCCAGTGTGAGGAAATTAGAGAATTGTCATCATACTGATACGTCAGAATAAATCTGACCCATCTCGTAAAATCAACAGATATCTCTTAAATCCTGGCAGAGACAGCATTACTTACGTAGTTTATGAATCTAATAAAATTGTTTAGTGTAGTGCTGAAAAGAGTAACCAAATTTGACTACTGAGAGCATTAGGAGCCACCCCCAACTCTGAGAGTTCTTATAGCTAGGGTTGTTTTCTTCCAGGTTGTTCTACTGATAAGATCACAATGATAATCTTCTTCCTGAATAATTTACCAAATTGTTCACCATGACACTCTGTCTGGTGTAACCGTTTTCATTCAGATTTTTAAACCTCATAATGTCCTGTTTAAGTAATACTGATTTGACACTGGTTCCCATGTTGAGAGACAATAGCAACACACTTCAGATGGAAATGCTACTCACTTCTCACATCACTTATGACATCTGTCAGCTCCAGATCTCCTGTTAGCTCTCTGGCTAATTATGCAGGCATACAGCAGGCCAGCAATCATAATTACTCATATTAAGTTAAAATGGTAGCTAAATGACTAGCTAAAAAAGGCTGTGATTTCTATGTTCTTCTCCCAAATACAGATATAAATATTCTCTAATTAAATTTGACATTTTACATCTCAAATGCATCCTTATTATTAATTCTACTGTGTTTCAGTACAGAGCCAAACAGTAAATAGAGTCAGTGTGCACTTCCTTACAGACATCAGTGTATTTTGAAACATTACAAATACTATTCATATCTGTGAATGTTAAACATAAGCTATTTATTTTATGAATGTATGTTATTAATATTATATGTGTTATTAACTGGCAGATCCCACAGCTCATAACATGAAATATTAATCCTTAATTCTAGTCATTTGAGTTTAGATAGAACGAAAATCATACACAAGTGTGTGTGTGTGTGTTTGTGTGTGTGCGTGTGCGCGCAGAGTAGAGACAGACAGCCAGAGAGAAGGCAGCAACGTGGGAGAGAGAAAGTGAAGTCACACTGACAGCTGTTTCGTCGCAGTGTTACACTATGCAAATGTTACCTGTAGCAGAGGAGCCCTGGGCTCCAGGGAGCGGGAGTCACTTCCCACCTCAGCACCTGCAGGTCTCTACTACTGTTCTTAATGAGGTCGACTTAGTCAAAAACAACACCAAAATGTGCTTCTTCTGACAGAAACGGCAGCTGGTAAATCTTGAGAAGATGAGACTCAGATTAAACACATTTCAATACAACAGTGTGAATGTCTGTAATTAATGTGAATGTATACTCTCTTCTCCTTTATGCCATACACATGTTTACTACTGATACTCATTTCATAACAACAGTATGTTAAATGTTTACTATTGACACTCATTACATTGGAACTGAATGTTACATGTTTGCTATTGATACTCATTGCATGGTTTCTATTTTGTTACCCATTTGCTTCGATGCCTGGACTGGTTCTTTCTACCTGTGCTTGTTGCAAACATTATGTGTTTGAAATGCACAACAACATGACTTCTGTGTGATGTATGACAATGTAGCCATCTGTTACAGAATGACAGTAGTAGCCGTACCTAAAAACCGACCAATCAAAGACCGTTCAGGCTGGATGAATTGTGACAGTTCCTGTGACTGATGACGTTTCCCTCCGATGGCCGTTTTACAATGTACATCCCGCGCCTCAAATGAAACGCCATATGTCCCGTGTCCTGATGTACAACACCCTGTCGTAAGATGTGTCAGCCGTGCTTCATTTTGCATGCAGGACCCGTAAAGCGCCAAACCACGAACTGTCGCGCTTCGCCGAGGAACAGTGAAGAAAAGAGCAGGAAACGAAAGCCCTGCAAGATGCTGTAAGACTTTGTTGAACGCCGTGGGCAGGCTGAGCCTTAGAGATGCACGGGTCCATCATCGCCTCGCGTGGGCGGCTTAACAAACGCCTGTGTCACAGAATGAGCTGTAACGCGCAATCAGCAAAAGCGGGGTGAACCCGGTCACGTCTCTATCCAAGGACAGAAAAATACAGGCTGTAGGAGAGGTTACTGCGGCCATTTTAATGGCAGTGGAAGTTAATTACTGGGTGAACAGTGAGCATGAGTCAGCGTTTTTTGTTTTTTTTTGTTCTTGGCGACGCTTAAAGGGGGTGGATACACTTTGATTCCTGCTCGCAGTGGCACTGGTATTTAAAAAGCTTAAGCAGGTGCTGATTCATGCTAACGCAGCGGCCTTGGTCACCTCATGAATTTCTTTCTCCACCTCAGAGCCAGGTAAAATACCTGGCTACTGGCCTGCCGTAGAATAAAGAAAGATGAGGTGTGTTGTAGACTGCTGACATTCCTGAGTGTAATTAACTCCACTAAGACTGCTGCAGTATACACACTTGTTGCTATATTTTCAATTCGAAGTCAAATTTCTTTTCTGAACTTTTCTCACACCCAGTTATTTGGACTGAAAATCAGGCATAAAAAATCAGTGCCAAGCAGCGGCTCATGAAGTTGTTTGCAGTCCAAGGTCTGAATGCATTTGATCTTGTGTCTAGTTCATTTTTAACAGATTAAACCATCGGTAATAATCCAGCATATTTAGCAACAGAAAAATCACAACAAAACACTAACTCCAGGCAAGGAAACAGCTCAGTGTTTAACCTGGCTCCAGTTTGACCTCCTCCACTTGATCACATCAAATTAATCCGGGGCCCTTCGAGGATGTATTCGATCACACGGCTCAAATGATGGACTTCATAACTAATTGGAGTTGTAACAAGGGCTGTTTGGCTCAAAAAGGTCACCACGAAGCATTCCTACTGGCATATGTTATGCGATGCGCGTACACACATGCACACACACAGACATATATGCACACACTCGCGCGCACACACACACACACAGATAATGAGCTAGGGCCCCACTGAGGGTGTTGGTGAGGTTGTGTCATTAACAGATTAATGCACCACAACACTAAGGGGAGGGAGAAGGGAACTCAGAGGACCATGTGAGGACTCTATTAGTAATTGCAGTCACCTTTTGCTATTTAATTGATTTGTTTAATTAATTCTAAAGTGAATATCAAACGTGCAGTGCGGTCACACTGCTCTGTGGGTTCTGAAAAACTGCAAGAAATTTGATTCGGATTGGAGGACGTGGATAATGCTGTATGCTAATAGAGGACTCGTACTTCACTCCCAGGCTTTGAGCTGAGCTGATCGGGAGAAGCTGAAGAGTCTTTGAATTATCTCCCGTTTGTTCTCTTTTTAACATGTTGCATGCAAAAGCATGACTGTTGCTGAGAGAGTGTCATGCATGGTCATATTCAGTAACACCAGTACGGTACGTGGCTTTGTACATGAGATAATGACTGCAGACATATTCTAAATATTCAACCAGTGGTTGTCAGTAAGTAAATGGGAACCATGGAGACAGAGGGAGAGAAGGAGACACACACACACGAAGACAGAGAGCGCGAGACAACAAGAAATAACATGGCTAGCCCTGTAATTCCCCACAGAGACTTAAAATCAAAAGAGTATAACTCTGCCAACTTCCAAAGCCAACTTCTGAGTAAACTCACTTTATGGGTGCTGAATCCTCAGCCTCTTGAGTGGCCAATGAGCTGTGTGTAGGGGGGAGGGGCCACTGGCGTACTGAAGTTGAAAACTCCACTGTTCGTCTGTTTTACTCATGATCAAGGTCATAACCTTCATCTGACACTAGACAATACAGCAAATTAGATTATTTATATATGATTTATGCCTCCTGAATTTAAAAAGACATATTTGGGATCAGACCTTTTCCTTCCCAGGATCAGACCTTTTCCTTCCCAGGATGTAGTCCATCAGTGTTTCTTTCCCACACAAATCAGACATAGAAGGTTAATTAAGTCTTAGTTCAGCTTCATGGAATCAGCTCTAAAAACAAACAAACAAACAAAGAAAATGCCTGATCTAAACTGTTAGTTTGATAACACATTCAGACCTAAGAATTTCACTTTTTTGACATTTAATCCGCTGTGTATCGCGATGACTGATGAGACTGACTGGTAATCAGTTGATACGCTCCAGGGTTCCTTCCTGTGTGCTCCCCCACTGAGACCAGCAACCGGTCAGCCTTCAACCTGCCCGAGAGGGTGGAGCCGGAAAGGTGGGCGGGGCCTCAGCCCTGATGGATTTGGCCCATTTTGATGCTGTCGTGTGTGCTAACCCCGCAGATGGCCCCGCATTAATCATCCAGAGCATGAAGAGATCGGCAGCAGAAAGACTGCGAGGGCTGGGGTGACGCCGTCTGACTCAGTGCCCTTGTTACAACTCAGCTGTTAGGTAACAGGAGACAGAGGACCATGTACTGCTCATTAGAGACCTCAGCTCCATTTGCAGAGCACTTTTAGGAAGAAAAAACAACAAACAAACAAACCAGAATCTCTGTGGTGGTCGTGTTATGTTGTATGCTCCAGTATGCATTAGGTGAATTCTCTGACCCGTAGCTTTTACTATTACGGGGTTTAGAATTAGAGTCAAATAAAACAAGCCTCACTGAAGAAGCACTCAAATACATGGCCACCCAACACTGATGAAACACTCAAATGAACGTGTCCGCACAGGACTGATGAAACATTCGCATTTATCAATTTTGTCTTATTTAGACTTTTTAGGCACAAACAAAATGACTCAGTAATCCCACGTCCTGAGTCATGTTCAATCTGCTCAACTCTACAGTCTACAAATTATTAGATGCTTTATTTTTTATTGAAATTTTGAGGGGCAATAAAAATGGCATATTGCCCTTCAGATGGACCTGTTTAGCAGTAATGTTCATATTTTGTTTAACTTGCTTATTTATGTATAAATTAAAAGTGCATAAATACTGTACTATTAACAATAAACTGGCTATAGATATTATAGTACAACACTGCAATATTATAATAAACTCACTGTAAACTGATTTCAACACAGCACTGTTGAGTAATTTGTCATGATGTACAGACAGGTGTGGTATCATGGTTTGGCCCTTTCTCTTAGACGGCAGGCTCTTGGAATGGCACGTCTGTTTCGAGAGCACACCGATATATTGGCCGAGACAGACGGATGGTTATTGTCATGGTTCGAATCACTATGGTTTGTGCCTCTGCAAATCTCCAGCTCGCTGGGGCTGGAAGTGAGTGATCTTGCAGTAATAGACAGAGCAAACCAAGTGCTCACTGCAAAGTTATTTCTGCCGCTGGATCCGACATCAAAAAAGCAATAGACCGCCCTGCTGAATCCGAGCAGACCTCCTTTCTCAGGTGTACGAGATGCAGAAAATTACCTGTTGAGTCTTGCCCAAGGTGTCATTCCTGGATCAGTAAGTCACTCGTTAACTGGCACTCATCTCCATGCTAGCCTACTGTTTCAGATGAACCTAAATCCATCCTGGCCCTGCCCCTTTTTCCGCTTTCTTCTGTTGCCGGAGGTCACGTGAGGTCACTGCGGTGCCTCTAGATGACCCACATGGTCACTCGTGCATCTGCGCTGGGTTGGAGGTCTGCGTGTGTCCTCACGCCACAGCCGGCCAGCTGCCTCACTCCCACAAGCAGCTCTCGAATGATTTTATAAGGGTGTTTTCCACCCAGTGTTTGCTGTGAGTGCACTACAGTACCCGACCCAACACACAGAAACTACATATATGTTGGCCCAACCTTATCTAGCAAGGAGTGCCTCACTCAGGGACCGTGGTGAATGTGCATCAATTAATTACAGGAGCAGAGCTTAATTCGATAATTAATAATTGAAAAGAAATATAATGACTTAGAAAAAAAGGAGAACTGTTTGGATTTCAGGATTATTCAGCAACAATATAAAATGCAGCCATGTTTGCTACAATGTTGTTTCTTTCCCCTTGATGCTTTGCTCATAATTTGTAGACATTTCAAATTCTCCTCCCGTTTTGTTTTTTTGGGGTTTTTTTGCATCTGAAAGCACTCACATGCGTGGGAGATGCTGGGAGCAGAAGACAGAGGCGGGGAATCTATTTTCTCAGTTTCTGAAGAGAAGTGAAGAGAAGGAAACATTGAACACCACCGTTTGACACTTCCTTCTTGATATCTTTAATTTACTGCATTTACACAGAGCAACGAGAAACCAGAACAGAAACACTTCATAAATCTGAGTCCTGGGCAATGTGTCACTTTTGGTTTTCTTGATAACATGAACACTTAAGCACAAGCAAATCGAAATTTTCAAAAGAGGAACAGCTTTAGAGCTTAGGGTGAGTCGTGAGGCCCCGCTAATGCGTGATCTTTACAAACTGCAGGAGTGTACGGTTTACGAAGGTTATATTCATGGGATGACTCTGCCCAACAGGGCAGCGTGACCTACGAAGGCTGGGATTTTCTCGTTCGTCTCTGTGGCACCTCCTGACACCCTCTCGTTGCAGTCTCAGAACCACTTGGCTTTGTAGAGACATTTCTTCTCAATTCAATTTCTTATCAAAGCAGGTCGTCTTTATGTAAGTGGTAGTATGAAACTCGGGTGATATGGTCCTGTAAACGCTGGCCATTTTTCCACCCGTTTCCTGTATGTTCCTCAATTCTTCTATTTTCACTATTTGTGATGCAGAAAAAAACAATTTTCCTTCACTGCTCTCAACGCAAAAAGTTGCTACTTTTATGAACAGCAGTTCTTAATAAATGGGGACGGACGCCTAGCCTTGTGTGGCATTTTTGGGGCATCGCTTATGGTAATTCACCCGTCTCACAGCCCGATGCGCGCCCGAACAGGTGGCACCGATCGTGTTTATGCGGGTCATTTACGGCTGAAGGTTTCTGCGGTTACGAGCTTAGGGAGAAGACCCGTGCATGGATCCACCTCATGAAAAAAGGATGAGGCAGTTAGGACAGGAACACAAGACAAGGTCGAGAGAGGAGAACTGCAAATCTCAAATTTGCACTCGTCTGTCGAAGAGCTCTCCCTTTTGGGACTCTTTGGAGCAGGAGGAGGCAGTGTGGTATAGTCGCCTGTCTGCGGTCCTCCAGAGAGGAGGACAAACCTGTTCCTGCACCCTGAGGTCAGCGGAGCTGTGTTAGCGGGCACCTCCGCACTCAGTGGTACGCAGGGTTTGTGCGATTCGATCTCCAGGAACGTAAAACCAACGTGGTACAGTGTACAGCTCCGTTTGGATGTCATGGTGTATACTTCTTGATGTGTGTGTGTGTGTGTGTGTGTGTGTGTGTGTGACTGAATGTTTCACTCTGTAGTGGGTAATGGTCTGTGACAGCATATGGAAGTATATATTTTTAACCCCAGCTGTCAGATGTTTACCTGTGGAATAAATATGTGGGAGTAAAAACAAAAAATAGGAACGGCACTTTATTGTAATCTAGCTATAGATTTCGCATTAGATCCTGTGTGGTGTCGAACTTCAGAGGTGCTCAATTTACACTGCAGAGGCAGCGGTGTGAACCTCTCCAGCGTGGCAGGCTGACAGGCGTGTTCTCCAGCCTGCTGAGCCCAACGTGTGCCAACCAGCCAGCGGCCAGCAGCGGATCCAGATGACAGATACATCACACATCAGACTCAGTGATGGAGAACGGAGTGCATACCGGCAGGAGAATCACAGGTAGCAGGGAGATGGTGGAGTGGAGGGAGGGAGAGCCCCAACATCTACACACCCCCCCCACCAACACCAGTACCCCACGCCCAACACCCATGCACCCCAACACCTCACGCCACACCCCCATCCTGCCTGCATATAGAGAAACCAGTGAACACAGCATTTCTTGGGTGATGCGATGCCAACTGACAGAACTGGATAATGAAAACATGTACATACACTTACACACACACACACACACACACTTGCACACCCGAATGCACGCAAACCCCATTCGGTGTAGCATGAGAATACACATCAGCCAGACGCTGTGTTCTTTGACCTCCCTGAGAAGCTCTGCATCTGTTGATGGAGATTGCCTTAAATCCGTCATCTGCCTCCAACCATCTGCCCCGGAGCCCTCCGCCCTGTGCGTTCTATATCCACCCTTGGAGCAGATATGGAAAATGCATTATGCTGCCAGAGGACCTGAAACCTGTCACTCTATGCTCTGACCCTGGCAAACGTGCATGGATGTTTAAAAGTCATTAAATCTAAATTAGTCCAGTTTAGCTCACTTGGCATATGAGAAGCAACTAATCGATGACTATTTGATTACAAAAGAAATAAAAAAAAAGTTTTTTTATTGATTAGTTAGATTGCTGCATACGTATACTGCCAATATCATTTCAGAATAAGAATGTTTACAGGATGGTGGTGGCTGTTTCTGTGGTAAAATGCAGAATAAAGGAAGATTTGAAACAGTCTAGAGTGGTGCTTTCTAGGAAAACTATTTTTTCCAATTTTCATGGCACAGGTTTGTGGAGGTGCATATCTGCAGGATGAGCAAAGAGCCCCCAGAATGAGCATCAGCCTTGTCCAGGCTGTTCTCTTTTACGCTGGTGAAAACTTTGGGGAACCCTCAGCTCTAGAGTTTGTTATATGTTGAGAAAAGTCATAACAAAAGCCAAGAGCCCCACCTGGTTAGTTTTATGTTTCCTCAACAATAGTAGCTACAGTTTGCAGAAGCTGCAAAGTACAACTTGAGGATCTCATTCACTGAACATCCTACAGTCTACAAGCTTCAGCTTCACCTACAAGCTACAGCTTCACCTACAAGCTACAGCTTCTCCTACAAGCTACAGCTTCAGCTTCGTTTGCCTTGCATTTATATGTGTGGCTTCATGCCTTTAACTTAAAGAAAAGCAAAAACAATCAAAAGATTAACTCTTTGCCAAAACAAGCTATTTGTTTTAACCCTGACTCTTTAAAACAGATGTTTTACAATGTGTGAAGCTAGAAACATACCAAACCTCGATTCTTTCTTGTAGACCATCAGTCAGATTCTTCATTTGCAACTTATTTAATAACAGCCCATTTAACATCTCATTAAAATCACATACCAGTAACATTTAGCTATTCAGACAGAAGCAGCGGAATGGATCAAGTCATTCATTCATTCATTCGTTTGTTTGTTTGTTTACTTATCCTGCATTTTTTTATTACCTATGGGCAAACTCAGTAAAGGTTTTCATGTTTCTTGTCATTATAAAACTGATGGTATTTTTAAATAGAGAATCTGATGCATTATTTCAATCGAACTTTTCTTGTTGACTAGCAGTACCATATACTAAGCTACTATATTATACTGTGTCCTATACCACTATACTATGCCCCATACTACTGGATCACAGAAAAAATAGTTGTATTTATTATAAAGAAAAGCATTTTAAAAATGCTCCTGAGTGAGAGTACACAGAGAACTTGTCATTTAAATTTATCAACTGGGAACTCTCCCATACGTCACTTAGGGAGATGGAGAGCGTTTCTCGCTGAGGTTTCCCTTCACACTGTGTAATTAGATGTGACAAAGATCAGCATCTCAGAGGGGATTTAAAACACATCACTGGATGTAGCCTCTCGGAGAGAATTGATTATGGCAGAATGCCGTCATGAATAACACATTTGGACATTATCCTGGGAAATTGTACCAGGAGAGGTTCACGTGGTGGTGAGTCCAGGGTCCGGAGAGGAGCACGGGGGAGATGAACACTGGAGGAAAATAGAGACGGCCTGCCAGATGAGACAAACACCCTGTCTAAAGAGCTGAGTGTTCAGCGATAGTGGAAAACTAAGCCGACACCATCAGAGAATGAGGTCAACTAATTTGCCACCAATCAGCAGCAGCCTTTTCTCTCTTTGTCTTGACCTTTTGACCCCCATGCTACATGTGATTATTATTTCTCTTTGCTGTCTTTGAACAGAGCCATATAATTAGAATGTAAAATAAGTAATGTTTTCAAACAGGATGTAGCTTGGCAAAAGGAAAAAGCAGTGTCCTCAGCAGGTTTATTTTCAAGTAATATTTGAAATTACAGCATCCGTAAATGAGTATGTGGGGAGGGTGAATTATAGGGTATTCAGATTTTCAAGGATGACATGTTTTAAGCAGAAATCACTCTGGAAATCAGGAAACATGCAGTTCTCTTGAACTGACAACTTCAGAGTTACCTTTGCAGACATGAAACTTCACTCCCTGGAAAGTTATATCATATTCCTGAATTCCTGGCACTCCGTCTGGGAGAGAACATGTTGAAGTGGTTCTGTTCTGCCTAATGGCTGAAGGTGAAATTGTTGGGGTAGCCATTGCGATGATCCAGTGGCGAGTTCTGTTCGTTTTTTCTCAGCCAAATGGAGAAGAGAGCGGGTCAGGTTCTTGACGAATCACCCAGTCGTCTCTAGCGTTTGTGTACGGGTCGCTCTCCCCTGACCCTGAAGATTCATGAGTGGTGTGGGCTTGCTGGATCACACCATTTATAACAGGCCCACGGCATGCCTTTCTGATTTATGAACAGCCCTGGTCTCACAGGAATCCATTAACTCTGGGCTGCGCTGCAGGATGAGAGACGTATAAATATATAAATGTAGAAAAGGCAAATGTATAGACCCACGATGCCTGAGTTTAAGGTCAGAGAGAAAAAGAAAACACACATTTGCCAGGCTGTTTGTAGTCGTAGAAAAGGTTATGTCATGCTGGATATGGAAACCTGATATATCTTCTAAAGTCAATCAATACATGCAAACTTAAAGCTGCCAAGTGGGTAGAAACAGACCTCTGTGATACAAGATGCATGGCAACAGAGACATCCCAGATCCCAAATCAGACTGACCGATGCATTTTGGCAATTCTGTGTATGCCTTATGACTGAGCTTCCCATGTATTTGGTCTGAAGCAGTCTGCAGAACCCCTGTATATCAATCTATTACACCTTACATAAGGATGACGATAATATCTATGCCTAGACTAAATACACACACACACACACACACACACACACACTCAGTCACTATGGACAAAAGTATTGGGACACCTGCATATTACACCAACAGGAGATTTTTTGCCATCCTGTTCATGGGCATTAATATGGAGCTGTACCCTCTTTTGCAGCTATAACAGCTTCCACTGTTCTGTGAAGGTTTTCTACAGTATTTTGGAGCATCTGTGGGAATCTCTGCCCATTCATCAAGAAAAGCGTTTGTGAGGTCAGACAGTGATGTCGGACAAAAGTTCTAGTTCATCCCAAAGGTGTTCGATGGGGTTCGAAGAGGTCAGGGCAAATGTTCCCACAAAGTTAGAAACATACACTTGAACATAATATCCTGGTATGCTGAAGCATTAAAATCTCCCTCCATTGGAACTAAGGGGCCCAGGCCAACGCCTGAGAAACAATCACTTAGTATTATCCCTCCTCCACCAAACTTTACAGTTAGCACAGCGCAGTCATGCAGGTAATGTTCTCCTGGCAACCCCAGACGTGTCCATCAGACTGCCAGGCAGAGAGGCGTGACTCGTCATGCCACAGAATACGGTATCACTCTTCCAAAGTCCGGTAGCGGCATGCTTTACATCACCCCATCTGACGCTTGGAAGCTTGCTGGCCGTGCAGCGATGCTCCTGGTGCAGCTTTTGTGCTGATGTTAATGGCAGAGGAGGTTTGGAGAGCTCTGTAGTTCTTCAGTCAGCCGAGCGTTGGCGACTTTTACGTGCTACGTGGTTCGGCATTCGGTGACTCTGTAACTTTACGTGCTTTGACACTTCATGGCTGAGTAGCTGTGGTTCCTAAACACTTCCACATTTCAATAATACCACTCACAGCCCATCATGGAGGAGGACAGGAAACGGGCTTGATGCAATGCCACTAAACATCCCTAAAAATGCTTGAATTCGGTGAGCTGCTTAGAATGACCCATTATTTCACAAATGCTAGTAAAGGCAGCCTGTGTGACTTGATGGTGGATTTTATACACCTGTGACAATGGGGATAAATGAAACACCTGAATCCAATGATTAACAGGTGTGCCCTAATACGTTTGTCCACACACTTCAGTATTCTTCAGCTTAGCTATAGACAGAGACATATGATTCAGGTCAAGTCCAATTTGTATTGGGCAAATGGGCTTCTTCGGGGTGTTTCAGGGGCAAGTATGTGTGTGGCGATGCTGATCACAGACACCCCCCCAACAGCCCAACTGATATGTGTAGTAATTGAAACACTTTGGCAGCTACAGTGGCTCACTGACAGAGGGAGCCTATTACAATGAGCCCTTGATTCATCCTGTGGGCTGAGAGGCGACAGTTTTGTAGGCAATCCCGTTCAGTCAAGCTCATCCCTCTTAAAATACGCTGCGGAAAGCCACCGTAATTGCATCTGCTCAAGGAAACTCTGTTAGATGGTAACAACTCGATCTGAAGTCTCTGAAGCAGGCCTACCTGGCTCCGCTGGGTGTCGAATGATGAATAGTTTGAAGACAGAGAAGGGTAAAGGAGGAAAATGTGAGAAAGACTAGCTTTGTTATTCAACCAAGCAGAAACCCCCCACCCTGCCTGAATGGTCCCCAGACACTGAGCAATCAAAGCAGTAATGGTTGTGTAAACAGTCAGATGTCGCCAAGCTATCACTTGTGATAGGATGTCACAAATCTAACCGTCACAACCTTCCTCTGAGGTTCCACAACGCCCCCCCCTTCAGACAATCGGAGAAGAACACTTGCATTGTGTGTTAAAAACACAGCCGCTCACTTGATATCTCTAGGCTTTCTGCATTGTATGCTCAGAAACTATGCCTATTACCCTAATTAGCTAACAAACTTTTTGTGTTTCGTATTATCATCCACGAACATTTCCTTGCAAGTACTTCTTGTTCTGTTCTGTTAAATAAAGGGCACGCAAACAATGGTTGTTATTTCTGTGTCTGCACCCTGAGCCCTTCGCCCTGGTCCCACAGCAATGTATAAGACTTCTGCATCTGAGGACTGTTTTTCTAAACAGAGCGGGAACCATTATTATTAATCCATCAACTGAAATGACCAGCAAAAACAGCCTCACAGCTTAGAGAGCCAAATAAACATCGTTGGCAAGAGAAAATTGCCTGTTAAAATCTACCTATGAAAATAAATAAATAAATAAATAAATAAAAAATATCTTAGAGCGGACCTTTTTAATTCTTCAGCATGTACCCTGTCACTTTTTACATTTTCCATCAAAGTTAGATGCAATACCTTTGAGAGAGCAATACGCTTTCAATTGAAAAAGACATTTTCTGGAAGATAATTTCATCCCGTCCTTTGGACCTGAGCAGTGGTCCGGGAGTACAACCCTACGGTACCTCTCCTGTGACATACAAGCACATCACCTCTCGTTTCTCACTCCCTTGTACTTTAGCAGTGCATTTGCCATGGCGAGCAAGTAATGAATATTTAAGTTGCAATATAACCCCCACAAACAAGGGCCCCGTTGTCTACAGTGTATATAGTTTAGTATTCAGCATATTAGGTTGGTTGCAATATACAACAGACCAGTCAATCATGCTACTATCAATGTAGTATTTTTAAATACTTATTTAAGTCTTTATAATATCAAAAACTCACTTCAGCAGTTCAGCAGTAGTATAATGAAATCAAATTAAACGTTTCTGTCTTGGACAGTAGCATCCACAAACGACAGGCAGTTATTCAACTGATTCATAGCGAATCTTTACAACTCCAGTTTTTAGCTGAGAGGGGATAAAATAGAAGGTTTTCATTCTAAGGCCTAGCACTGCGGTGGTTCACTGCTGGGATTTGTTCTTTAGTCAAGTTACACATGAACAGCAGGACTGAAGATGGTTGTATTAACACCGTTTTCCATCCTAATTTCCATCTCCTGCATCTGCAGTGCGAGGCCAATTACCACGGGCGATAATTTTGACACATCTCCCCATATTTAGAAACGACTGGAAAGTCTGCTGAGTCAAAGTTCAGTTATAAAAGCAAGCCTAGGACAATCTGCTTGGACAGTTGACAGATGGTTTGTGGAACAAGCATTGCTGTCGAGCACTTCCTTGGACTCTTTAGTCAAAGACATCTGTGAATTAAATTGTAAAAATATCTAGTGTTCGTCTTTCAGAGGCTGGTCTACTTTAGCAGAGGCCAGTGCATGACTGGTAGAATTAGTGTAAACACACTCGGGTTGCATATATGCCACAAAATCATTCGGGGAAGGAAATACAGATACTTGGGGGTTTGGGGGTTGTTTGGACTCTACTCACTATTACCACATGATCCACTTCGCACTGTGTCGTTCCAAATGTAACAAACAGTATAAAAAAAAATTATATGTATAAATAAATGAAATCAACCAAAAGGTAATGACAAAGAGATGCTTACACGACAATATGTTCTGACTGTGGATATTTGTAGGAATAGAACGCGTAATGAAAAAATACTGTATGAATTTAATTGTCAAAAAAAAAAAAGTGTGGTTGGCAGTTTTCCAATTTGGACATGCACAATGTCCAATTTCCATGTAAATATTATGTTGTTTCTTTCTCAGTTGGCTGGAATTTGTTTTAGTGCCTGTTAATGCAACCAACAATGACATACATAACCTATTCTTAATCACACCAGGCAGACTAAAGAAGCTCTTAAATCAATGTTTAATTACTGTAACAAAACCTTCTTTCCAACTCCCGTTTGCAGTCTGGCATAATCCATGTGCAAGATTGCTGTTCTGTGGCATACCAGTTGGGTAAATTAGCACCTACACAGTACTCCACTTCCTAGGAGCTGTGCCCAGATCAGTGCACCGAGATGGCTGATAGTATCTAGATGCATTTCAGAGTTGAAATGTTCTACATCTAATGTTTTGAAATCTCCTTCCCCAAGGACAAGTTCAGAACGGATACAAGCTGATAAGGAAAGTGACTTCCAATGTCACATCTTATGTTTAAATGCAAGTGTTCTTTTCACAAACTCTAATTACTTTTGTTACAAATTTCAATTTGCACTTCATCGAATGAATTCCTCCAGAGGTGTTGCTTTGGTTGTCTGAGAAAGATAAACTAAAACAAGAATCAAGCACAGCTGTTTCTGTTTACACTACAACGTGTACTGTAGATTTGTATACTGAACAACAAATCTGTCATTGTGTGAAGACAGTCTGTGATGAACCAGTCGAGTCCCACAAAGACATCTGGACACACAGCCAAACATTCATATTTCCTCTGTTGAATCAAGTGGAGTGAATCAGATTAATGTTCACTACTAAAGCTGAAAAAAGAACTACTTCATTGACAATGAAAAATTGTACTTCGTCTCAATATTTTAATGATTTTATTGCCTATTATGAAATGACAGGCTCTGAAGACACGCCCTTTCTCCTCAAAACGAGCGTTTGTACAAGATCACTCTTGGTGATGATCACCTGAAGCATATGGTAACATTCAGAGGTAAAGAGTCACAGCAAGGCGAAGGTGACATGTTTGAAAAGCACCAACTGAAAATAGCTGTGACCCTGGAGATTGCCGAGGGAGAAATCTGTGGAGAGCTTCAGAACAAAGGCACCTCTACTTCATCAGCGCTGCACTGGACGGACTGAGGGGTTCAAGAACTGCGTCGGATCCCCTGGAGAGCCTCATCTCTCTCCAGCACCGCCGCGATCTTCTGTGGCGAAGCAAAGCCCCGCGCCTTGATCTACACCTCCAGATTAGTCTTTGACAAGGGAAGGTTGTTTTTGATGAAGAGCTGCACTCTGGTGACAGCCTCCTCTCTCATGAAGAATATTTACACTGCTTCTAGTGGAGAGCTATAAATAAATAGGTTCGTGGTGAACTACCGGGCGAACCCAGACCAGATCAGACCACAAATGTTTCTTACCTTGAGTAAAGGAAGAAAAATGCACTGAGCTTGGGGTCGCATCCAGTATATAATTTTAATCTAATGTTTCCCAGATGAAGTCAGTATGGGGGGCAAAGGTACCATGTCATGGGATTTCAGGCGTATTTACTACACCACTTCCTGAGGATGAACGGGTAAAGCCATTCTGTACTGCTCGCAGATAAACGCAGACTCCTTTTTAGTTCATGTCTGTGATAAATGCTTTTTAGAAGTTTTCTGACCCTGGTCTGCATATTTCCTCTTTTCACAAAGTGGTGTTAGAGACCAGGGTTTCACCCTCCAGCATTCTTGAGTGGAGGCTTCTAACTTTTGAGAGCTGCAACGGGCATATTGAGTTTCTACTTGCTGCCACTTATAACTAGAAGAGGAACAATTAAAAAGCTCCGTCAGCAGTGGCTCCAGAGTCGACATCTACGGGGAGGGTGATATTCTCTTCCATTACTGTCTGTTCAATATATTGTCCCACTCTGCTGTCAGATAGATGTCCGACAAGGACTTCGGGTGGTCACCCTGAACGTTCGCCAGCCAATAAACGTCTCGGTTCAGCACTACGCCACCGGCTGTGCCTGTCTGACACGCCCAGTGCGAACGCTGCCGTTTAATTAAACATGGCTACTTCAGTGCAACATGGAGCTGGAGTTCACTTATGTCCTTCGCCCTGTGTAATTCACCAAGTCTGTCAAGATGTGATGAACATTGTCTTGATTGCACTCCAATGGTTGGATGCGTTTATTATCTGCCATTAATGGTTCTCTCAGTGGCTGTCTTGTATAACAGAAAGAACAGGTTATATGCTAATTAGAATTCTCACAATAAGCTTGAAACAACACCCCCCAAAAAAAATATTTGGCACAAACAACATTGTCCTCACAATATGTGAAACCTGGAGCAATGAATTATGAAACAAAGCAGGCCTTATAGCTTATAGTGGTGTATAGGGGGAGTGTGATGTGCTGGCAGCAGTCCTCTGTACGCTTGTGTGTCTTTTTCTCAGTGGTTTTATGATACTTTTCCAGCACTGTACCGTCGACTTTCACATATCGCCTCACACAACAGTCTGAAAGGAAAATAAAGAAAACCAAAACAGTAACCTCTGGAATTTTATGTATCATTTCTTAGCTGACTGAGTTTGCTTTTTTTTTTTGCCTCGTCATTATGTCTCAGAACTCATCTCTCTGCCTTGCTTCCCTGTCAAATACATTTGCGTCTTTACACTTAAATCTTTTCTCATGTGAATGATACTGTCAGCTGGTTAGAAAAATTTAGAATGAGCACACAAAGTTCTCATGCATAATTACTGATGTACACACACACACACACACACACACACACACACACTTCCATACAATCTAAATGCCTTAGAGAACTGTGGTCTCTACTTTTCTTTGGGGGGAAAATATCATATTTCTTTTTATTTTATTAGTCATTTATTATTCATTAATTGTATTATTTATTTATCTCATCTCCCCCAGTCAATGCCCCCGATCAACCCATGTTGACTTTGAAGGAGCCCAACACAGCTCCCCTCGGCTTTGTGGTGGTCTGGTTCTGCTACTGCTTTGGCCTTCTGGTCTGGTTCCATCTGGCCCCTGTCTCTGGATGCTTGATGACTCCAGGCTACTGCTTTTTGCTTTAATGCCAAGCACGGCTTGTCCGGGGCCAGCATGACCCGAGGCTCCCCCAGACTGATTGTCCCTTGAAATCCCTACAGCCTGCTTCACGTGACACCTGATTTCCTCTTTATACTGAACATATTGATCGTAAAGTACTTCTACCAGCACCTACTAGTTTTTCTTCCCAGCACATTTGGGCAGATTGAAGTGATTAAACAGATGCATATTTAGAACAATGGATGTAATGGATGTAATTTCTGCTCTAAGTATCATGAAGAAAAGAACGAGGAAAACCATTCACTGTGTGGACAAACGTATTGGGACGCCTACACATTACACCTACAAGAGCATTTATTCTCAATCCATGGGCATTGATGTGGAGTTGATCTCTCCTTTACAGCTATAAGAGCTTGCACTCTTCTGGGAAAGATTTCTATAAAATTTTCGAGTGGTTGTGGGAAGAACATTTGTGTGGTGAGACAGTGATGTTAGAGAAAAGTCCTGGCTTGCAATCCACATTGTACTTCATCCCAAACCTGTCTGATGGGATGGAAGACAGGCCTCTGTGTGGGCCAGTCAAGTTTTTCCACACCAAACTCATCCAACCATGCCTTTCTGGACCTTGTTTTGTGCACCGGGACATAGTCATTCTGGAACAGAAAAAGGACCTTCCATAAACTGATCCCACAAAGTTAGAAACATTTGTCTAAAATGTCATGGTATCTTCCTTCATTGGAGCTGAGGGATATAGGCCAACCCCAGAAAAACAACCCCATAGTTCAGTCTTCTTCCACCAAACTTTACAGTTGGCACAATGCAGTAATGCAGGTAACATTCTCTTGGCATTTGCCAAACCCAGACTCGTCCATCAAACTTCAAGAAAGGGAAGTGTGATTTGTCACTCCACAGTGCACGTTTCCACTGCTCCCCTGTCCAATGACGGCATGCGTTCCCCTGCTCTGACGCTCGGCATCGTGCTTTGAGATGTCAGGCTGGCATGCAGCTGCTCAACCATGCAAACCCGTTCCACGAAGCTCCTGGAGCAGAGTTTCCATGTCGATGTTAACGCCAGAGGAAGTTCTGGGACTCTGCGGTTAGTGAGGCAGTGACGACTTTTACACACCAGTCGCTTCGGCACTCGGTGGCTCAGTAACTTCACGTGGTCTGACACTTCGTGCCCGCGTTCCTGTGGTTCCTGAATGTTTTTACTAATTCAGTAACACCACTCACGGATGATCGTGGAATGTGTAGGAGGGAAGGAATTTCACAAACTTGACTCCACACAAAGGTGGCATGATAGTACCAAGCTTGCATTCAATGAGCTCTTTAGAATGACCTACACTTTTACAAATGTTTATAAAGGACTGCATGGATTCGAGAGGTGTGTCCCAGTACTTCCATCCATATAGTGCATCACAACTGCACTTTGCATTATTCTCTCATTAAAAAATAGTTTTAGTCCCTAAAAGATATGTACATATTTGTGTCATGAGTATGCGTTTACATAAATATCTTCTTCTATTGCAATTCATTCAGCAGTTTGTTTAATACATTATGAAAAACAGGTCGTGTCCATTTTAACCAATGAAACAGCTTAGCATAGAGTAAGTTTGATCCTTTATACATTTCAAACATAAAGAGCAGCCTCAAGTCTTCACATTGGCTGCCACAGAAAAGAGCACAAACCGAGACTTTGCCCCTCGTGTGAGTGTTTCGTTCAGGATCCCCTGCCTTGCATTGCCGCTAAGCTGACATTGTGAACTCTTCTTTACGGTTCCTCCACCACCCGGCAAAGACTCTCCGGACCCTGCTTGCTTCCTCCCGCCGGCCCTGTCAGAGCACCACTTATCGGGCCTCCCAGCCAACATGCTCTCCTCGCCTTTCAGCCCATCTAGGCAGGCCTCCTGGGGCTGTGGAGGATTCCTTTTGTGAAACAGATGGGCAGGTTAATACCACGTCAGGCAGTTCAGCAGAGCTCAGAAACAACCTTATCGCTGCCGGGCAACCCCAACCCCCCCACGCCCCCCCCCAGGCCGTGGGGACGAGGCATGCTGGGTGGGAAGAAGAGGAGCAAAGAGGTCTGCAGACGTGGCGCGACGTTATCGAGGCATGTGCAGCCACAACACCCCCCCCGGCTCCCCCAAGCCCCTCCACAGAGCCTGGGCAAGGGCTTCAGACTGGCAAGCTCTTCCAAACCTCTGGTTGCACCTGGCGTGCAGTGAATGGGCACGCTGAGCCGCCGTCGTCGCCGGTCGTCGAGCTGATAAATGGGGAAACAATGAGCGGATGTGTCATTCCGCCGCACGCTCGCAGCGTGTGACTGCGGAGGGTGTGTGTTACAAAGGTTAGTTGAACGTGGGACTGGAGGAATCTGCTCAGGTTCCTGTCAGGATGAAAAGCATTACCATGTTGCATTGTTCCAAAGCACAAGAGCAGGGACTAAAGACGGAGCAGCAAGCTGCTGCTCAGTTAATACTCTGTTATTGTAGACATCCTTCAAAACCTTTGGATGCATGTACAGCTCAGAGCTGCCTTCAGGAATATGACGCTTTTTAATATTGATGCATCTTAATTAAATGCCCCTTTATATGGCGCTACTGAAGCGTTTGACCAGCGGGGAAACATGCACAGTCCAAGTGTCTGCAAACAAGCCTCTTGCAAAATAAAACTAACCTTGAACCAGCATCGGTCCGACACCCCTCACCCAACCAAAAACAAAATATTTCCTGCTGCTAAAGAATTATAATTGTTCACCTGCGAATTATATTTTCCTGGGGTTTTAATCATGAACTCAAGCTACTCAAAAGGACAGAAATGACTGAATCAGGGCCCAGTAGTTGTCATTAACATTCATGCATCCATGGCCTTGTTCTCAGATTAAGAACAAAATACTGAAAAGCTGACATGCACTTTCATTCCAAAGTTAATAAGTCTTTAAGTACGCAATTACTGTACATCTGGCAAGAGCCAAACCACCTAAGCCTTCTGGCACTTTTATAACAAATGGGTGCAAGTTACAACCTTCTTTGGCTGACGGTGCAGATAGAAATACCAGGTTGTTTCAAAAAACCTCTTATTCAGGACAGCTCGACACAGCTACTGAAGTGCTTAAAGTCGACAGATGCGTGTTCATATCAAGGGAGATGATTTATTTTTTTGATAGCACCAATCTGCAGCGTGCATCCTGAGACGCAGAGGAGTAAACACCCTTCGTGCACCACACACGATGTCAGGTTGTTGCCTGCTACTGCTGCGTACACAAACAACCACCAAGACTGATGTGCTCTCTGAGGATTTTAGCTTGGTTATGCAGTGGATTTTTGTATTGATTTGAAATAAAACATATAACATGGACCTTTCTGTGTGTGTGAAATACTAATGTTCCGTCAGTAAAAGACTATTATTTTGTAATGCTTAAAAGAGGAGGTAAAAGATGATACCACTACATTCTAGCCTGCAGCTCATGGTCATTATTCTAAATTTATGTATGGCTTCTTTCATACATAAAAAAGTACTTGGTTCACTTACTACTAATGTACCAGTGTTCTGTTACATGATCTATACTCCGCTTGATACATAACATATACTAGTATATTGTAGTATATTTCAAGATTTACATATGAACAACTTTAAAGCCACACAGAAATTTGGATAAAGCCTTAGTTTAAGTTTGCTTATTCATAGCACATACGTAGTCTTCTTTTGGTAATAAAGCATAAATAACTAACTAACTAAATAAATAAATAAGATAGATGGATGGATGCTACATGCTAATTAAGATCATTTATCCATGTCTGCAGCTTTAGTAATTTCCTAAACTGTTTATTATTGAGTAATGGAAAAGCTAACTTCTCTTCCGTTTATTATTGAGTAATGGAAAAGCTAACTTCTCTTCCGTTTATTATTGAGTAATGGAAAAGCTAAC
>JAOXYF010000019.1:11860292-11872784 GCA_028565775.1 Sternarchorhynchus goeldii | reverse complement strand
ACCTCCCTCAACACTGAATACGATTCATTCGAGCCGGTACTACGCTCAACCTCCCTCAACACTGAATACGATTCATTCGAGCCGGTACTACGCTCAACCTCCCTCAACACTGAATACGATTCATTTCAAATGTGAATCAACAGGCTGGTTCAAGCTTTCTTTTTTTAAAGTTGGTTTAATTTTTTTTTTCATTTCTCATCTGTTTCCTGAGTCTTATGACTCCATGACTCTTATAATACCCTATGAATGGACTATATTTTCAGCTATGTATTGCATCGCATGCTAGTTTTAAAATGTCTCTGTGTGGGCTTGACCACATCATGGGGTAAAATGGCTTAAATGCCGTGCTAAGCTAAAGCCCGTGACCTAGCTCCTAGACATTAAGCTGACACCCTAATGAATAGCCATCATCCAGACTCCTTCTCTGACACAACTTTGTTTGCTTTAAATCTTCTTACTGAGTCCAAAAACTAGCCCTTTGAGAGGCCAACGGAGAGAATTTAAATTACACACAAATCGGGCGTAATTCTCATTTCTCTGCATGTTTGCTCCTAAGTGTCCACATCCAATTTCCACCATAATTTTATCAGTGTGGGCGAAGAAAACGGTGACCTGAAAGAGCCAATATCTACAAGACCAGGCGTTCATCCAGGCCAAGGGAAAGACAGGATAATGTTTTCCAACTGCTACAGACACAGAATAAACTGCCCTACACTAATCCAAAATTCCTGGGTCAGGCAAATTATTTTAATTACAAATAGGAGTTTAAGAAACAAGAGGTGCGGAGGTCAAAAACTCAATCAAACTGCAATTAAAACAGAACGTATCTTGCAAAATAAAGCTGCATTAGGGGCGGTGTTCTTCAGTACGGATCTATCTGGCAGGCCTGCCTCACTCATTTACTGCCGAGACACCATGGCACAAGTCAAATGGTATCAAATCTGCTGCCTGTGTTTATCTGTACATATGGATTCAAACCATGCCAAGACTTTGCTAGGCGATGATTCTGCAACATATCTACAAGAGGCTGTGTGTGTTCTAACATTCATAGAGAGCACTCAGCCTGGGGCGCTGGATCTGTGTGGCTGCGAGTTCCGAATCAAGGAATTCTGAGGCTTTTCCACCACAGTAAATTGTTCCCAAATGTACAATCCAGCAAAACTGAACCGAATTAAACCCGTGAATTGTTATTTATTTATAATCACATGACTTTACAAGCATAATTTTCAGATGTAGTGAATTCACTGAAAGAGAAAAAAAAAATGCAACATTTTACTTTCATCCTGTAGATGTACTTAAGATAATTATCCAGGGACTTCTCAGTGAGGGGGCTGTAATTGCTGTCTGAGAAATACTGTCCTGGATCCTAAGAGCGAACTTGAAGCCATCAGTAAATAGAAGGCACGAGTTCCTCTTGACCTTCTCTGCCCTGATTAGAGAGCAGATCACGCCTGGCAAGACTTCTCTCCTTCCAGACAAACAATGCCAGTCTGCTCTGTGGGAAGCTTCATAACGGATGGCTTTTTGGGGTAAAAGACCTGGGAAAAATATGATCGCATGAAAAACGCAGAAAGATGAGGTTAAACGTGAACGTCACTGGTGGCAAAGTGGATTTAAGATAAACATAGATGGGTTTTTTTTCCCCCCAGTTATAATTTCAAGTAAAAGTGGACCTGAACCAGAACTTGAAAATGCATGCCGTACATTTCCGACCACACCTACGCAAGTGCACTGCTTAACGGAAGGGGCAGGAAACCGGGCCGTCCAAGCCCTGCACTCTGCATTTTCTAAAAATACGCAGCGACCCTAAAGTCCAGATCTCAACGGACGCCTGTCAACCGTTATCGCAAACGCCGCTTTCTCATCCGGGTGGCGCTCCTGCAGAACGCCGGCAGCCATTTGCATCATCTAAATGAACTGTCATTCCCTTGTCATATTTAAGTAACACTGATCCCCATCCATTAAACTGCGTAGTCCCATATCCCAAAGGACAGGCAGATAAAGGGAATCTTTTGAACTGCAGTCACATTCATAATGACTTCCTGGATTTCCTAGCATTTGTTAGAGGTTGTTTGACTAGTATTTCATGTCAACAAAAGTGCACTGGATCTTGACTGACATGCAATTCCTCGAAAGGAAGTGATATAAATTTAGCTTAATGCATTAGGAAGTGAAGATGGAGTTTGTTTTATGCTTTGAGAAGCGCGTTAGTGATAAATACTGGCAGATCTTAGTTTACTTTAATTGCATAATTACACTGTGGGATGGAGGCTTTGGGGTCATTAGAATATGGGTTTCAAAGAAAAACATGTTGCTTGCCAAAGAAAACTGTCAGTGCAACACATGCAGCCTGAACTACAAGTTTAGAGCGCTTGCATTTTCAGGATGTAAACACTACAGTTACGTGAGATTTACCTAAAGAATACTCTTTGGCCACCTTTGTCTGCCAGGACTGTTCGAGTCGTTTATCAATTCTCCTTCTTTCATTTTTATGGCCACAGTGTGTCTTTCTTTCTTTGCAAGTGTGTGTGTGTGTGTGTGTGTGTTTTTATCTGTTCCAATCTGATTGATGCCCATGTGTCACTGGCATCCTGAAAAATACCTCCATCAAAAACGCGGTTCACTTTCCCTCTGTCTCTTGTTGATGTTTCGGTTGATTAGACAGTCTCTCTGTCTGTCTCAAACGCACACAGCTGTCACCTCAGCGGTCGCGGCCGTGCTGTGACGGCTTTGTAAATCATATTCCTGCATATGCGCGGCGACAGAGGCCTGCGTCTGCTTCGTCTTTCGCGCGGCTCCCTCGGTTGTGCCTGCAGCGGTCCTCTCTGTGATCTGATCACGTTTGGTGTTTCTCCCGCTTTTCATTCCAGGGACCGCTGATCAAACAAGGCTCCTGCATTATCGTGGTGCCCGGCCGAGGAACCGTCTGCGTAATCCGGATGAGTCACGTTACAATCTAGAACGTTTACTGTTTGATATCATTATTTTATGTGACTTTTAAAAATGACACACACCTTTGATGTCTTTACATGTCCTTGAAGCCCATGAGACAATACAGCTTCACGCGGCAGGGTGCAAGATGCAGCGCCGGGGCAGTACAGACCGAGAGACACCTGGCAAGGATCTATCGGAGTGCCTGTCAGGAATATGATCTGGACACCCCCAGATCCGAGTAGGAGGAGCCACCACAGAGAATGAGCAAAAAACAAACAAGCAAAAACCCTTTGGGATGCAGCCAGATATAGAAGTAATAGCAACCCAACCAGACATAGTGATAACAGATAAGACATAGGCGACAGCAATGGTAATACATGTGGCAGTCAGAATTGCTAGAAGCACGCAAAGGAAAGAATATGATACGCTGGAGAAATACCAGGGACTGGTGGAGGAAAGAGACAGAATAGGAGAGTTAACACCAAGGTTGTCCCAGTGGTGATAGGGGCACTTGGGCTTGTGACCCCTAAGCTGGAGGAGTGGCTACGGAAGATTACAGGACAAAAGGACACTATCGATCTCAGTCCAGAAGAGATCTAGAAGGAGCAGAAATACACCCTAGTAGAAGCAGGTAACAAGACTCCAAAATGGTGAGACAGGGATATACAGTATGTGTGTCCAAAAATCTTAAAACTACATTAAAGTTAACATGCAGCCGTCATGTGCACAGAGTGTGCAGGTAAAAAGAAGGGAGCAAAACACAGATCTCCAGCTGAAGCGTTTAATGAAAGTAAACCAAAACCGAGCATAAAAGAGGTCTAACGAGTACAAAAGAAACCGACGTGAGATACAAACACAACAGGCTTATAAAACGGGTCGCGGGAACACAAACAGGCTATAAAAGGCACGACAGTAACGACAAAACAGCCCCCGGGTGGAGCAGTGACATGACACACACCACCTGACGGAGGTGTAGCAACAAATCAAAACAAGAGACCAAATGGAACAGCACCGTTATAGCAGGGAGGAGCGAACACGTATACAGGGCAAAAGCAAAAGTAACGCTGTAACTTACTGTGCGTCACACAACCAAAACCAGAACGAAACATCATAGCAAGCATGTAACACGACAAAACCACGTTCTAGCCTGGATCACGGCAGCCGAGTAAAGAACCATCATAGCAAAACCACGGGGGGGGGGTTTCAAACAACGAAAAGAAACCTCAGAGATGATTGACCACCACAAGTTAACGAGACGCAGGCGAACACGATGTAGGACCAGGGATATCCAAAACACACAGTGGATGGGATGGAAACAGAAACAAAACCACGTGGTACTGAGTGAGGACCACCCAGAAGGGCACTGCTGAAAAACAAGAAGTAAAACGAAAAGTAAATTAAAAGCGAAAACAATAAAAGGGTTAAGATTTACAAAAAGGACAGAACAGAGCCTCAGTAATATACATCTCCCCTCGACTGTGAGAGAGGGTGTAGTTCATCTACACGTATACACACACACATGCGCAGGGAAAATACAGCAAACCTAATCAGTTTATCAGACAGTTGTCCAAGGGGTCTGTTGAGGAATGGTAATTACGGAGGAAGACTGTGAGCGCATCGGTGCCACAGATTCTGTAGGATTAGGTGAATTCACAGCCTGGATCATCACGTCTTAATTTAGATTAGGGTTCAAGTCCTCATCTCTATGTCAGGTTTAATCTAACGCTGAGGATTAAAAGCTTCTTCTGTTGTGAAGGAGATGTCATGCCTCTGTGGTCGTCCCCCCACATCCCCAAATATTCAACAGCAAACACAGGTTCAGAATTCAATCTAGCAGTTCAAACAGTGCAGCACTAAAAGACTGATTTCAATGAAAACTGTTTACACAGAGTCATACAGCATGGAGCGATGGAGGTTGTGATTTTAAACTAAACTCTATTTACATTCTCTCTTATATTTTATACATCTGGATATTATGCTATTGCATATATAACCATGCAGTTAATCCTTATTTATATCTTTTCAATGAAATGATCTGTTTTAAAGTACTTTGTAAAATATAGTTCGACTCTTTTTGTGGGTTGGGATATAAAACAGACACACAATGATCCTTTTTTCACATTACAGTCTAACTTACCCAGAGAAACAGATGGTAATCCTGTGCTACTCATTTAGGGAAAACATATGCCACTTAATTATTACTGTCAGATTTAGAGATTTTCATTTAATTGATACACTAATGAGTTACAATGAATACATAAATAAGGTAATAACACTGTTTGGTGTTAAAGACCAACTTCAAAAGCAATTTGACCTTTATCTTAATCGCAGTGCAGTTTTTAATGGCTAGAATGCTATGTAGTACTGCGAATGTTTTAGGCCGTTTGTTCAGTGCACAGACTGCATTTCTTTTCTTGCCCAATCTGTAAGGTTTTCAGGGAGTCATTATAGGGCTGAATATTTTGAAAACCAAACCTATTTTCTTCTAGCCATCTCACAGGATAACCACAACTTTTTAAATGTGTTTTGAATCGAAGTTTTTGTGTCATGTGATCACTCATGTGTCCTATGGCGTATTACCGACAGTAACACACTTAATGGCCTAAGACTTTTGCACACGGTTATATATTAATGCCATCTTTAAAATATATCTGCTTGAAGTAGCGTTGTACTTACATTACAACATCCTGGATTCCACGATATTTGAGGCTTTACTGCAAAACGCAGAAATAAGCGTAAGACTTCGGCCCACACACATATGACGAAGGTGGAAATGCTTTCCCATGTTCAGGACTGGCGCAGACGCACTAACATGGCGCAGAGCACCGCGATTACAGAAAACATGAATAGACTGAATATATAATCTGCAGGTGTGGTTAGTAGTGCAGAGCAAATAAAATTAATTGGTGAGGAAACATGTATTTGTCAGGGAAGCACTGTACAGTGTCTACACGCTAAAAATGTATGGCGCAAAATGCTTCATTGTTATAGTATATATTTATTGTTATTGTTTATAGTAGTTCACTATGATAAACAAACGAATCAATATTTACATAATCCCGATGATTTATTATTTACATTTTATACATGTCCATGCGTAATTGTTTGGTTTATATTTAACAGTCACGGCAGATTTTTTTTTCCTTTACGAAATAAAATATTTAAATCAGTTGTAGTTAGTTAAGAATTGGGACCTATATTCTGGTGGGTTGATGTTTCTGTTCAAAATTCTGTTGTGAGAAACGGGACATGTTTTATGCGTATGCTTGAAGTGAGGAAACCACCAAGACCACCACTTGGATTTGCGATAACAGGAGGTCCAAGAAGGCAGTACAGTAATCGCTGTTTTAAGGCAAAATGGGTTAGAAAATACTGTTGTTTTTAAATGTCACACCCCTTGTTGTGCCAGTCTATCCACCTTGTTGCAGACGCATTTATTTCTGTCCGCCAAATTTATAAATGTCGATAAATGCGCGTGCGCTCTACAGAATTAGTAAAACGCGGCGTTACGCGGCGTTAATGCCCGTGCGCAGCCATGAAATTATAGCCCAGAATCTAATCTTACCTCTCAGGCAATAATATCTCAAAAACACAACACACATGCACGGGCCGCCTGTGCCCAGAACAACAAAATAACAGCTTGTCACTGCAGTATGAAAGGAAGGAATATCATTGGACAGCTTTAACTACGAGGGGTGACAAGACCTAGCTGTTAAATGTATTTTAGGTGGAAGTATATCTGTGGTGCACACAGTGTAAACTGTTCCTTACTTCACTTTAAGTAGTGGACTTGGTAATAGTTTGAAAGGGAGATCCAGGTATCAGATTCAAGGAACCATTTTATACATAAAATGGGAAGAAGTGATCTTTTTTTCTAGGGTTACTTATTGATCATTCTACCTGTACTCTGTATTCAGTGGTTTATGTGTTTAGCAACAAATGCACTTATATGATTCAGCAAAGTAAGCCTACAGGACATGCCTGGCCTGCACCCAAGCAGTCTGGAGTTTTGTGTTCTCGCTAGATGATTCACGGCTACAGGGCAAAGCAAACGGCCTCTCTCCTCCCACCGGGACGAGGGCGTGACTGAGTCCCTGTCCACTAGCCAGCTACTGATGGCAACATGGCTTTGTGATGGAGTCGAGCACATTTCGCCCCAAGCGCGATGAGATTCATGACGGTGCTTTGTGGCCAGCAGCTCTGTGGCGTGTACAAGAGCGAGATGCCGGTGGGGCACGTACAGTCTTGCTGAGGGAAGAGGGAGATGCCCGTGTGTCTTGAGGGGCTGTCCTGTCGTGCACTAGAAGAAGGGCTGTTACACTGGCACACGGTCATGAATAAACCAGAAGAAATTACAAAAAAAAGTATTCGTTCATCTCAATGAATTTGGGCTTAGCTGGTCTTTTTCATGAAGCATTCGTGATGTCATGATTGCTGGAGTTAAGAGAATGGGCGGGGCTCTATGTTGAGTGAAGAGAATGGGCGGGGCTCTATGTTGAGTGAAGAGAATGGGCGGGGCTCTATGTTGAGTGAAGAGAATGAGCGGGGCTCTATGTTGAGGTGTAATGGATTATCAGCCCTAGCTGATGAAGGACCTTTGTCCAAAATGTTCTGTTTCTTTGGAAACCTTGTGTACTTCACTACATTTTTAACATTCTAACATATATATACATTTTAACATATACAGTATAACATCCTCCTTGGATGTTATATATGTTATATACATGACATTATTTACCCTTCACTATAGTACTTGTAATATTAGAAGTGAATGTGTGTGGACTAGCTGGTCCACATTCACTGTATAATGAGTCAGTGATAATGGATGCTGTGAACTATATCTGTACATGCTGCAGAACTTTAGAAGAGGAGGGATGACAGTCTACTCATGAAAATGTTTTGATTAGAAAACCGGAAGACAGCCTTACTGTGAGTGGGCCAGAAAAAGAAAAACTCCTACAGCAATTCCTGTAAAATGAATCTATATTATATATAAATTGTCATGGGCACTGTTTGTGAGTGTCACCTGGTCCCTAAGATTCATCTTTTCCCACTAAAGAGCAGGCTGGTGCAATCTGTGCGTTTTCAATTTAAATGGACCTCTGTTGAACAGCTTCACCGTGCACCCATTCATACTGCTACTGTGCTATAGAAAATCTCAATAGTTTTTAAAAAGCCTGTTTAAAAATGGCCTATTGTGTGATCCCAGAAGGATAGATTTTTTAATGGAATGGAATGGATGGATGGACGGATGGATGGATGGATGGATTCAGAAAAAAGTCATATATGAATGTTGTTATAAATACCTTCTGATTAACCGCTAATTAAATCTTTTGTTTTCATAATATCAATTCTAGTGGTGCAGTACTTACTCAAAATGAACGTGCTACTGCATTAAAGCCCTTCAGTTCAACACAAGCAGATATTGTTATTATGCTAGTTGTGTTACACACTTTTGGCTTTGTGCTGTAGGATAAACCCACTAGTTAAACTCAGACCTACTTTATAGAGTCATTAGTCTCTCATTTTGAACCTTTCCTTCTTTTCTCTTTGAAGCATTGTTGAATAAGTCAGAATGAAGTCAGCCTTCAGCCCACCACGGCGGTGGTGGTTGAGAATATGAGATGTACAGGTATGTTAAGCAGAGAGGAAGTTGGGAGAGTGCAGCTGAACTCCAGCAGGTCTGCCCATTACTCTCCAACCAGCAGGATTTAATGGGGTGCACAGGCTTACAGCAGGACGTCTTCCTTCACCCTAGTGACCTTCTCCCCTAGACAGATCAGGCAAAACAAATGGCCTTCATCTGTTCGAGTGTCAGCTGGTGCCTGTTGGAAGCCAAGAGGCCTGACGAACATGCAGGAGCATACGTAGGGTCACGCTGCTCAGATGTGACCTGCTCACCATCCCCCTCCCGTCCCTCCCCCACACACGCACATACGCATACACAACCCCTCCCCTGAGCAGGATACGGTTCTACCGCTTCCCGGAAGCGACCTTGGGAAGCAGAGTAATGAACGGTCTTTGCGTGAGGCACCGGCGAGCTTCCATGTTTGATGGCCTGATGTCTCCATAGAAGGCTGTTTCAGATGGGTCGTGGGTGTGTTGTTTGCCTCTGCCCTTGGACTGAGCCGTAACCATTTGAGCACACCCAATTTGACAAAAGCAGGGCTGGAGTGTTATCTATGGCAAAATTCACAAAATGCTCTGCTTGCTGACATTTGCTAGGCTGCAGCCAAGCTGTTTATACAGACATTTTCTACTTCATGAATTATCCAAAAGACAAAGCTCATGAATTTAAATGCAGATACTGAGCAACTGAATCTTATTTAATTTGTGTTAATGGAAAAATGAATTGACCTATATTACAAGCTAAAACATTATTCAAGGCACCCGCTACCTTTTGGTTATCTGAATGCAAACAGCTATTTGTCCTTGAACTGTATATTATATAGAAAACACAGTTCAATTAATGTTCAGTTCATTTATATAGTGTGTGTTAGCACTTTTCCACTCTTTCTCAACTTCTAAACATTTCTAATTCTGATTGTAATGTTGGATTAACCTACAGCATACATCTACAGCAGTGCACTGTATTTTTTTTAACACATTGCTCATTTAGCTGTTAATGAGATAACAATTTCTTTCCCATGTATCTTGTTAAAATTGCGTGGATTAATGTAATTTATTACCACTAACCTGTCCTAAACTGTTGTAATGGTAACATACTAGCAGTCTTGCTATGCCCTGGTTTTAAACTGTCCTCCCCTTGCGGAAGCATATGATGGTACATTCTTACCTGAGGATTAAGCAGGAAATACAGTCAACGCTTGGTGGTGCATTATTCTTTGCATTCTAGGGCGAGTGTAACGTTCACTCCGCGATGTGGGAACAGGTTAAGGAGATGTGACTCATAGAATGAGATGGTATATATAGGAGCAGAACATGCACAATAGTAGATGCGATTTCAAAGTGTTTTTTACTTACGGAGAAAAAAAAAGAAGAAGAAAAATGCAAAATGTTAGAATAACCATGGTGCCAGTGGAAAGAAAACCATAAAACAATCCCCAACCTGCCTAACCAAGTCTAAACCTAACCAAAAATAGAGCAGGTGGCACCTGCACCTTACCTAGTGTGTATAAACAATGAAATGACTACTGTTTGGAGTACAGATTCGCCCAAACTTGCCTTCCACACAACGTACCGCAGAGAGAGCCATAGAGAGAACTGGAAGGAAAAAGACAACAAGAGACCAAATGAGGTTTAAACATCTACTGGCTATGTTCTATTCAGAAAAAAAAAAACAAAAAACAGTACTGTTAGCACAACAACCACACACAATGTTCCCCATCGATGTAAGTCTTCTCACGTAAGTCCTTTTATTTGCCGTCCCCCTCAGCAGACAGCAGGAACTCCGACTGGTGGATGGAAGCATGCAGTGGAAGATGAAGAACAGCTGGACCCACACGATCAAAGCAATTCAAGAAAGAGAAAGAAAGAAAGAAATCAACATCACCAAAGAAATGACATCACTAACAATGTCAGCGACTACAATGATGTCATAGCAGTGAATTCCAACTGTTTTAATGATTACTTTTATTCATTTAAAATTTGACTTTTCACATAAATTGTTTGGAGAATTCCACCTCCTAAAATATTTACCATCACTGCTGCATCTGTTCCACAAATTTTTAAACCAGTTTTGTTTTCAATAGGCATCGATTTAAAAACTTCTATAGCTGATTTCAAAGATACATATTAAACATAGTTTTGTCCAAAAATTGCAGGACCAATAGTGATTTTACAGGCAGTGGATATACAATGTTTTTTTCCAAGTAATTTCAGACTTTTCTATGGGCTATTCGTCAGTGTAAAAGCTGGGCATCTGGCAGTGTCTAATGGTGGGGGAAAAAAAAAGAAAAACATGGAACTGCAGGAATTGGATCTCTTATGATCCACCCAAAGAAGGTTTGTGTAAAAGAAGGTTTGTGTAAACAGGTAAACAAAAAAATAAACAAGGTAAGTTCAGATTCTTATGCGTTTGGAAAAGCCGCATTTGTGTTACATATATATTAATGATTCAAGCCCTGATGGTGTTTGTTGGATTTTCTCACATGGGTCCTATTTGCGCTGTGCAGGAAAATTAACACACTAATTAGTTCCCATTGCTTAAAATGCCAGAGGAAATGACATCAGAGAGATTATCAGCTGGCGAAGAACATGGTTTGCCTCATGAAATCATAAACCACAAAGCATTCAGATGATATGCATTTATTTCAATCACCTAAAGCTTATTCACAGGATTATTACTATCATTACTATGGTGTGCTAATGAACAAATCCTGCAGCATGGTCTTTTTAAAGATGATGAGACATTTTTCCCTCAATAATATCATAAAATGGCCATCTGCTCAGAGCCAATATTGCCTAATGTCACCCATATATATGGATTTCACAGACAATTAATCATGCGCACTACAGACTTCAGCAGGTTTTTTTTCTGTAAATGAATTAGTGAACAAATAAATTCATATATTAATGAGTGATTAAATTGTATTTTGCACACAAAAGGCATCATGTGATCATGTTTTGTTCATTTAGGGATTTTCTTCTCTTCCCTGCTTTTAGACACAATCTCCACCACATTCCTTTGAAATATTCAGTAACTTAACAAGTTCTGCTCCACTCCAATGGCAAGTAAAGCCACATTCTTTCATCTCCTGAGAAATCAAAGCTCTCTAAGATCAATTACAAAGTGGTTACTAAAAGGTCTCTGTAAGGCAAATCAATTTTTTATAAGCCTTTTGCAAAAACAAAAACACCTGAGTTACTGCTCATTGTTGGTTGAGTTTCTGTCCAGAAAGCCCAGGTACATTACCTCCCTAGTGTGTGTAGTGCTGTGCTAATTCTTGAGTGTGTACATTCGACCCACCACAAGTATGAAGTCTATCAGCAATTTACAGACTCTGCACCCAGACACATTTTTCATCTCATTAATCACTTCAACCACATAAATCTCAAGGTTGTTCTGGGACAAATTTGACCAATATGTTGATTTGACAACTCATGGAGTAAATACACTGGACCTTGTTTACACCAACATCCACAGTGTACACAAGGTAGCATCCTGACAACACCTTGGCTGCTTGGACCACAACAAACTAGCAAACACCTTCCCTGCCCTTCTCCCTGCTGACCAATGTCTGATGTAGGGATTTCAGTGGATGTCAGGAAAACTCTGTTGAGAGCTGAACCCTGAAAGGCTGCCTGTCCTGACAACACACCTGGCAGGGTGCTCAGTGGATGTACTGTTCAGCTGTTCAGCTCACGGATGCTCTCAAAACCATGTTCAACACCTCCCTGAGCCCAGGCAGTTAATACTGAGAGTTTTACAGTGACCACTATTATTATTGCCACTTCACCTGTTGCTGACCCACCTGAATGATGAAAACTTCATTTAAGTGTGGATGCTGTTTATAGACTTTAGATCAGTATCACTGGTCAACGGTGATTTTGCTTCCTGAAAGAAAAAAAAAAAAAAAACAAACTTTGTTTGTTATG
>JAOXYF010000019.1:11826529-11856387 GCA_028565775.1 Sternarchorhynchus goeldii | reverse complement strand
AAGTTCAGAGCCCCGATCTACACATACACACACACACACACACACACACACACACTGCACACACACACACACACTATTATTCAGATCTTCAAATTTTGTGTGATTTGAGACATATTTCAATTCCCCACTGAACCAACAGGCCTCATCTGTCACAGCCCATGAGCTCCCTGTGTGACAGTGGGATTTGTTTGGGGGGTTGAAGAGGGTTGAGGAGATCCTGTGCTGCCCCCCTCCCCTCGCGTCCCCTTGCTTAATTACAGCCAATGATGACACAGCTCTGAGACAGCCCATTTTCCCGCCTACTTCTCCCGGCATGGCAACAGGAGAGGGGCGGACCCGCCTTCAGAGGGGCGGACCCGTCCTCAGAGGGGCGGACCCGTCCACTGCTCTTTTTCTTCACTCTCTGAGAGCAGCAAGACACATCCCGCATTCTGTCTCGTGTGTCTCGCTGGACAGACGGCGTGTCGATATCTGGCTGTCTGCTTTCATGCAACATTTAAATGTGCTGTTGAGCAAAGCAGTTGACTTGGATCTGTTAGTTATGGATCTTCTCTGATGCTGAGGGTTAATACATCACTTCTGTTCATAAATATTAAAGTTTTTTTTTTATTTTTACTGCTTCACATAATAATAATAATAATAATAATAATAATAATAATAATAATAATGTCTTTTATGAAGCTTTTTGAATCTCAGTAAATAAAATATGTTTAACATGAACACTGGCAATTCAAAATGGCTTAGCACAAAGTAACAACTGTAAAATATTCAAAGTGCAGTGTATGAAAGTCTAGCCCAGCCAATAGAATGTTTACGAAGAGCTTTTAAAGCACTTATGGAGTTTTCATTTCTAATATTTTCAGAAATGCAATTATAGAGTTACATAAGAAAAAGAATCACCAGCAATTCTAAGGATTAGCAGTAATCCTGCCTCAGCAAAGTGAAGTGGTTGTAATAGGCTATAACGCTTATATGAACAGAGATCAGGAGAGATGTGGGAGATAGACCATTAAAGTCTTAAAATGTCGTACAGAAGACTTTTGTCTTGCCAAACAATTTGCCAAGCCATTACATCTCATCTTCTGTACACTCAAAGTAAATGACCCATGGAAGTCATTTGAACAGTCAATAGTAATAGCCCTGATACCAATTCATATTTATATTTAAGCATAGTCTGTCAAAAGGTACTTTATGATTTAGCTGATGCATCAGAGATGTTTTCTTGGATGTTCATGAATACAGTTTCATTGCAATTCATGATCAGGTTGTGAAATACGGAGCTCGGACTGCCCTTGTTCTTCAGCTTACTCCCAAGGGTCAGACACATTAGCATGTGTAGTCTGGTTAAAGAACAGCCATTTTAGTATAAATTTTCATGCCCTTGTCAAGGTTGTAGTTCAGTATTTTTTTTTTCTTGCAT
Source organism: Sternarchorhynchus goeldii (assembly GCA_028565775.1). Taxonomy (NCBI): domain Eukaryota; kingdom Metazoa; phylum Chordata; class Actinopteri; order Gymnotiformes; family Apteronotidae; genus Sternarchorhynchus; species Sternarchorhynchus goeldii. The sequence goes on along the minus strand of JAOXYF010000019.1, from coordinate 11,854,967 downwards.
TCTATTTTCTCTGATTGAAGAGGATGAGAGGAACAATTACCCTGAGAAGAGGCTTCATGCTCTCCAGAAAAAAAAAAAAATTGTTTAAAAAAATTACACGGAATCAAATCCTTTTTGAGGACATACTGTGTAGTGGAACAGATTTGCTATATGTAAAGAGCAGCTGTTCCTCAGTGAGTGGGTAAAACTGCAATTAAAAGTCACAGTAGAATGTAATTTAGTTTTTAAAGAAGATATTGTTTCTTTATTGCAGTTTCTTTTTTCTCACACTTTTCCCTCATTCTGTTGTTTATACTTGGTCAACTACAAAATTGTAAACTTCAGCATTGCTTCACAGCAAGTTATTTTTTCCAATTAAAGCATATTTGTACATTTTTATTTAGAGTCGTGACACGTCACAACCATGAGAATACAGGCTACAAATCTTCACATTCCAAGGTGGTGTCAAAAACCAGTTGATTACCAGCAGTATACTGTATTTCTGGTGGTAATATTTACACTGAGAGAGGCCTCACACAGTAGCACAGAGGATCAGATCAATATTCACTTGACATATGAACTTACAACCTGGTAGCCAGACCAAATGAACTGTGACAAAGATTCTGAAAGTTACACAGTGTCAGCTAGTCAGATACTGGAGGGGAAACCATATGAATAATAATTTCCTCTGGCTGAAATGCCCTTAAAATGGGATATGATATGATATGGCCCAAAATAGGATGAAATGTCTTAGCTACAATGTATCTCCTACTTGAGGTATGATCGACTGGCTACTGGCTTTAAATTGAAATAAAATGTAACAGTGATAACAGAGAGATCAATTTATGATGCTTGACCTGCTCCTGTCATCAATATGCAAATATTCAAACTGATAGTTTAGAACGAGAAGATAATGTCTTCAGCAATGTTCATCTAGCCCAGGCAGTATTTTATGGAAATACTAGCTGCAGGTGTGCTGTTTGAGACTGTAGCCCATCTGTATCCCTAACTGTAGGTGTGCTGTTTGAGACTGTAGCCCAGACTCTAGACCATGTGCAAACTGTTTTAACCATCTCCTAGATCTTCATTAATGAGTACAGAAGTGTGTCAGCCGTTTTTGAGTGTTGTATCAATTTCAACCCAGCACTGACTATAACACATGTACACACCCTACCTAATAAACCTGCACCAGTTCAACGTCCACTGCCACCCACCAGCTCCCACTGTCATGTCAGGGTGATTGCTGTGCCTGAAACTGGTCTGCCAATCAAATATTACCCCGGTCACTGGTCCTGAGTTCAAAAACTGACATATGGTGAAGAGGTGATTGATACTGACAGCTGCACACCTATAAAAGATACATAAATAAACCTTTCATACCTAAAAAAAATTGCCAGAAAGTGTAGGTGTATAAGTCGCTGGTAAATGTCTTTTCCACAAGTGGACATGCTGCGGTGTGAAATCTCTGTGCCTACAGTTTTAATAGTCCAAAGAATTGCATATTTAAAACATAATATTTAAATTAAATATTTAGAATATATATTTAAATACATTTAAAAGATCTATAAATGTACTGAATAAATGTACTGACTTCTTCAACCTCTGTTTTGTTTTGCAGAAACAGATGTTGCACAAAAGTATAATGTAGGGAAATTTGTTTATAATGCCTTTAGAGATCAAATAAAAGTGCCACATGAAACTGCCAACTCTTCTAAATCCCCAACTAGTGATAATGTGCACGTTGATAATAGTTCAATCGTAATAACAAAATCAGAGATAAATGCATATATAGATTAGAACGGGACACTGAGCACCTGAATGGGATCTGCTGGTTGGTTAAACCTTTCACGTGAAGCAGAGGGTCATTTGAATTGCTTTGTTACGCCACTCCCCCAAACTGAACACACACAGTAAAGTGCCATAGTGGAGAAATGGGGTTTCCTCAACGATGTGCAATCACTGGAGTGGAAAGAGAGTAATCTCAGAGAGTGGTTCCACAACTCTTCTGTTTGCTCAGATTACTTTATTGCTCAGACTGAAAGTGAAGCCTCTCAATCCTGCAGGTCCTGAATGAATGGGTGGGGTTAGTGAAGGGGGCAGGATTAGTCGAGAGGTGGAGTTAGTGAAGGGGTGTGGTTAGGAAGGGCGTGGAAATGTTTGGCAGTCATGAATGCCAAGTCGTGCTCCATCATGTATCCTGCTCAACAAACGAATTCAATTTTTTTTTTTTTTTTTTTTGTGCAATAGCTGCATTAAGAAACATTAAATAAACTAAAAACTTGACAAACAAAATCCAATTTATTAGCTCATGAAAGCTTGTTAATAATCACAAAATGGACAAATTGTTTTTAGAGCCACAGGGGGCTTATAAGCAATGGTTCCTTGTGTTTTTGCTAGAAAATGTTTCCTATGGTCCGCTTGATCCTTCCTGTCGAATGTTCCCGCAGTCTTTCATGGCTATAGAGTTGGACAGATGTTGCTCTGTTCTGTGGTTTGAGTGACTGGAGACCACCTGTTGATTCACGCGATCCGTGTTAAAAACTACAGGGATTTTCAGGTTTAGTAGTGTTCTGTAGATCACCGGACAGGTTTACATCAGCGTACACCTGTGCTGCTCAAGGCATTCAAAACTTATTTTTTTCATCTTTTGCTCCGCAAAAATGACACACATGTTCATATAAAATATAAATTATGCATGTCATTTTCCTTCCTTCTCTGCCTGGCCTCTGAAGATAACTGCTAATTACTGTCAGAAAGCAGCATGAAAAAGACATAAAGACTAAAGCATCATCATACTCATAATATATGGTAATTGATGCAATATTTTATTATCAATATCATCTGTGTTAATTGTGGATTAATCTAATAAGGTACGTTTAAAGATCTATTCATACTTTAAGCATTCCTTAATTTTCAAATTTGAAAGCTAATTACCAAGATTCATGCTGATAGTGATATTCAACCTGTTAGTCAGCGACACTTTAATGGTCACTTCTTGGAAGGTTCTATTATATTTCACGGACAGGTTGTTTATGACAGTATCATCCATCTTCATGCCGTCCTAATTAAAACACATCACTTTTTTCTTTTTGAATTATTTTTGTTTTAACATTTGATCTTGCCTTTGTTTTTATTTCACCTCACTATTTGTGAACATTTATAAATATTGCGCTTTTCACTGCATAAGTGTTCTGAATGTTTTCATTTCTGTTGTCTCACAGCATGTAAAAACCCAGTAATGCACCACAGATCGTGTGGTGGCTAGATGTACTTTGCGACAGCCTTGGTCTGATGGTTCATCTCTAGTCTCCCCATAGTTAGACTTTATGTTTATGTGAAAAATTTCAGTCCTGTTAGTACCCTGATTAAAACACATGGTTGACCAGATCAGCAAAAATGTAATGCAAAAGGACTTCTACTTCAATTTGTGGGTAATTTTAAATTGAACTACTTGTTTTATGCCTATTCAAGTAGATACAATTCTGTCACCCCTCTCCCTCCCTCTCTCTCTCTCTCTATCTATCTGTCTCGCACACATACACACACTCTTGAATCTTGGTAAAATAAAGACCCTGATTTCTCAAGAGTCTATTTTCCCATCTGTGTTTTCTCCATGCTCCCCACTACTGAGCCTGTATGTCTTTCATGTACCCACTGACCCATATTTGGTAATTAGTGGAATAATCGCTTTTCCCACTGCAGGCAATTAAGCAATTAAACTTGCCACACAGTACCCTCACTGCTTGCTGCACTGAGTCAGAGGTACACTGGTACCCAGGTATGAATGTGGCCACCCTCATCCTACGTAGACTGAAGAATTGCAGTCAGGAGCCTGCCGAATGCACCAGTACAGCCCATCAGATACAAAGGGAGTAGGGAATTGGACAAAGAAAAGAGAAATGTAAAACATACAGCCCAGATGATAGAGAGCAACTCTGTCAGAAGGACACACCATCTGTTTCTAGCACATCTCTCTGGGCGATCATTTCTTTGGTTACTGGAGCATGTTGTATGTTTAATTTTAAAACTCTTTGATAGAGCCCTGTAATTGATTTAGGAACTAGGTAAATTGTAGCTGTACTTACCTTTTAAGGCTAGGACTCTTAAAAGTGAAAAGAAATTCAATAGTCACCTTTCTGAACCTACGGCAAAGCCTGGGACACAGGCTGACAGCTTCAAATGACTGTATGTATTAACTACATTCACAACCTTACTGCTTACCTCTTAGATAAAAAAAGTAATACAACGGCAGGAAATTAGTCACACAATTTTTAATTAAAATACGTGAGAAGAACAAATCCTGTGGAACACCAAATTGTTTGATTCCATTGAAATGTCACTGTAGCACGATTTGTGAACTCCTGAATCTCATTGTATGAAAAGGCTTAGAATAGAAGCCTTTACCTTTTGAGGAAGTGAGGAAGATGAGAACTTTTAGAGACGTACACAGTACAGTCCTTGAACACATTTTGGAAGAATGCACTTTTTTCCCAGATTTACCAAAATTATGGTAAATAAGTATGTCATATGACAATGCATAAAAAGTTAAAATCTCCTGCAACCATTGTACCATTGTTTTGCAATCTAACCAAAGACCTTATATAGATTATATCTAATGTTGTTCTATATTGAGACAAGTACTTTTCCATTTTAAAAACAACTTCTTGGTAGGTATTTAGGTACAGACACAAATAATTTTACACTAAATATAATTGATAAGATTATACATTTTACTTTTATTTGAGCACATTGTAATATTTTGTGTACCACTGTTATGAATATCAAAACTTTTACAAGGTAAATAAATTATTACACAAATGTGTTAATTAATGTAATCCAGGCATTGATGGATTTATTAACAGTTGAGATATTTATGGTGATTCACACAGAATGTGTGGTAAGTTTAATACACTAAAGCTTTAATGTGGTAGTCAAGCAAAACACACACACACGTGCACACACCTCATCTATCTGTTCCCCTAGGGAAAACCTTGAGAGCACTGAAAGGAAAACAAAACCAAAACAATTCCTGTAATGTGACTTCACACTATCCTCTCCTGATTCTCACGTTTCTTTCTGTTGCGTGCCCTGCTCTGCGCTTCTTCTTGGACACAGATCAGAGAGGAATACTGCCTCCTGAATCCTACCGCAGTCATGCAAACACGTATGTTTCTGTGTACATGTGTGTCATCGCCTATATATCGTTCTTGCTCTGATCTTCAACAGACACGTTGATGGACCCACAGGCCTAGCAGAATGTTATCAACCAAACAATACTATCAATACTATCTCTCCAGGTGAGACAGACCACAAACAAAAAGTCTTCATACAGCATATGTGTAGTGACCCCCACAGACCAGGCAAACAGAACAGCAATCCATGACCTCATGGCGGTGTGATGTGTAGTGAATGTGTTTCCTATTTGTCTTAAGAATTTCACCCAGTAGAATAAGCAATAACAGAATCTCTGAATACAAAGGTGCTCTCCACTCCCATAGTGACTGTGTTGCTCCAGAGGCCATGACCATTGGAAAAATACAGGCTTGGTCTGGGAATAGGTTCATTTCAGTGCACACTGTTGCTGGACATCTGAATAAAACAGTGTGGTGGATCACACACACACACACACACACACACACACACACATACACACACACATACACGCACCTTTGAGGAGTGTACTGCAGACTGGATCTAAAGGTTCTCTGTTCAGACGTTATTCTTTAATAGCCCATCTTAAAATACATGCTCATCATTCACAGTGCTGACCATATTTTCTGTTTTCTAGGGATTTTCTTCTAAGAATTTATTCTAAGGTCAGTGGCAAAGGCCTTGGGCTTTAGCAACTGGAAGGTCATGGGTTTGAATTCTGGCTCTGCCATGTAGCCACTGTTGGGAACTTGAACAAAGCGCTTAACCCTTAAGCTCCTGGTAGGATGACTGACCCTGCACTCTGACCCCAGCTTCTGACAAGCTGGGATGTGTGAAATACTGCATTTCACTGCCTTGTCAAGGAGCAATGAAGAAACAAAACAAAACAAAACTTGAATTGATCTATTTTAGGATGTACTGCAGAATTGTTTCTCTTTGGTAGTTTGGTGTTGTACTTTGGGCCTGAACAATTTTACCAACATCCAATTGCAAAGGGGAAAAGAATGCTTCCTGGTATAAAAAAAAAAAAAAGTACTTTTGATTGACAGCCAACACTTCCTTACAGGCCTGCATGCAAGCAGGAAATGAGGTGGCAGCTGTCATGCCTCTCAGGCCAGGCTGTATTCTGTGCTATATGTGGCTCATTTTAACTGCCACCATGGCCAGTCATAAAAACAGAACAGATCATTGAATAGACAATTTAAGCGAACAGCTCATATTTCCCCTGGTTCTTGGAACACCAACTCTACGCCAACGTAGAGCTGATCTTTTTTGGTGACGTTTCACATCATGGCTACTACAGTGTAATTACCTTTGTTATCATGGCAGTATTAAGAATAATAACAGAATTTTATTTATAAATGCCTTTCAAGATTCCACAGGTTACCATACAAAATATTCAAATAAAATTAGAAAGATTGAAAGAAAGAATGCACATCAAAATGAATATACAAAAAAGTAAAATCATATACTATATTGTCATATATTGAGGACCAATGTATACAAAGTAAGTACAGAGTATTAATGCATTGTTACATAACATTACTAAAATATTACTTTGTCAGTTATGGTGCAGTTACACCATGATATTGGTGGTTTAATGCAGAATAGACCTTTGGTTAAAGGGCAAAAATAGAAATGGTTAAAAACCAAGGATTAGTGGAATTTGTTTGAAAGCTTTGAATATCTCCAGTAACAGAGTGGTAACTCACTCCTTGTATGTAAGGTTCTCTCTTGACAAGATAATTCATGAAAGGACTGGGGTTAATAACTGTCTTGAACACTGTCTCCTGGGTCAATAAGCATGTTTATAGCTTTGGAAAAGCTATGGAAAAAAGGTTAAAAAAATACAGTTCTTAACACATTCTGTCGTGTGTCAAGCAAGGAGTTGAGAAGCATCCTGTGGGTATTGATCTTCTGATGTCTCCTGATAGACATCTGATCTCATCTGGATGGGGTCATCTTAGGGGTCACTGCCAGACAAGTCATCCAAAAGCTGACGGATTGTCTGAATGTCAACACTAAGCACGGAAGTGTTCTTGTTAAGCCTCAGTTGTTTCACATCGCTTCTCCTCTCACACCCTTCCCACATGTTTTCTATCCTTTCTGGTGCTGACAAATGATTGCACATCATAAGGTTTGCAATGAAAGAATAAAAAAAAAAAAACTAAAGAAAAAATTATAAAAATAAAAACAATTCAAATGTCTTGCTGATCTCAAATCTAAAGTTGATGTTACACAATCACTTAACCAAATAAAATAAGCAGTTTCAGTACAGGGAAGTTTAAGCTTATACATAGTACCAGTCAACAACTGCGCTGCACTCTGTCAATCTAAGTCTTCATGACAATATATTAGACAACAACAGTGGCTACAGTAGGAGCAGTAGAAGGCTCTTATTTTGCCGGTTTCATATCTGATTCATTATGTTTTTACTGATTCACTAAGGTTTTTCTCATTTGTTATGGTTTTTCTTATTCAGTATATTTACTGATTCACTAGGGTTTTTCTGATTCAGTATGTTTTTACTGATTCACTAGGGTTTTTCTGATTCAGTATGTTTTTACTTATTCACTCGGGTTTTTCTGATTCAGTATGTTTTTACTGATTCACTAGGGTTTTTCTCACTCATTATGGTTTTTCTGATTCAGATTTTGGATAAACATACTGGAGTAACACCCTTTTCCTCTGCCTCCTCAGTGTAAGTCCACTATAGCAGCCAGCTTTCCCTTCTGCATGTCACCTGGTTACTGGTTACCTGTCTTTTGCAAAAAGAATCTTTAATTCTATCTCAGTCAATTTGAGACCCATAGGAAAAACCATCTTTTGAGAGAAAGGCATGGCTGGCAGAGTGGCTCCATTCCCTAATCAAACAGGAGCAGCTTCCTGCAAACCCTCTCATATTCATCAGTTGCTGCAGTCATGTGATACAGTAGTTCACCAAAGTTAAAGTGTTGTCTAGGCAGGCAAAGTGTGAGGTAAAACTCGGTAGTTTGCACCCGTCTTTAGATGCTGAGCAATACATTTTTCCACTTGTTGGATTGAGAAGGTCTGAGAGCAATCTTTGAACTGGCTTGGAAGTAAGAAAAGAAGAATAAAAAACCTTAACAACCTAAAACAACAACAACAACAACAACAACAACAATAATAATAGGAATAAACAGGTTGCAACTGCCCTGCATAGACAGGGATAAATAATTCAATTTACAGTTGCAACCAACAACAAAGAAACAAACAATAAAACAAGGTGTTGTTGCTGATATCACTAACGATCTAGTGCTGATATCACTAATGACCTAGTCTGCACTCTGCTTTTATCAGACAGCATTAACAGAAGTTGAGATAGATGAGACAGGAAATGAAAGGCACAAGATTCTCATCACAACAGAAAGACTAGATTACAGTAGTTGCACAATTTAAAAGAGATTAATTTCGTAGACAGATAAGATAATAACAAAGATCTACAAACCAGATGGGAGCATAAAAGTATAGAGGGAAGAGAAAAAAAGACTTCAGATACACCAACTCATTTTTTTCCAACATTCTAGAAGCAGAGTCATAATCAGTAGTTTTTAAACATTCTACTATAGAAGCAGAGTCATAATCAGTAGTTTTTAAACATTCTACTATAGAAGCAGAGTCATAATCAGTAGTTTTTAAACATTCTACTATAGAAGCAGAGTCATAATCAGTAGTTTTCAAAAATTCTAAAAGCAGAGTCATAATCAGTAGTTTTCAAACACTGTAGAAGCAGAGTCATGCTAGAGGCAGGTTTTCCAGCTACTGGAAATTAATTGCTCTTCTTTAGAGATGACTGAAGCGACTCACATTGCAGACGAACATAATTTCTAACAAAATAAAACCAAATATGAATAAAAACTGGATGATGCTTTGCTGTGCAGCAAAGCAATGGCCTAAAACACAGCCAAGATAATTTAAGAGACAAGAAAGAGAGATGGAGAGAATCAGAGAGATGGAGGGAGAGATGTGTAAAATTTTGCAGTGTCAAAGTCCATCTCGCTACTCACAGCCAAACTTGCTGATAAAATGACTGAAGTCAGAAACTTTTCAATCCCAACAAGGACTGAAAATGTCTGCAGAAAAGGCTCGCCAGAGTTTCGTCAAGGACGACTGTGGGAAGATGTGCAGATCAGTGTCATGCAAGGTCCATGTTCTTACTGATGGCAAAGCACATGTATGCAGGTCCGCTCCAGCACATACTGCAATTGCCCTGCATCTTAAGGCCCGATCTGCATGTTACAAAGCACAAGTGACAGAAAATGATTCATTGCAATGCATGACTGCACCCAGGAGTAAATAATTAATATAAATAATCATTGATTAGATTAACATTTAACCATTTAAGTTTATGTTATGCAATGTTCTGAAAAGTTTAATGTAACACGGTATTATAACGCATTGTATACTGACTGCATACACAGAATTTTATATTTTACAATAGCATGGATAATGTAATGAGATGCAAAAATCTACTGTAAATAATGAGCAGACAGTGTTGAGAAGACTACCTGAACACAAACTGAAAGGTAGGCAGAAAAGAGAGAGAGAGAGAGAGAAAGAGAGAGAGAGAGAGAGAGAGAGAGAGAGAGAGAGAGAGAGAGAGAGCATATAGAGGATAGCACATCTTTCCGGATCTCTCCATCAGTACCAGTGTCTCTGTGAGCGTTTCTGCCTCTCAGACAGGAGAACTCTCCCCGTCTGCATTCACACCGACTTCTGTGCTATCTTGCCCATCAGTAACCAATCAAAAGTGACCACCTGCTAGAAATATCCCCCAATATGAAACAACAGCCCCATCACATTTGACAGCCAGGGGAACGTGAATATTTTGACACTGCTGAGACTATGAGATTATGACAGTTTATGCCAACACACATGGAATCAAATTTAAATGTACGTTGAATCTCATTGTAGTTCTACCATTGTAGTTCTACCATTGTAGTTCTAGCTGCCATACATTTCCTCAATGTAACTGATTTTAAATCTCAAAGGCCTTCGCTTAATTGCAAAGGCATAATTCAGTGTGATGGTAATCAAACATCTTCATAATCCAGTGTGATAATCACACATCTCCATCCCAATATGTCAAAGTGTTATATATTAAACTTGAGTAACTTGTGCAGCTGGTAACAAATTGTACGTCTTGTCGATATGCAAGTCCTTGTCATGTATACAGGAAGCTATATATGATTCGAGTAGGTGGAAGTGATGTGCTAAAAGCCTTGCAGTGAGGAGATTAATGTCATAATAGCATGAGATATGATGAAGTACTGAAAAAGTACTTAATCTCTACAAAAGTGTTAAAGGGTACTGTCAGTATGTGCAATGCTTTTTTTGAATAAATTAAAAAAATAAAAATAGGGTGTTCTAGGCAGCAACAGACAAGTGTCTTTTCTGCAAAACAAGACGCTCTAGACACATCTTGATTTCTGAACTAAATAATGAGAAAACTACATAAAAAAAAAAAAAATGAATGAATAAATAAACTAAACTAAATAGTCAGTTAAAAGCACTGTGTTCCAATAATCTCTGTTCCAGCAGAATTCAGATCCAGTGACAGCTAATCTCCCAGAACACTCTTATTACTAAATAACCAGGATATATACAGAGTATATATTTACATTTACCGATCACTGTAATGTGCACTTGCTTCACAAGCAAGAAAGCGAGGAAGGATGAACTGTAACATATTTATGATCATCTATAAATGATTTTCTTCCTTTCTTTGTTAGAAAGAAATAAACAGATACCTGAGTTTCGCGACGTAGGCAAGAAATAGAAATTTAGCTGAGATGAAGGAAAAAAAGAAAATGTAAGAAGGTTGCAGTGGAACTTGAAAAATGTAAAAGTGATTGGTGCTTCTTGGGCCTTTATCAAAGTGGACAAGGATGATGGATGCTGCTCAGAGAGTGTGACTGTGAGTTCAGCCATCCAAATTCCCATCCAATCCGAAGGGAACGCCACACATACCACCAAATCGGAGCGCGTGCCTGGCCGAGATACTGGCCGAAGAGATCATATCACGGCGCCAAGTCTGTGACAAACTGTAAGCGGAATCTGTTTTAAAAGCTCTCTGAGGAGGCCAGCATGTCCTAAGTCAATACGGGATTGTGGGAAATTCATTGATTTCCTGTTTGGAGGAGCTCATACATCATGGCATGTTTTCCTCGCCATGTTGTGACAACTGGAGATCTGAGGCCTTTTTCTAAAGGTCATAGGTCATTATTTGTTGTTGTTCTGTGGTTGTATTATATTAAAGGAAACACTTAAACTGGCATTGTTGCCAGTTTTACATGGACCCACTGGTATGAATAGCACCTCTGCTGTAACCCTCTCTCCTCTTCCTGGAAGGTAAATAAACGATGTTAGACAATCTTTGACATTTTACCTGATTTTTTATTTTGATCACCTTCATGTTTTTTGTTTGTTTGTTTGTTTGTTTGTTTGTTTGTTTGTTTGTTTTATCTCTCACCAATGGGATTTGCCAACACAGAAGTTCAAACGTTAAAGGAGTAATAACTAGTCATAAAGGAATCAAAGATCCAACATGTCCAGTTAATACAAGTAAACACTTTTGTATATTAGTAAAACTATGCAAGCACAGCCAGTGAAGGACCTCTGTTTGAACTTCACAACATTTTTTAATATCTGCAGTTACTCATCTGGAATCATCTTTGGATATATAATATAATATACTATAATATAATATAATATAATATAATACATAATTAACTACTTGTTAAATGCATAACACTATCTCTCTCTGTAATGCCCAGGTCACCACCCTGCCAACCATACACACACACACACACACACTCTACTCCTCAGCCCGGTCACTTCCCCTGCGCCAATCACCCACTTACTAATCATTACACTCTGCTGTTTATTCCCACAGGATCGCCCTGTCCGGCGGTTCACATTAGCCTGTGCTGATGCTAATGCTTCCCTGTCTGCCCTGTCTTTTAAAATAATAAATAAATGCAAAAACAGAAATTAAAACCGAAACTTGTTATTATTTCGATTATAGTTTTGACTATGTAACTGTTAAACTGATAAGTTACACCCACTCATCACCCATCACCATGATGCATCACCTATGGGTTTCTTTTTAGTCACTGTGGTTTAGCCAAGACTCCCCTGCAGTAATTAACACCACCTGGATGATGGGTGAAGGTTCTGAGATGAAAGAGAGGCTCCTCTGTTCCTCTGAAACACCGGTTTCACTCCTTTGGTCTTTGCTCTAACTCTGGTTTTCTTTTTTACCCATTTTTTTTGGCATCAGACTTGAATGATGAAATATGTGTGTGAATTGTGAGGTGAAACTGGTGTTCAAAGGTGTGAGAAAATTACTTTTTGAGATTAAATGTACACGTAGTCTTTTCATCCTTTTCATAAAAATTGGTAAAAATTTGCTCTGTGTGCACAGACTGACAAAATACAGCATGTCCATAACTTTATAATATCTAAGGACATGCATATAGAATATATACTCTATAATATTTAATGGTCTTACAGGGCAGTAATGCATATAAAAATACAGGGTACATTTTTTAGACCAAGAAAATCTGAAATATGCTGAAATAATTTTTACAAATTGCACTTTGGAATTATTTGATTCAGCAGGTTCACAAAGCCAAACTGGTGGGAGGGGACAAATGATTGTGTATTAACAGCTTTTAAATGTTGTAATTAAATCTATGAATGTCATTTCAGTATTTGTAAAATAGCTGATGCATCAAAGTCGAAATAGATATTCGTATCGGAAAAAGGAAAACAGATAAAAAGCTTTGTGCAGAAATTAGAGATGCTGTGCTTTAAATGAAAAAGGTTTGAAAATAGGGCATCCACCTTTCCTTCATATTTATAAAAATGATTTTCCATAACTTGGATAGTTTCTAACTGATCTGTAAAGTTATGAACAACGGGTTGAAACATTAAGTTCTCAAAATGTGAGAAGTAGAAGATTCAAAAACATCAAAAAGACTCAAAAATGCATCCCATCTGTGGCCACATGAAACCCAAATACAGTTAAAGGTAATCACCAACTTATCCTCTTCTGTTTATCACACTGTGCTCAGATATTGATCGGAGAACTTCATCAAGATGTTTACGCTAGAATGTTCCAGAAATGTTGACTGCTGGGCTCCAGCCGTGCTACAAAGCCACACACCCTTAAGGCAGCCAGACTGATTTCCCATCAAGACTTTCTTTTTCAATGAGAGTCCCAGATATGTCTCTGAAATTTAGCAACAAGTCCAAAGTATGTGTGTGCGTGTGTGTGTGTATGTGTTTTAAATATATAGAAACACATTATTTTCCTCAATTTTTCTCCATTTGAGCCCCATCCAATTTTTGTTTTTTGGTAGGATGAACGTCTGATTAGGTTCATTAGTGCTGTTCCATAAAATGCCATTGAAACAGGCAGCAGAGTTTTGAACACAGGGAGACAAGGTAAGCCTGCAAATCTATAAGTAGAGAACAGGAAAGAAGCAGGATAGAAGCCACAGACAAAGAACCTTATGTGTTGACACTGAGTGCAGATACCAGGATGTATCCTAGATTGTGGAACAATCAGGATTAATAAGCTTGAACCAGAGTGTAGTATTTTACCTATAATGGAATTAAGAAACGAAAGGTGTGTTGGATCTTACAAGCTGTTCTGTGCATATACACCTTCCAAGATTTGTGTATATAATGCATTTTAGTGTTACGTCTGCACTGAAGCCACTGTAGATAAGGTCACTTATGAGCTGTGTGGAGACTGAAGGTTTATGAGTCACATACTAACCCAAAAGGCCGTTGTATTCACTCGAGGCAAAGCAAGGCAAGTTTATTTATATAAGCACTTTTCATATACAGTGGAAATTCAAAGTTCTTCAACCCAGAAGACTTTAGTAGTCTGTGTATGCTTCAATTCTTGCCATACCATCGGTAAGGTTTGTTTACCACTAGCACAGATGGGTGTTTGTTTTCAGGGTCTGTAAACCTTACCCTACTCTACAAAGCATGAGCCTCCTGTGCCTGTGCATCTGGGGTTCTCCATGTTTGGGAAAGCTTCGAGACAAATTGAAGTTCCCAACCTAGTTAATATATTTGTATATACTGTATTTTATAAAAATACTGGGTTGATGCTCTTGCTTTGCTCACTCATATAAAGAGGGAAATAGCTATCTGTTCCCAACCATGGCTTTCATAAGGACCCAGTAAAGAATTTTTTTTAATCGAGGTAAAGGCACCTTTTAGAATAGAAAACCTTATTTTAGAATGTCATTAAATTGTGTAAAGCAATGGTTAGCTTTGAAATTTTCTCAACCCACTCTGACAATTTAAGTGTCACTTGATCCGCCTGTGTTTGCTAAATTGGGACGATACCAAGAGGATAAACATGCCCTTTCATAACATCAAGCAGTCCTGCAGCCTGAGGTGAATAACTCTGTACTTTTAGCATTGGAGCAGTTCAAAGTTTTAATAGTTGTGACATCCTATCAGTTTGCATGGCTTTTTGCTATTTTCAGGCCTCTTTGTGATATAATAACAGTGCCAATTGCAATTCGAGTCGACAGGCTGTGAAAAAGCACCCTACAAATGCATGTTCACTCAAGACTTTTTATTAACCAGATTACCCTCTCGGTCATTATGAGGGCTTTTAAGTATGTGTGCTTTTATCTGCCTTCATGCAGAAGATCTTGGTTTCTTAAAGGTTGAAGAGTCTTTGTCTGTCTTCTTTATCTGTCTTATGAGCTGGACAATACATTCTGCTATTGCAGTATCTTACCTGCCAGGCATAGCAGATGTGGCCTACAGTCGAACACTCCAGCGAGCCTTTTTGTTATCATAACTCTTACAGTTGTGCTTTTGAGACAAACAGGTAAGCAGTAATAGCCTTCTCAAGATATTTTAGTAAAAAACAAACAAGCAAACAACAACAAAAAAAAGCTTTTTAACTTTTTTGAGTCTACAGCAGTCGAAGTGAACTTGACAGCCTTTTAAAAATCTTTCTCTCGATTGCCCTCAGTTTCACACGTCCAGTATTTATCCTTGCATGCCTTCTGTTAAGGCCCAATGACTGTGAAATTGTGATCGGGTTAAAATGGCTGAAAGTGATGACAATGACCTTTGTGAATGTGACAAGGTAATAGGAGAAGAAAAACAGCACTGCAGTTCACAAGTCTGGGATCTTAAAGACAGGCTCTAAACACGTATTCAAAAACATACGAAATACATAACAGGTTCCATGTTTCGACTCGGATCTTGGACTTTGACTGAACTGGCAAAGAAAAAGTTAATGTATAAAACGCATAAGAACATCTGGCAGTCCTACAGTCTTAGTGAGCTGATAATAATGAACACATTTAATTAGTTTTTAAAAATAAAACTAAAAGAGGTAAATTTGCAGAATTCTCTGAACACTGAAAGAATTAGTGAATGAACAGATGAATGAATGTGATTTAAAGCTCCGTAATAAATTAATTAAAAAATTATTTCTATCCTTCTAGAGAAGCACACACATAGTCAACTGTTTCTCATAACTTCTGCCTCAGTTAACCACTACTTCACATAACTGTTACTTCACAGTGATACAAAGGAGAGATCCCAGACTGCCCCTGTGGTGCCCTGGTGCTGACATTTAAAAAGATTTTTAAAAGAATATGCGAAGGGTTTGTGTGTGTGTGTGTGTGTGTGTTTGTGTGTGTGTGTGTGTGTGTGTGTGTATGCGAGTGCTTGATCAAAGTACACCAAGTTCCTTAAGGAGAATACAATATAATGGCGACATTAGATTTGTAGATGTACATTTCTGATAATTCATTACAAATTTGTTAATTTAGATGAAAAGACCAAGTTAGCAAAGGATGACATTTTTACTCTAAAAAAAGTTTCGCTAACTTTTGCTGAAAGGTTTTCTTTAAAAAAAAAAAAAAAAGTAGAAAATTGGCACAGCTTGTGTAACCCCGATCGAGACAAAGCAGGCCACCATAATGTGGGCCTTTACACATTTACATCTGTATGGAAAAGCTCCTTCACAACAGAAAACAACATAAACTAACTATGAAAACTCTGGATACTCAGGATAACTCAGAAACTAGGAACCCCCTGAAACTGACCCAACCAAACCCAACCAAACACAAGGTGAAAAAACGCAAGGTGTAAATGTAACAAGCGGGAGCCAGACACAATAAGGGGCAGGGAATACAAAACAGAACACAGGGCGGAGATCCGAACAAAACCAAAACAAAACAACATGGCCATGTTGTCATGGGGACCACCTTGCTACATTGGTGAAACTGACAGCATGCAATCTGTATTACTCAGTCAAGTTACATTTTATGTTAACGACATGACACAAGGCATTACTGTCATCATCAAACTACAATGTTTACCAATAAATGATCCCTCCAGACATTAGACTCACCAGCTTATATTCAACCAAATTTTCCTTGGCACTGAATAAACAGGGCATGACTGAATGGGAATGTTGACTGGGCTGCAGATACAGCGTAGATGTTGGGGTCAGGAGAGTCTCTGCTCTTTACACCCAAGACGCAGATTATAATGCATGGATCGTATTTGACTCTGACACCCTCTTCCTCTATATAACCTCAAAAGACTTGGAGTCCTTCTGAAGACAGGAGAAATAAACCCACTCTGAACATTCTGGAGTACTTGGACTTCATCACAGGCATTTAACCCATACTATCACCCAGACCTTCACAACCACGTAATATACTTTGAAGAGTAGGATTTTTTGAACCTCTTTCTGGTCCTGTGTAGCTATTGGATGAAAAACCTCTTCATATAAATGTTATTGATTTGTGGTAGCTACACCGGCACACAATTAACATAATTAGACATTTCACTAATAGAAGTGGATCAAGAATATAAACTGCAAAACCCACAGGGCCAACTGCAGTCAGAATCAACCTACTTCACACTTAATATGTGTGGTTGATGCTGCGGTCTGATATGTAGGAGAGCAAAAAGGAACAGTGAGAACCAAAGCCCTCGAGGTCACTGAGCAAACATATTATCTGCTGCAAAAGGGCTGGAAAGCACAGTGGAGGTAGTGTGCCTATGGGATCACCGCTAAATACAGCAATTTACTTTGATCAGCAGGACAGCTTATGAGACTCGTCTTCAAGGGAGACATCACTTACATATTCAGGACATGCAGTGGTTTCTAAGCTGAGAGAGAACAGTGGCAGCACAGCAGATATAGAGAGATCCTAGATGCTGGCTTGGGGTCTGTGTACATCAATTAGGAAAACAATCTTGCCTACCATGATTGGATAATTTAAATCAAACAAACAAATAAACAAAAAAACAAAGTACATATAAAGTGCTTTTTTTTTAAGGTGGGAGCATATACCACTAACCCTAACCCTAACTGACCCTTCAAACGATATCTGTTTACTTTTGGAACATTTTTAAGCACATACTGAATGTATTACCACGTCAATTTCATCTACCCATGATACAGAAATGGTTTCAATAAATCCATTGAAAATGCATGCTGCACACTGCTACACCACGATGCTAGGCTGGGATAGCCCATATCCCTTTTTGAGATGTACCTGATTGTAAAATGGTCTATCCTTTATAGATCTTTTGCTAGAATGACAGCAGCTGTCTGAAGGACAGGCCACTGGATTTCTATAAATCATATTCATTTCTGGAGTCAAAGAGCTGTACTGAGCTTTGCAAATAGCTTGTGTTAACAGTACCTAATACCCAGATCACCGGCCCTGGGAGGGTAATGTGATGTTTCTGCACGTGTTATCAATCCACCGTGAAGGAGCCAACAGTGTGGATGCCGTTGGACCTCGTCTCCTCTGGACAGGTTGCATCTGGGCCTTTTTCATTAAAGTCTGACTGGAAACATTAAGTCTGTTCACGTCCTCTTCCATATCTGGCCAGTGGTGTCCAATAGCAGCCTGATCTTGGTTCAAATAAATACGAATGGATTAAACTGTCAAACTTTAACCGATAAAAAAGACACAGAAGCTACTTTTGAAGGTCGGCTTGTAAGACAAAGCAACCAATCTTTATTGTGTGTGTTTTCTTTCAAGTTATGCAGCAACTTTGGAATGGGAGTTGATGTAAGGATAGATTTTGCAAATGAGAAAGGCCAGCAATATGTTGCTTCTTGCTGACTAACTGATTAACTAAGCAATAGATGGTGAACGGTGAACAGTACAGCACCCTGCTGGTGACCACAGGTTACACTCAACGCATTCATAAGAATGTAAGAATAGGGGTTGTCAGGGTGGAATGATGATCATTAATTTTTTTCTTCGGGAATCATTCATAGAAATCCCACAAAGTTACACTAGCTTGACAGAATTCCTATGAGGCTCCTATGTGCTCTGATTGAAACAATAAGGCATACGTAATCTTTCAAGTGCTCCTAATCTTCAGTTGTACCTGTATGGTAGATTCCCTCTTAGCCTCCTGCCTTAAAAATAAAAGGTTTTTTTTTTTACATGTTTACAGAAATGAAGCATTTCTGTTTCTCAAGCACAATATGTATGCTCTGCCATTACAGTAAATCACTACGGGGCGATTTCTTCTAGATGCCATAACTAATTTTTTTTCTTCTTCTGAGAGAAACAAATTGCGGTCTGGTAGCGCTTATTTGACACTGCAAAAGCTTTGGTGCTTTAGCTGCCCCAGAGGTATGCAAAGTGTTATCAGTAACACAGACATGGATGTGAGCTGTGGCAGGCAGGGACGCTCCTGACGCTGGCTGACAAAAGGGTTGGTGGTAGCAGCATTCAGACGAAGAACACCACATTGCTCAGGCAGCTGAGTCGGATAGCATGTAGTATAGAGATGCCCTGTATTTCAGCCTAGTAACGAGAACTGTGTGATCCACAGTGATCAACTAAATATTTTAGTTATATCATTAAAAATAACGTCGCTTGTTTTCTAATTGCATAGTTAAAGTGTAATGAGTGACAGGGCAAGGCAAGTGCGTTTATTTTGACACGTTCCAACCTTACGCGTAAATAAATAAGCTTTAGTGAGTGACGGAGAAAGCGTACAAATAAATAAATAAGTAAACTCTATTCTAGCTGACTGTTGTGGTTATGGGAAGCATTCATTTCTTACTTCTGCAAATCATTAGACTTCAAAAGTATTTATGCCTGGAAAGAAGTCTGACGCCTGGCGCTTCTTCACAGTTTGATAAGCTGAGGAATCTAATCGTTTCTGGAGAGTGATAAGCACTGCAGTCAGTTACAGTGCTGGAACCCGCTGCAGACTCTGCCTCAGAACACAGCTCATCTCCAGCCAGACACCTCATTTATTGCAAAGTAAAAAGACAACCATTCCTTTTGATGTACTCATGTAAAGTTACTTGTAGCTCCCAAGTTGACTGATTTATGCAGAAATTCAAACCTTAACTCTTTTTAGCTAATTTTTTTTTAAATAATTTGATGTTTTTTATTTAATTTATTATTTTGATTGCTATTATTATTGTTGTTGTTTATCGTTGCTATTATTGTTATAAATATATTGCCAAAGAAACAGAACATTTTGATCAGAGCTCCTTCATTAGCTGTGTAAGTAAAGTGCTTCTGAAGCTCTACACATGTTAAATATGTCTGAACATCTGACATGTAAGGCTGCTACTGCTTTAATCAATACCATAATTCAAAACTGTGTTCAGTATAAATCCCTCTTGGGATTTTTCTTTCCATGCAGGAGGAGTCCTTACACGATCTAATGTATTCATTTAACCTTTTTATGAAAATGCAATTGATGTTACTCCCTCTTTTCAAGCATACATCAGCGTTCAAGTCCTCCTCAATGGAAATATTAAGTGCACAACTGTCATGTTTTCCATCAGTTTGCGCCATACACATCTCTGACACTGTAAATGCGGACATCAAACCAGTTTACCCGCTGTAATGCGGCACCATGGAGTAAACACACATTCTTAACTGACACTAATTGTAAGCCACAAGCCTCATCAACCTGAGTCAGAGTCAAAGTGCCTGTGATTTAACAAGGATCGGGTACAGCCAGCATGATCTGATGTCTGACTGAGGGTCTGGGTACACTAAAGGACATGGCAAGTCTATTGTTAGGAGTCTTACAATGACACATTAAAAAAAAGAGAGGAATAAATATGCAGAAGAGCGACCCAGATTCGTCCTGATCATCTTTCTCACCACTTGTATGTTTTCTTTTTTAGATAAAAAAAAAAAAGAGTCATGTCATCATGCACTCAAGCTCATGCCTGTTCTCCAGCGTCTGGACGCGTTCAGCGCTGGCCGTCTGCAGGACGGGGCCGGACCTTCCACGCTCTCCGTCTGTCGCCGGTGTCATGCGGACCTATCTGCAGAGTCAACCCAATGGTAAAAGAGTGGCATTTGCATTTCCAGTACTGGAAATGTACTTAAGGGCAGTTTAGTGCCCATCAGCAAACGCAAGAGTGAGCAATTACTACTGCTGTGCCCTGTGTCCTCGTCCGAGACAGTTTTCACTGCTTTCTCCTTCATGACCAGAAATGTTGGCATTGAAGCTTGTCCCAGCTTCTCACACTTTACTTTTCTGATGCAATCTCAAGCCTAGAAGTTATACCTCTCAATGCTGGTCACACACACACACACACACACACACACACACACACACACACACACACACACGTCTCACTGAAACCCAAATAGGTTACCACAGAAAAGCGAATCGCTATTGTGATTTGCAGTGGGCAGCTCTGTTGCCAGAAGGCGCGTCAATCAGCCCGGTTCATTAACTTCTCCTCAAGACAGTTTGTGTTTTTAACAGCCCCAGAGGCCAATCCAGAGATACCGCCTCCTGGATGCCGTGGGAAGCACACAGATTTCTGTGGCCAGACCACAGCATGACACTTATCAGTCCTTCAAGTGCACATTTACAGGGAAAGGCCAGGCCGGGTTAGGCTGTAAACCAATCCTACGGCAGATATAGCAACATGACAGGTGCCAGTGATTTCAAACCTAAAATGATATTTTCTGTCAAAATGCCTGATGTTCTGTATAATGATACTTCGATGTGTATCTGGGGAAACAGGACTGGAACCACTATATGATGTCCTGTTCATGAGCCGTGAGCAAAAACCTGTTAATAAAATAAGGGACGAAGCACATGAACACAGTTAATCTCCTCCCATTTATGTTTAGTGATGGAGAACCACATCAGTCTTTTTTTTTTTACTGCATAGCATACTGACACACGAGCAACATGGATCCTATATGTACTGGTGAGAGAGGAGATTTCTATTACACTGTACGTATATACGATTATACTGATCTTCCATTATTATTAGTTCAAACAGCTCCTAGGCTGGTGTGGTAGTCAGACCACTGTGATCTCAATCATGCAGTGCAGACTATAGACTCCAGGCAACGCAGCATTTACATATGAATGAGTTTTGCCCATTGTGCTGCCCGTGTATAATCCTCCGATTAGCTGAGTGTAATTCAATTAGTAAATTTGTGAATGACAGATTCAGATGACGACGCACTCCCTGGAAGTCCTTGATTTTTAAAACAAGACTCGCCGTTCTCCTCTATACTCCGCATATCAATGAAAAGCATATCAATTTCTCCTTGTTAAATATTAATTCACATAAATATTCAATGAGTCATCTTTGACCCCCGCATGAAAGTTTCAACAGAACATGGCAACCTGCAGTTGCCCGGACTCCAGATATTAATGCGGTCCCTAATGCCTCCTTCATAATACTAACAATAAGAGCAGACTCTAAGTAAACATCCACCCATTGTCCTGGGCAGTTGCTAAGGTGATACTAGGCTTAGAACTGAAGAACAAAAGATGAAGGGAGAATGACCCATCGCCATGTGCACCTCAGGGTTACCATTTATTTTGCTGTTTACTTTTGCTGTTTTGTATTCATTTATAGAACCTTGACTCGAAATTTTGTTTTCAGCTTTTGAAACTGCCTTTGTAAATTCGTTTAATCTGAGGGTGGGGAAAAAAATACACGTATATTTTGTTTATCTTAGTTTCTTTCTTTTGTTAAAGCCCAACTTTAATGCAGGAAGTATACCCTCACATAACTGGAGTGGTAAGAGGTTGAAAACATGATTGACTCTCTTGACTGACTCTGTTAGCTGTAGAACAGTTTATGTTAGGTAATCAATAAATTGGCTTGAAATCCAGCTGTCTGGTACAGTGTCTGCATGGAAACCAGAGGCACAGCTCCTGGGTGTAAGATCAGTGATCAATATGTTGGTGGAAGACCCTTATCTTAGGCATACAGCACGACTTAAAGAATGCATACATGGCATTTTGTGTGAGTGTGCGCATGCATACAAGCATGTGTATGTGTATGTCAGTGTGTGCGTGTGTTTGTGTGTGTGTGTGTGTGTGTGTGTGTACACTCAGCTTGCTTCAGCAGCTGCCCCTTTCTCTGGCCTCTGGCCTAGGCAGCACCAGGACTCTCACAGCTCTCTAAGACATTACCTCATGGCGATTCTTCGTTTTCTGCCTCTTTTATAATTAACTCTGAATATTCCCTGGACTCTATGTTGACATGGGTGTTTTGGGGAGGGGGGGGGGGGGGCGGTAAATGCAGTTGAACTTCAAGACAATTAAAAGACTAAGTATATAAAATAAAATAACAAAAAAACTACAGGTTGCAATTTCTTAGCAAGTCATGAGAGACTCATTTCCATGGCCAGAGATGTCAACCCATTTATGCTGTTACAGTAATTTCATCATTAGTACCGAAGTACTTATTCAACTTCTGAAATAGCTATATAATTGCCCACCAGGTAGTACACTATTAAAATACACAGAGCGTTTCAAAGCATTGCTAACGTAATTAAGAGAGTGGAAGAGGGTGACCATAAGGGAAATTGCCACAGACTAAAAAAAAGGTATAGAGAACCCACACTGTGCTAATTTGGTGCTATGGTTCTCCTCTGATCTCAGGGATGTGTGTACAGCTCCGGGCCGACTGAACCCCGAACCTCTATTCCATCCACGTCGACTCCATGGAGGTTCTAATACCTGGCCCAGCATCCACCACACCGAGGAGGCTAGCAGCACACACCAGGCTCGGGGTCGTCCTACAGGGCACTGGATTGTAGGAGTCATCTCTGCAAGGCATGTAATTATAGACAGAACTCGTCCAGCAGTAATGTGCTCCCTCTGGGATTAGCATGAAATTGATGATAATGTCAAAGTTACCAAGGGATGCTGAGCCTGGTACAAGGCCTCTTTGCATGGAAGAGATGATGCAAATGAAGCATTGGTATAAATTTCCGTAATCTTGTCGGAGTGCAGCACATTTCACTTGATCAACTTTCACAGCTTCCTAATGTAGCTGTTCTGCTGGAAGAACGATGAATTACATAGGACCATGCTGTTCAGATAAAATCTAATATATATATATATATATATATATATATATTTAGCAACATATATTGAATATATATTGAATATATTGATTTGCAATAATAACTTACCTTATTACCCTGAGTATTCATTGAATTATCATCACCATCATCATGATCTGGACTCACAGGGAGGTTAGTGTGTGTGAAATACCATGATGATGATGATGATGATAATTCAGTGAATACTGAGAATAATTATGTATCATAATTGTCTACTACTGATGGTCACTCTGTCATTGTCACACAGCATAAGCTGTTTGGCTATTCACTAACTATTAGCTCCCTAATGGGACTGGGCCATCTATCCTAGTGTTATTTTGTCAGAATAATGCTGACTAAGCCCACAACTGGATCACTCACACCTCTAACTGTACTGGACTAAAACGTGTCCTTGATTATGTACTAGTCTGCAGGGGGGAGGGACTAAATCAGATGTTTTTCATTCATTTCCCACCACAGGCATATGTGGTCATATGTTTGTTTTCAGCCAGGTGGTAACTATGATATGTTTGATTTATATATGATGTAGGTTATTGCCACATAGATTATCTGTGGGGTAATTTTCCATCTGTGGGGGAGGTTTTTGTTTGTTTGTTTGTTTGCTTGACAGTGTACTTGTGCTTTTACTTGAACGTGGAGATTGAACAGCCGACTCCACCGGAACCTCTGATCACCAGGGAGACAGACAGGAGTGAGTTAAGACACAGGCCCCGCTTACCCACAGCACTTTGCTACTCAGCTTTGTGGTGGTTTGGAAAAATAGTGCAGTAGAAGTGGGAGACCACAAGGATGGAGGGCTGGTGGATGGTGATGGACCAAATTCCAGGGTAACTTTTTTTGTCCCGGTTGTTCACCACCCATGGATGTCCCTTCATTGTTCGATCAGCTGTACACTGATGATGGACAATTGACCTTAAACTGTAAAACGCCCTAGATGTGCTATGGACCCACATACTGTACACCTGGAAACAATGTCTTTTTGATAGGAGAACTGTTAAGTGTATTTCATTAGTATGGAGATGGGTTTGGTAAGTCTTGTTGATGATGCTAGCTGGAAAGTTGATGTAAGTTAAGGTCAGGGCTGAAATGAGGGTGTGAGAATGAAACTCCTGGGAACGAAAATGAATTCCTCCGCCAACTCCCCTATGTGCCATTCCTGTCTAAATCCAAAGGTTTCCCAATTGACCTTGTAGTGTTCCTCTCTGAAATGAATTACAGCTAATCACCAAATGATAAAAAAGTCTTCTGCTGCCTGTGGATAAAAATATTGAAAACTCCTGAGGGATATTAAAGAAGCAAAGTGAGAAAAGCAAGATGAAACATATGCTATAATATTGCATCTGGAATCTCCATAACATTATCCACACCTCAGCTAGAGGCTTCAAAATGCTATTGTTCCCTTGTCACTGGTCTGCATGCATGACCCAGTTTCCTACCTGTCCGTTCAGTGTTCCTCTCTGCATTTTTACCCAAAGGGGTAAAACTTCACAGGGGTAAAACTGTGAGTGTCTAAACAAAAACTATTACACTATATTTGTCCTTTTATCATCTCTATACAGCAATACCTGGTGGGCACTGTATATGGAACCTTACACAGAAACCCTATATGTCATTCTTGGAAAAAAGGTTCTGGTGACGAGACAGGATATGAAAGTGGGAGGAGTGAAATGACTGCAGTGGGTGTATCCCCGCCTTCAGCAACACATCATGGAACATGACACTGCTTCCCATAGATACCAGAAAGAACGCGAGAGGACGTTTTCTGTATAGACGTTCGGTATCACAATTCATTATTCCGTCCACATCAACACTACTTACAGTTACTGTGGAATTAAGTGTTGCTTCATCTAGGGGAAGGTTGAACTTGCCCTTTATCTATGGATACTTCAAATAACACCTCTATCGATATTCCTGGTTCAAATATTGGAATATAAAATTACAGACAGGAATATGGACATCAGAGCAGCAATTTTCCTCAATATGACCTGGATTGATAACCTGCTTTTCTCCTTCCAAGTGCTATAACTTTGTGATAATCTTTATTTTATGACCATTTATAGCGGCCTCCAGACTATTTATAACCTTGTAATTCACAAGTAAAAGGCACCATATGAGGTTCACTGAAGACTCAAGACTCCAGATTATTAGAGATTCCAATTCAACTCCACTCACTGCAGTTATTAGGACTTGTTAGAATCAATACAATAATTGTACCTAAGTCACACAGCAAAAATACTGAATACATATTTATACATTCCAGTGAAGCTTCAACAACAACTTACTATTTTGCATTTATGTAACTTTCTGATCATTTGTATTACTGATAAAAGCCTGAACTTTCTATTATTGTAATTTAGAGTGGAACATTTTCGTATCAGAATTAAGCAGAAATGTTTTGTTTTCTTTCCATTACTTTAAAAAGCTTTGATGTTGGAGGCACCATAGAATACACCACAACTATATGTAATAACCCTAAACAAAACACATACCAGTCAGCATACCTAGGAAAAGACTACGTTCTTGCCAGTCCGATCTCTAGACTGTAAGTTATTTGATGACCAGCTTCAACAATGAGCCTGAACTTGCTATCTGTGATCAGCCAGCCAGAGACAAGGCTAATTGGAAATGACACAGTGACAGCCCACCTCTATATGACTGTAGACCTTCAGCCAACCTCCCCAGCTTCCTGGTGTGAAGAGAATTGATTAAAACTTCCACTCCATGTGATAAGAGGGCAAGTCCTTATCAGCCTTTGTTTTACTTGATGGTATAAACAGATTAAGTCACTATCTGCGGTACCGTGATAGAAGGAACGCAAGACTCAGGTGATCAGCTCCCTTCAGTATGAAGCTCAGTGTTGTATATTTAAACATGTCTTGATAAAGATTACAAATTAGGTTTAAATAACTAAATAATACTCCATTTTGCAATACAGCCTCAGTCAGTAACCCTGTATAAAAGGTTTGTAAAATTATATAGTATTATAATGTTGTACGGCTACAATCCCTTATACATGCAACAAAATATTTTCATAAATATGGCCTTTAACACTTAAAACATATGATAAAAAGAGATATTATACTAGTATAATATATGGTTAATATGAATTTCTATGTAGTGTCAGTCAAAAGTTTCAACACATCTGCTCACTGCTTAATTTTAGTAAAAAAAAACCAAACCAGAAACATATCCAAACCAATGAGGCAACACTCACGTGATTATACTGTGATAGTCAATATATGTTTATCTTAGATTTTACATTTGTCATCAAAGCCACTCTTTGCAAAGCCATGCTTCCTCCGCTCCACCCTGTTGATGTTCTCCAGCCTAAGATACTTTTACATCAGTCTTGAAGAAAGTCTCATATGTGCAGAGCACTTGAAGGGTGAGGGACTAAGGTTGAGATAGAAGTGTTTGCCGAAGGTCCATCTACAGTTAATTGTGTGTGTGTGTGTGTGTGTGTTTTGAAAACACCTTTACCAATTTATATTTGCCTTAGAAACAAATTTAAGCATAGCATTAGCATTATTCAGTCAGGTGTGTCCAAATGTTTGACTGGTCCTGTATGTTCAAAATAATAATAATAATAATAATAACAACAACAAGATAGTACTATGCCATATACTCATATTTTATAAGTTCTATGCAATTTTTATACAGACATTTATGGACACATTTGTCACATGTCATATATTAGTATGTCATGAACTGTTGAGCCGGAGCAATTAGCTAGACAATTATCATATACCAGGACCATAAAGGTTATACTGCACTGAACATTTCTTACCTAGAGTCCATTGTATGATATTTAAAATCTAATGGCTTCCTGAATTGAATTATTTAAATATTATTCAAATCTGGGTCTTCACCCATGATCTTTACAGAAATGAAGGTACTTCAGGTTCCAAGCTATGTTTTTCCCTTCTACACAGCACCCAGTGCCACAGCTCACTTTCTTTAATCAAGGTGTGGAGAAGTTGGTGCAAACCAGGCTTTTTAGACAGACAGAAACCCAAATACAATGTTTTCCTTCCTGAACTGATCAATGTACTCACAACACAAATTATAGCCCAACATGTTTGATTCTCTCAAACATGAATACTGCCTGGATATATATTAATCATTATTCACCAGCATCAAGATTAAATTTAGAAGCAATAAAAGATCTTAGGACCTGTAACTTATCACAGCACTGGGTAAGGTTAGGAAGTTACTAGCCTGTAATAATAAAGCAATATATTACAATAAAACAACGTAGTAATAATAATAATAATAATAATAATGATAACAACAACAACAATAATAATAATGGTGATGATGATTGTTGTTGCAAAATATGTTTACTGTGAAAATCACAAATGTACCACAGCAGAGTTCAATTTTTGTTTTGACAAAAAAAAAAATCAGTGTTTGTGCTCCAGCAGCTGCCCTGTCAGACAGGTCATCTCCACTAGCGGCCTAATGAGATCTTTTAGCCAATCGGGCGAGCAGCAGAGGCAGGACTGCAGGTGTTGCCCCTGTGATTTATTTAACCATGCCAGCTAACTCAACGGGCTGCATGAATCCATGTGGTTTCCTAGTGGATCAGAGACATCTGCTTTGCTGGCTCATCAGATGCCATCACCCAAAGACGACTTCCACCAAGCTGGTGCCAAAAGCTGTTGTTCTTTCAAGGATTCAGGCTGGTTGGAGAGGTTGAAGATGTTTCCTCTGGTGATGCTGGCTGGTTCATTAATAATGATGTGCTACTGGCCAGTGCTCTACTGAGACTAAAAACATTTTATTCCCAACCTCTCCGTACTTTAATTGCGGGGGGGGGGGGGGGGGGGGGGGGGGGGGGGGGGGGGGGGGGGGGGGGGGGGGGGGGGGGGGGGGGGGGGGGG
>JAOXYF010000019.1:11806552-11826429 GCA_028565775.1 Sternarchorhynchus goeldii | reverse complement strand
TATTGAAGGCTCAGCTACAGAACTGCACCCAGGGTCTCTCTAACAGCCAGTGAAATTAATTGAAACTCCTATCCATCCCCAAACATAACACTTCATTTTCAATCAGCTTTACTGTCACCTCTTCAGTTCTCATTCCCATGCTAGAGGCAACCACTGACGTGTCCGGAGACACTTCAACAGCCATGGGTTCCATCTGAGCACAATTAAAACCTGCTCTTACATTTCACCAGCATATTAAGATTAATTAACGCCAAAGCCTCTAACATGAGTTTGCCACTTAATTCCAGAAATGCGTGTTGCGTGCGGTGCTCCAGTTTCAGGTGTGGATATAGGACAGCACAAAGCAAAATTCAACAGTGTCACACTATGAAATAGCAATACTATTACTTTCCTGTCATTTACTGACAGGTTCCATATTAAAGATACACAGGAAGAAAATGGCATCAGCAATTCCAGGCTATTACAATTGCTGAAAGAAAATGCTAACGTAACTAACAGCCAAAGTTAGCCTTCACTGTCACAATTCTCGAAGGCAATTCGGTTTGAAAAGCTTTTTTGTTGTTGTTCTTGTTGTGGTACAATAATATTTTTAAAATATCTAGTCCTGGCTGAGATGTTTTTTATATTCAGCACAGCTGTTGAGAGGGTCGCCATATGCCAATGACAAACACACTCAGGGACAGTTTCGATCAAAAAGACAATCATATGTCACTAAAGTGCATCAGCAGAAACTTAACAACGGTTGCAAGCTCTCGCAAATAATGATGGAATAATGTTGGAAATACTGGGGGGGGGGTGAAAACACAAAAGATAACACTGGAGGAATAAACCTAGTCTCATTCAGTATGCAGACCTATAGTCCCCTGGTTAAAAACAACAACAACAACAACAACAAAAATACAGGGAACTCTTCGGCATTTAATCACAAATGGAAGGTGACAGAGGCTTTGCTGAAGCTTGGTGAATTTGAGATGGGAGTCATTTTTTCCTCTGAAGCATTCCACGGCTGTGGTAGTTGTCTTTGGCCCACTCCCAGGGCATCAGTCTCCTTTGCCAGGATGTAATGGATGTAATGGAATTTCTGCTGCCATCCACAGCAATCTCTCCAGGATCCAGATGGATTTGCTCATTTCATTAACGTTTGACTCGTTCAGGGGGCCACCTTCAGCCAACCCAAAAATTAGCACATGAATGATGGGAGACCCCAAATACCAGCTTGCTGGAGATTTGATAGAAGACTGATTGATCCACAGCAGATTTCCATACATAAAAAATACATTTACCACCTCCCGTGGAAATTGAAAAAAAAAAAAAAAGTTATTATAATCTATGAGTGAAGTGTAATCACAAGTGGTTAGATTGGCTAATGAGGATATCTGGATGCTATGTGCCACATGCAGTAGCATAGACAGAATGATTAGCCTGATCTGCACTGCATGAGAACCAAATCCCCATTGAGACTGATTCTTGTAAAATGAGATACAACTTTATTTGGCCACAGCATGGGAATTAAGTAAATGTCATCCAGGGCTGTGTGCAGTGGGGTGAGCCGACATCCGATTCATTTTTCAACCAGTCAAAAAAAAGGTTTTATTGCATTTAAGATACTGGTTGTTTTTTGGTGGGTTTTTTTTTACATTATGCCTCTGTACCATGACAGGCTGGAGGCATGTCAATGTACATACAGCAGTTTGCAGGTCATTCAGCAAAAGCAAACAAAGCATGATATAGAGAGAGAAGGAGAAGGACTAAGCTTGGTCTATGCCGTGGTTATTTCTCCTCTTTAATGTAACTTTGGGCTTTTTCTCAATAGAATATCTATCAGCACTTTTGACTGCAGCAAACTGCAGTGCACACTGGGGTCTTTACTATGTTGTTGCTACTGTAAGACTTGTCTTTGGTTTTCTGTTCTCCAGCACATTTAAAAAACCCTCTGAGCTGGTTAAGTATTTATGCGTGCTAACTGTATTGGAGTTTTAAGTTATTTATTAACGTGGCAAAACAGGGGAACTATCTTACAGACTCAATGTGATTCTAAGGAATTTGTACCTAGAGCTGAAATTAAATTGATAAAAGGGAAAAAAGAAATCAATGAATAAGTGAAGTTATAGATGTTTCCTTCCTCTCTCCACCCCTAGGCCGAGTCCCATGTGTTTGTTTCGGCATTGCATCTGTCAAACAAGGTAAAAGACAGATTTTGTTCTTATCACAGTGTCAACTCATATCATTGAAACACATCACAGCCATCTGTCATGTGCCTGAGCTGTCAGTCACTCACACACACACACACACACACACACACACACACACACACAAACACACAAAGTAATCACATTCCAGATGTTTCTTCAAGCTTTATATCACTTCTATTCAAAATGAAAATCTGTTCAAATGAAAATATAAGCATATCCACATTCTTGTGAGTGGCATATTGTCATTTTACTGAAACTTTTTTCTTTCCTTCATGCAGTAAATAACAGGGTTTGGCCTAAAATAAAGAAATTCTCCCTCAGGCTGGCAGTTTCCACACTTTCTCCCACGTGTGACCTGTCCAAGATGCTGCTAGATCAGCTGCTCCAATTATATTTCATCTGGGAACTGCACCAGGGTTAACCTCACGGCTCCTGGCAAACCCACACGTAATGAGAAAAAGCCCTATATGCTCTTACACCATGCTGTGATTCCAAAGGGCAATCTGTGACAGCTAAAAACTCTGAGTTGTCATCAAAATGCTTCACATTTCCTCATACGTTTGGTTATGGCATTGAGCCGTAACCAGAGCAACGGTTGCTTGCCTTTCAAAACTGCACCTTACAGGCCCAAAACAGCCCACACTGAATACTGCCTTTACATTCCAAAACAACCCACACTACACACTGCCTTCACAAAACTAAACAATCCACACCACATACTACCCTTACAGCCAAAAACAAGCCCCATGCAACCCTGAGTAAATCTTGACTCACGCAATTCAACGGAGACAAGACCCCACAATCCACTGACACAACCGCAGTAAACGTGACATGCGACACGTCTAAACGAATGCGACACACCGATTCCCATAATTCACCTTTACACACGGCAGCGCTGGTACCGTGTGTTCGGCGAGTCACATTTTTAGCCCAGCGTACTGTATTCTTTGAAGTGGATCGTGCACTGTGATTGAGTGGCCATGCCGCTGGAAAAGAGTGAGAAAAAAAAAGAGAGAGGGGAAAAAAAGAGAAGGAGCAGCACACAGCTCCTCATGCTCTTGGATCAAAGTGGAATATGACCTCACCCACGGCCCCCCCGCTCATCAAGAGTATCAAGATTTTTTTTTCCTTCTTTTAACAGGCTGTGTCACATGACCCTTTTGCCATGCTGCTGGGACAGTTCAGACTGATGGATATCACTAAGCTCTCCTACCACACTTATCAGCCTATTTGCATTGTCCAGCCTTTACTTGCAGAAGCTACTGATACTGATGTCCTCGGAGGCAGACTGCTGTGACACTGGGCATAAGATAGTAAGTGCACGTACAGAATGTATTACATTGAAAAAGTATACTGAACATAGTGTTATATTCTAATGCAATATATGGTCATAGGTCTTACATTTAATTCTTAAAGTCATCCACGAACCAAATAAACATATTGCCAAATTGTAAAGTTCATGAAAACCATGTGCAGGAAGAAATGATTAAATGGATTTGCCGAAAATGTACTTTTTTCAAATTTGTCTTTTTGTAATACCAGTAAATGGTTATTACTGCTTCTTCCTGACCTCAGTGCTACATTTGACACAGTTGAAATTGTATACTGCTAAATCATCTAAGAGACTGAGTTGCCCTAAGTGGTATTGTTCTGAACTGGTCATATCTGCACTGGGTGAGGGCAGGCAGCTCCAAACAGCATATGCTATATTGTGGTGTCCCCCAAGGCTCAATTTTGGGCCCAGCGCTCTTTATTCTCTATATGCTTCTGTTTTGCCACAATAATCAGTAAATATAATATCTTGTTTCACCAGTATGCAAACGACACACAATTATATATCCCCCTAGTCACTAGATCAAATTCCGGATGGGCCATAATTTCTTGCAACTCAACGATGACAAAATGCTATTCATCATCACTGGGAAGCATCATTAGCACAATATCAACACTATATATATAAAAAACAAGGCATCACATTAACTGAAGTTTTAAACACCATGTTATCAATTTCTCTAGAAGAGTGTTCCATCATCTTCGTAACATAGCCAAGGTCAGGTGTGTCTTCACAGCAACAGCATTAGTGAAAAAGCAATGCATACGTTTGTATCAGGAAGTCTGCAGGACTTTTATTCTAGAAAAAACAACTTCAGGACTAAAGAGGGTTCATAAGCCAAAGTTCTTGCATGCACAAAGATGAGAGAGCATATTACACCAGTGCTGTAATGTCACTTGACATTAAAATAATACTGTTGACTTTTAAGTGTTTACATGGTCTTGCTCTTCTATACATGAGCAGTATGATCACAGGCATGTTCCCTCAAGGGCCCTCAGATCAGCTGATAAAAACATGCTACCAGTGCCTGCCACCCAACTAAAGAGCACTGAGGGTCCTCAGATCAGCTGATAAAAGCATGCCACAAGTGCCTGCCACCCAACGAAAGAGCAGCAATGCTGCTTTTTGTTGCCATGGCTCCAAACTCTTGAACTCACTTCCAGATGACCTGAGGGCTCTTAACAATTTAAATACTTTCAATAAGAAAGTTAAGACCTTTTCATTTTGTAAGGTTTTTAATTAAACTGTTTTGCCTCAGCTGTATGTTTACCTTGCTCATTTTTAAATAGTAATAATGATTATTTTTGTTATTATTATTATTATTATTATTATTATTATTATTATTAGTAGTAGTAGTAGTAGTAGTTGTAGTAGTAATATTTTAACACATTTATTTACTGCAGCCGCACTTTTTTTTACTTTTTGGTCATTAAATTACTGATTTTTTTTTATTTTTACTTGTACCTTTTACCTTTATTTTCAATTTGTCTTTCTTTTTTCATTTTATTTCTTTAAATAAACTTTTAGCATATCACAATTTATTTTTGTTTTTTTGCAAAAATCTTGCAGACACAACAGATCTTGGAATGTGACGAGCTTTATTTGTCCTTCTATGCAATCTATAAAGCACTTTGTAAACTATGTTTAAAAATGCAATACAAATACATTTTACTGTTATTGTTCTCTTTTGTACGTGTGTGTGTGTGTGTGTGTATTAGCATAACATATTACCATTATCACTACAGTATTCTGGGTAGACCTGGGACTGAAGCTGAGGGTGAAGTTTCAAATGTAAGAGCAAATTACAGAATACAATCTAGAGAAAGGAAAGGGAGTGGAGTTTAGTCCTTCAGAATAGTATTTTTTTTTTTATTCTGAACTAGCATATTTTCAGTGTTTTGCCTGTTGTTGTTTTTTCTCCATAGCGATAAACATCCAATAACCTGCTGTCAAGCCTGTTGTGCCATGTGTTTTTGACTCTACAGCTGATTTATTAAACACAACATTCCTTTAGAAGTTCGCAGGTATTTCATTAAGAAGACAAATAGCAGTACCTTACCACATTATAATGAATAACTAATAGTTATACTTTTCTTCTAATCTGAATAAAATATTTAATGTATAAATGTTTGTGCAATGTTTTTCACTAATAAATATGTGCAAATAGGTTTTTTTTTATATATATGCCTTGGTATTATGTCCTTAAAACTGTGACATTGTGCATGCATTGTAAAAATAACCCAGTTTATTTTTGATAACACAACCATAGGCAAAAGCCAACGCAAAGCAAGCCCTGTGTAGAGAAACAGGGGGTTAAATAAGGAGAAATTACAACAGGAATTACAGTACTGAGAACATAGACAGTCTCAGACAATAGACATTAAACCCAAAAGCAATGCAACAAAGCCTTACCGAAATGCTATCTTTCAGTTAAGGGAGGTATTTATATGTACATCATTTGGCTCTTGCTGTTAATCGGAGTAGCTTAGATGTTTATCCCACAACCTTGGCATTACTGGCATTATGCATTAGGTACTCTATAGCAGTTAAACTACAGGAGCCTGCACTAAAGCTGGAGCCTTCAATAGGTTACTTCACTAGTTTACTGCACTAGTTTACTGCACTAGTTTACTGCGCTAGGTTTCTTCCCTGGGTTGTGCATTTCCCCATCAGCTTCACTTGGGCTACACTATTTTAGCCAGTTTTGTCTGATCTCAGTATGCGATCAACACACAGATGAACTCCACTAGGACTCCACAGATGAACTCCACTAGGATAATTGCTTACCTCATTCCATGTCCTGTGAGCATGTAATATTTAAGAGCACCAGGTGGACCAGGATAAAAGTGAATGCATTAAAAAAAAAAGAAAAAAAGAGAAAAAAACAACAACTACAGAGCCCAGTTAATGAAGTCACAAATACCCAGCGTTATCTCCAATAGAGACAAGATAATTGGTGTTTCTCCTCCCTTGCATAACAACTAACCATTTGTTTACTTAGCAAAGTTCAGCACAGAGATGGGGATAAAGACTCAAAAGGAGTGAGGAAATGCACCACCTATGAAAGTGTGTGATAAATTCTGCTCCCCAGATTACATATCTCCACTCAACAGGCAATATCAAGAGAGGAGAGGAGGAGATGGAGCAATGGAGGGAGGTATGTGAATGCCCAGCTGTATATACTACATAGTATTAAGTGGCATGTCTTTTTGTTCAGTATGACAACGCTGAAGATAGTTTCACTACATTACACTAATTGTATAATGACTTCAACCAAAAGGAGGTTGGAAATAAGGTCAAGCTGATGAGCTAAATTGACAGCATGAAATGCTCAGCACTGGAAAACCATCCAGACCTAAATTGAAATCAGGCTTTTACAGAAGGAAACCGTACAGGCGATCCCTTGATATGCCACCCCGCAAGGTTGCTATGCTTGTCAATCTCATGTTAATCTATGCCATTTTCAACTATATCAGTTAGATATTCCAAAAGAAATAATAACAATCATTTCTGGAATAATAGTTCTGAAATATCAGAGAAGCAGACAGAAATGACTACAATATGCATTTAAGAGCTACATTTACAATATAATTTGTCAACAGAGTATTGTGAATGAAGGGATCATTAAAATCTATGCCCACCAGTGCCAATGGTAGTTAGCACTGACTATGAAACGCTAGCTATGCTCTTTCAAAACGAATAATACTACACTCGACTTGTCTAGTGCTAGTTAACTATAAACCACTATATTCTGATTCGCATGGCGCTTTTTGTAGTTGAGGTTTTCGTGGCAGCGGGAGGAGTTACGAGATTGGGATACTCGGGAGTAGGACATCCATTCACAAAACACAAGGATACTGTATTATAAATGTGAATCTGTCTCGTTTCATTAATGTGGTCCATTTAGCGATCTGGGATCAAAAGGGACACAGCTAACTAGGTAGCTATCTAACATCTAATTGATATTCATGTGAGTTAATAATAACTGTGAGTTACACTCGGTAACGTCAGTTACTTCACACAGACAAAAACCATAACAATACTCTTCTGGTCTTGTCTCTGCTTTAACAGACGCTATCCATCAATGCAGCTCCTCTACCTTTCTAAGATGAACTGAAATACAATCATGTGGAACATAACTGGAACACAATAATGTCTTAACTACTGTTCTTCAAAACAACATGATTTTAGAAGTACACAAACTCCGTAAATATAAACAGTAGCGCTGCGTTAAGATGCCGTTTTCTGACTTGTAACTTACCTACTCCTCGGCTCTGACGTCTTCTGCTAATCAGGTTGGCTACATTTAATGAACACTTGCTATGTATGTCACATCTCGGTTATGTTTCTCCCAACCAGGCCATTACAAGGACTCACTGGCAGCAATGTCCAATTACACCAATAGCTTTATGGTTGGTGAGGAATCGCAGAAATGTTGGGAGGCAGGCCTGATTGCGCTTTGTTAGTGGAAGCTAATGAAGGTGTCACTTGCGCTGTAGCTGAGATGTTGCTTGGTACCCTTAATGACAGTCAGCACCGATTTAGCCCAGGCTTGCTCTGTAATTAAACACGGAGCTGATATTTCAGGTACTCCCAGACATCATTACAGTGACAATACAGGTACTGTTTTCAGGGTGTTAACCCAGGGGATCGGAGATGGGATGGTCTTTTTTTAAAAGCTACAGCTATTCGCACGCAAAATGACTAGCCTAGTCACCGTCTACAACAGGGTTCAAACCTATAAACAAATACTGATAGAATACTATTGTTATTTGGGGAATTGTTTATGTTTATATTTGTAATTATGTTTATCTATATATCTGTCTATATATCGATCTATTTATCTATAAGTGTACTCAAATAAAAGATCTAGTCAAAATTGCATTGTACACACATTTTCCAGCTCCTTCATTAGCTGGGTGTCCAGAGTGCTTCTATAGGCCTTTTGTCTGTGATTTGAATTCAAGGTGTTCGAAATGTATCAAGGTATTTCCATTTAAGTCTTGAAGAACATAAAGAAAACTGGCTTTTGCTAAAATCTTGTAGCAGCAGTATCCACTAAGCTGTGCTGGAGGAGAAAGCAGAAATGTGACCTGCATGACACATCTGTCCCACTTTTTCACAGAGCGGCTTCATTTCTGTGCTTGCAGGGGCTAGATTAGTCCTCACAGTGCTGACATTATCTGACTCTGTGGAGCTGCATATAGTATCATGGGAGTATAACCCCACCCCCTCCCATCTCCACGCCCTCTGATGCAAAGCCCCGCCTCCTACCCAGACAAACTGACACACTGCACTGTCACTCTAGTTAAAGGGCAGGAGTTCTGGGACCACTACTACATTAGTGTAGTGTGCACTGTGCTACATAATGTGTGAGAACACACATTTGGTTGTACATTCAGAAGGAACCAGGAATACAATAGAGTTTAAATCAAAAGGCCATATTGCCTCAGATTATACAAATATCTTATTAAAAAAATTATATTATAAAATATATATTATAAAAAAAATCTACTAATTACTCCTAGGAAATAACTGGAATAGAAATAAAACAAACAAACAATGAATAAAATTGATTTGAGGCTGTTGTCCTCATAAATTAATTTTCTAGTGCTGTGCTTTAAGTAAATGTACCGTAA
The DNA here is from genome assembly GCA_028565775.1 of Sternarchorhynchus goeldii. Taxonomy (NCBI): domain Eukaryota; kingdom Metazoa; phylum Chordata; class Actinopteri; order Gymnotiformes; family Apteronotidae; genus Sternarchorhynchus; species Sternarchorhynchus goeldii. Next base: position 11,817,265 of record JAOXYF010000019.1, on the reverse strand, counting down.
CTGTTATTTGTTGATCAGAGACGTGGCTTGTTTCTTTGCTTCGTCTCCGGCGAGCGTGACCTGTAGGACGGGCGGCTCTTCCACGCACGGCTCCTGCCAGACGGCTGATTAAAAGCGTTGAGGGATAAATGTTTATCACCCTCTGTGGGGGCCTGATGGTGCCTTCACATCTGAAAACAAGGAGCCCGGAGGAGCGTCCTGCTCTGGCAAACACACTCCATTAATTATCTTTATAATTCAGAAGCCAGGGGCTGTTTGATGTACAGTGACAGATTTCTGTAATAAAGACAGAGCTTGCTAGCAGAGGCAGTGCAAAGGAGCATGCTTTTAATAACGTGAACGGAGGACTCTTTCGCCTTAACAGCAACTTCAAAGGCCATGTCAAGAACTTTTTAAATAGTCGGGGAAATTACTGGAGCTCAATTACTTTGGCTCTCACTATGACAGATGTAGCACTCTGCAGACAATATGGAATTTAAGTACAGATGCAGTTATGGCACAAAAAGAAAATAACACCGAGATGGAGGTAGAGCAGGCACTTTGCTCCACGTATGGGCGAGTGTAAAGGTACTCTTGGACATATATGCGTGTATTTTGTGTGTTGTGTTTGAACTGCACATCCAGGAAGGTCATGTGCTGATGGCATTGAGTGAAAAGAGGATGTGCAGCGGAGGTTTGGTGGAGGGCTCTCTGATGTTTCACTCCCAGATCTGGCTGAAGACCTTTTTTTTTGTGGGTGTGGATTATTTTAGACTTTTTTTCTTTTTTGCTGTTGAATCGGAATGATCTTTGAAACATATTCAAAAGCCCACCTCCAGAGTTGCTGAAATCAGATCCACAATGCCTATGACTCATGCTACTGGAAGGGGGTGGGACCCTACTCACTCCACCTCCATAGCCTCCTGCCCACACCTTAAGAGGTGTTGCTGGTCCTGGAGATAAACGGCTTAGCAGGACCTCTCCTTTGTGCTAGTGTCACTCCCAGGCTGTGACTCCCATCCACAAGTAACCCTACTTCACTACAGTCGCTATGCAAGGACAGCTGAGCAACCCTCCATTCTGGGTGCTCAGTTTCAGGATGCGGTTACCATGGGTAACTGCTCTCATCCTCTTGGGGTTTATATTCAGGTATTCTTGTTGTGGTAAAGTTGGTATTAATCATTTGCCCCAGATGCTGTGGTGGCAGCCCCCCCCCCCATCCATCGATCATGGTTCTTATCATGCAGGTAAATGAGGGTTAGCTCTGTCGAGACACAAGTGTCTGTGGCTCCTGGCATGTGTCAATTCATTTCATTCCTTTGTCACGGTCATTAAACAAGTGGGCCACCAGAGATGAGTTCAGAGTCAACATATTCAATCAAATCAAATTGCTTGGCCTGGGCCCAGCCCAGTACACACACACACACACACACACAAACGCACGCACACACTGATGAGTTACTAATACCGCCGCATTGTTAAAGGGTCTTGATCATGCTCAGCAAATGTGTTTGGTTAACAGCAGTCAGGGATTTAGTGAGTCAGATCCATCAAAGCTCTGTGAACTTCGTAGTTTGCGCAAACCCCTCTGTTCTTCCAGGCTGTAGAGCACGGTCTACACCATCCAGCCTGGGTACAGAAGATCCTCACTAACACCTCTGTTCTGCCAGGCTGTAGAGCACGGTCTACACCGTCCAGCCTGGGTACAGAACGTCCTCACTAACACCTCTGTTCTGCCAGGCTGTAGAGCACGGTCTACACCATCCAGCCTGGGTACAGAACATCCTCACGTTGTCACAGGATGTGACTTCATAAGCACGCATGCACAACCATTTCCTCTCCAAGCCAGGAGCACATATACAGTATTTAAAGACACAAATCGATGTGAACACAGATGTAGGCAACAGGCCCCTTCTGTGTCTCAGAAATGCACCAGATGAATAACCAAACGTAAGTTGTGTAAGGTTGCGCAGTGAATTTTAACTCCCTATACTTTCAGCATGTTACTGCTGTCATTATTTTAATAAACTTATCAATCCCTCCGAGTTTTCTGGAATGATTCGGTACTTTGCTAATGTGGCCGAACTGATTCAGTGCACCTGAAATAAGCAAGCATATGAATCCTCACATGGAAGCCAAAAGGAACGTGTTTCAAATAAACAATAAAAAAAATAAAAAACCAATCAGCACAACACACAGCTTTGCTTGAAATCAAATCTTTCTGAATTTATGAAAACAGCTGAAAAGGCACTCGTGCATCTGCCAGACCAGAACAATTCAGATGCCTGATTTACCTGGTACACCCAGATTCTGACTTATGTGCTTTCTTGTGTTATTTCATTTTGGTTAATGCAAAATGTATTAAGGGAAGAGAAGAACAAAGAGTGGTCCAGTCTGTCTTCTGCCTTCTTCTGTTTGTCCTGATGAACCCGGAGTCTCTAATAAAAGTCCATCCAAAGCTACTGAACCTGGCATCCATTCATCTCAGGCTGATGCAATGTACGAGGCCTGCCTTGACGTGGGAACAGGTTCTACTGAATTTCAGAGGCTGTATGGATTTTTAAACTCATCCAGAAGCACAGGTGGAAATGCGAACAGATCCTACTGAAATTTCAGAAGCTGCGTAGATTTTATTTTGTTTACATTTTTTAAGTAATATTTCAAGTGATATATCATTCTAGGGTTAGGGTTATGAATGTGAATGTTAGGGTTCAGGTTAGCAACCAAATTTATTACTGATAGCAAAGATACCATGACTATTTCTTAAAATAAAAAAAATCACAGGATTTGATAATGGTGAGTACACAACTTCTACAAGGTCCTCTCGTTTGTTCATATGGGCTGAGAGAGTGAAGCAGACAGTGATATGAGGTGTAGGATTCAGAGCCCTCTGTTCATTTGGCATCTCTGTGTGCCCACTTTGGATTAATCCAATTTAAAGGCTTATGGAATTGACTTGAGCTAATCCAAATTCCATCCACACGTCTACACGCAGACACACACATGCACACGTGCGCACACACATGCACACACCCAAACACACACAGTGTATGATTCACGCCACTGATGCACTCTCCTCCATGATGGGCTCACCCATGCACTGGGTCACATCCTGTGCATACTGATGACCTCTCACAAATGTGCACACACACACACACACACACACACTCTCACAGACATGGTTACGTCCACATGCATACCTATACACACATGCGGGAAATGCTCATTCACACAAAATCAACAAAATCTCATGTCATCTGTCATCTAAACAGAAAGACAGAGTTCATTATGTTGGAGAGGTTATACTCATCTCTGCTCTTTCAGGCATGTATGCACTTCTCCAGTATTGGCTAAAACCCTCTGCCTTGTGGAAAATAGGTTTAGTTGAAGTCAGAACTTTAACCCAAGATAAACCCTGTTTAACGTTCGGTCTGCCTACACACATGCTTAGTGAGCATTGCATTCTGTGATAGTTCAGGTTCAAACTCAACCAATAAAGTACTGCAGTAAAATGAGTGAAACACATATGCATATTAACGATATGCACATATGCATATTAACGATTTTATATACTGCAATGCATCCGATAAGGATTTAGGCTTTATCCTTTGCAACTGCATTACCAAGGCAGACCATGTCAGGGTATCATTTTTTCTAAAGCCAAGTGACATGCAAAATGTGTAATTCACAAGGAAACAAGAATATTAACTATTATTCACGCTAAAAAGTCTCTTTAGCTTTACATAATGCATTTGTCTCATGGCTAAAATCTTTTGTGGGTCACAGTGCACTGTCAGTATACAGCTAATGTGGACCTGCTAAGAAGCATCCATTTTCTCTCCATTACCATGACGCTGAATAGTCCCTCAAGCACCATGTATGGGCTGTGCCCTTTTATCCAAGAACACCCAGTGTACTGACGATAAAATGAGAGAAAGCCAAAACGAGCAGCCGAATGCCCATTATGTACGTTTTGGGAGACTAAAGTAGTGGTCATTTAAAAGTCAGTTTTGACCCTCTTTCTTTGCAACAGATAACGGAATAACTTCTGGGTTTTCGTGTCTCTAAGGTTTTCTCTAGGTTATCGTAAGATCAAATTGATTCACGTGTTTAATGTTGTGTTTAATGTGTCGTGCTAATGCGTCACGTGTTGAGGTGTCCACTCTAATATCCAGCTCTCCATCGGACCATATTACCTCATGTTCAGTAAAATCACATGTTTCATAATGTCAGTATCATTCACCACCGTTTTTATGTTGCAGTAGGTGACACTGATGTTTAGAATAAAACTACTGCTGTAGGACAGTGTTAATCCCAGAATCTCCATTTGGAAATACAACCACTATACACCTGTACAGTAACATGTACATTCACAGCTCAACCAAGTGTTTGGTAAGTTTTAGCAGATGTGTTGACATGAAATAAGCTATGCTACATATCTGTATATTCTTATACACTGAAGCCTTGAAGAGTTTTCAGATCTTTGGATGAAAGTACTTTGGATAAACATGCACATTGTATATGCTCCCAGCAGTCATTAGCAACCGTAAGTGATTACTACAGAATGATTTGAAAGCAATTGTCAGATTCGAGCTGAACACTGATTGGCAGTGAGAGTCTGAGGTATTTGCAATTACTGTTTTTTATCCAGAACACAAAAATATTAATAGACAGAAAAATCAAAACAGCATGTCGGCAGAGTCATGAACACTTAAGCATGTGATCACAGGACCAGACGATCAGATGATAACCGACAGGTACAACAGGAGAGAGGGAATTCTGTATACATGTGCAGGCTAATGCCAGCAAGTAAATGGTTGCTGACTATATAAAGACCACAAAACTCTCACAATGCATGGAGCATTTCACTCAAAAATCATCCACAGACTGTAATCAGAAGGATGGAGGAGGGTCATAGAAAGTGTCAATACAAGTGTGTGAAGACCCAAAAGACCCAGAACATTAGATAATGTAAGGATGGAGGACATACCATTTCAAGGTTGGTTCCTCCATGGAACGTCTCGACAAGGAGCAGACGTGGTTGACATGGGAAAATTCTACCTGTGGCTGGAAGAGGTCGGGTATCGGTAGCAGTCCTGGCAACAGAAGGACAAACATTCAGCACCAGATCTGTGGAAACGACTCAGGAGGCAAACTCTAAATCTCAGATCATACAGTCTGCCACACTAGAGATGCAGGGACTCCAAATATAAAGGCCAAGGTTACATCTGCCTTTTCAATGTGACTTCAGCAATCAGAGCTGTCAGTCTGGATTTCAGATCAGGGGCACACTGATGTGTGCACATGTGACACTTGAATGTGAACTCTGGTCAGATGTAAGAACAGACTTTTTTTTTTTTTTTTGCTTGTGCAATGTTACATTGTTGCTGATTCTATCTTTTCTTGCTTTCTTCTCATGGACAGGTGTTGTTAAGAAGAGAGTATCGCTGACATGTGTTTTATGCAAGCTGTAAAAGTGGCCTGGAAACCCAGGTGATAATGGTGAGCACACATCTGAGGTGTTGTAACTCCCTCAGCAATTCACTTCGATTTGATTTTGTTTTTATGGCTTTTTTTTTTTTAATATAGCACTCTTAACAACAGACACAGACTCAAAGCGACTTTAAAATGACCAGGTACAGACTGTTAACGATCAACACAAAAATATCAACAAAAAACTCCCTCGTGTGTGAAAAAGAAACCTTGGAAGGACTCAAAAGGCAAACACACCTTCATTCGGGCGACTCTGGAGAGCGGCGGGCACACTGACAGGAAGAGTGGAGAGTGCATTCAGTCATGCACAGTAGCAGTACATTATGATAGTACATTAAGATAAGGTGAGCCTTATCATGAGATGGATGGGGCTGGTCTGCTAGAATCTGCATGAATATTGATCAAAACAGCAAGGTAGGTCAAGCAAGTGCAGGTGGAGGAACCTTGTGACTTCTACCACCTCACACTCTCCACAGTCTCACAGCAGCATCCAATCAGGCAACAGGTGCTCACCTACTGATCGACAGATAGACACAACAGAGGGTGTGCTAGAACATCATACATATAGATATAACATAACCAGTGAGGATGCGAAGTGTAGCTTGGATACATCTCACGCACCAACATCATTACAGAGAGGTGAGGAACCACAAAGGCTGTGGTTCTAAAGTAGCACCATCTAAGCCCAGAACTGCAAGGTTCAGGCGTACAACTCAGCAGGGAGGCGTAACAGAAGAACAACAGCTTGTTAAGCACTGCTTAGACACAGTAGCTATGAAGTATGCATTTATCTATCCAAAGGCCTGGATGTGGAGGTTTTCGGCATGTCTGAATCTTGTGCAGTTACTAGGAGGTGGTTATTCGATAGCTGAGGATTGTTGTAGCAGAATGCTTTGTCTCCTATGGTATTTTTTTATAATTCTAGGAACTTTAAAAAGGAGCGTGAACTTTACAATTGAAGCATTTGCAATGGATCATACTGAATGACAAATGTACTTAGATCATTATAGAGCTTTATTGGTCAATAACAGTATTTTGTAGTCAATACGAAACAACTGGCAGCCAGAGCAGTGTGAAAAACCTGGAGCTGATATGGTCTGATATCCAGGTTCTTGTTAAACTGCTGCACTGTGGACTGGCTGGAGTCTGTTTAAACACTTGATGGAATATGCGAACAGCAGTAGTGTAACCTTGATGTGACAAAGGCGTGGAGTTGTTTTTTTCTGCCACAGTTTTCTGTACCATCACAGTTTTCTGTACCACAGTGTGTTTGTCAGTGTCGCAACGGAAAATACGGCAGCAATAGTAATGTTTGCTGTGTGAAAATCAAATGAAAGATCAGGTTCAAAAGTTACACCAAAGTTTTTTGGGGTTTTTTTTTACAGCTCCTCTAAGGACAAGTGAATGCAGATTTGACATAAAGTGTGATAGCAGACCGCAGTAGACTACAGTACAGAAGAGGAGAGTACCGGCCTCCAAAGACTCGTAGAACAATGCAAGCAGCACCAGATAAAGTCGTCCACTATGCCTTCTGCACTGTGATTCATTTGTATTGTCAATGCACCCTACAATATAGTAGTAATCACAGGACTTCTGCACGTAGCATTAACTGGAGATGTACTGTGTGTCTGATATATAGGGGCAAAGGGGCAAATATGAGTGGTAAGAGAACAGTGGGTAAAGAGGTTAACAGAACAGTTCCCTGGGATGCCCAGTGTTGTTCAGTACAGTCTCTGACACACAGTTCTAAAGCGCCTGCATACTGTGGCTTGTTGATCACATTATCTAGGAGACTGTGGATGCATTAGGCGCCACCACCTTGAACTAAACCCCCAACATTATCACAGACAATTTAACAACCTTCCGGCTCAATGCCATTTTCTTTTCTTTTTTTTTTTTACAAAAAACAAAACAAAACAAAACACCAAACAGAAAATAAAGCAAAATTGCAAATGAACAAATTACACAGAATATCCTATGGCCATCAGACTTAAGAGACGGTGGTTCTGAACGCAGGAACCTCTTAAGGAACATGCTGTGGACCCCCAGAAGTGCAGATAAAAGAAGCTCTTTGAAAGGTGACAGCCATCACTTGGCAACATCTATTCTCAAAAAAGGCTGTAAATGTGTTGGCTTTTGTTTCAAAGAGACTGTGATGAAGCTGAAAGTCAGCAGTCCTTGATATGTTTTGTCAAACAATCCTACAGACCCGCAAACAAGTACGAGCACACAGTAACCAGTGCACCATACTGTAGTGCAGCATCTTGTGCCCAGTGCTGATAAGAAAGCTGACAAAAAAAAGCACACACACACACACACACACACACACACACACACACACACACATTTATGCAGTTCTGAGAGAAGCCTTTAATTAGCAGTTTAACAATAATCATTATTTGCATATAAAGTCCATGTGGGTAATGTACTGTCTGTTTCTGTTTTGCTACAGTACAAACTGAAACACGTGATGAGAGCAGGACATTAGCGTGTTGCTAGCGTTAGCTGGGCGTGTGCACTGCAGTTCCACTGTGCTTCAAATGATCTGTTTTCCCTGGTCCGCCATGACGTTTGTCCATAACGACAAGGTGGGCTCAAGGTGTTGAGCCAAAGGAACGATTAACAGAAACATCAGACCTGTGAGTGAAGCAAATAGCACTGATGGTTGGGTTTCACACATTGACCTTGAAACAAACAAAAGAATGAAGCTGAAAGAATGGATCTTGGCAGGGCCTGACCCCGCCCCAACAGTGGAGAAAGACATGAGATAAGATCAGAACTGTTCAGTTCATGATACACATTCAGTCCTTTACAATTGACCTCCTAGTAACCTCAGGATTCTAGCTGTTCTAATTGACACCCTAGTAACCTCAGGATTCTAGCTGTTCTAATTGACCTCCTAGTAACCTCAGGATTCTAGCTGTTCTAATTGATACCCTAGTAACCTCAGGATTCTAGCTGTTCTAATTGACCTCCTAGTAACCTCAGGATTCTAGCTGTTCTAATTGACCTCCTAGTAACCTCAGGATTCTAGCTGTTCTAATCAAATTTAAGGTTAGAACCCATCCGATTAGCTTTTAATTAACCTGCAATTAATATTTTCTATGATTTCTGCACATTTCTTGTCTCGTGTCTTTTTTTATACCCGTTGTTTTCTACTTCATCTTTTAGATTTATCTTGCTGTAATCTATTTTGCTTTTATTTCTATTAAAGCACTTTGTAAACCCTGTTAAAAAAAACCTTGTAAAAAAATATTCTTCTTGTCATTGTTATTATTATTATTATTATTATTATTATTATTACTATTGCTGTTGCTGTAAATACATCATTAGTTTCCTGCAAGGAATAAATAAATAATATACAACAAGAGCACCTAGACAAAACCGAAATGCATTACTTCCAACAAGGAGGAGGCTCTGCCAATTAAAAGCAAGTCAGATACACAAGTGGTGTGTACCATATTACAGTGCTGTCATGATGTGCTGCAGTTCAAGACTAATTAACGTGAACACCACCACAAAAATCAACGCATTCCCTCCTGTCCCAACTGCCATCTCCAGAGATACAGTAAATAACTGCCTATGCAGTTCATCTGTGTTGTACGGTAATTGACTGTCTTATCTCATCTGCTGATGCAATTTTAAACAATAAAACTTGTTTTTTTCTTTATTACAGAAGCTGTTTTGTTGCTTGTTATTTTTACATGCTAATAACTATAGGATGTTTGCCTATAAGTCCACTAACAAGAAGAACTAATTGAAGCTTAAAAGTAAATAATTACACAAATTTTAGATGTTCTTCCATTAACTGTTCTCAGAGATCAATTAAGGTCATGAACAGTGACTGATGACAGGATCAATAACAGAGTGTTTTGGACTCATTCATCAGCACTCACTCACACACACACACGCGCATACACACACACACACACACACACCTCTAATGTAGCTTGGACCTGGTACTTTCAGCTTGACCCTTGAAAGACGTTAGCTAATTAGTTCCAAATGAAGGTACAATTCATCTTCCTTAGTGGATACTGTGTTCAGCTCTCCATTTGAAGTTCACTTAGACTCAAAATAGGCCATTTTAGGTGCCATTGCCAATAGGCAAAAAGAAAATATTTTAGCCACAGCCATCTTCCAAAAGTGATTTTCACAGTAATCCCTCCAGTGTGAAACTCTGTACCAGCCCTTTACCTTAATTCATTACCAGCGTTCATCTTTTACCTCTGACACAGAGAGGCACTGTGGTCTGACTTTCAGATAGTCAGTGTCATCGTTTTATTTGGCAGGTAGTTGAAAACATGGTGCTGGTTCTGACTGTAATAACTGATCTGTGAACCTGGATTACTGATACTCATCTCTGGTCAATTCTTCAAGATCCATCAAAGTTCAAAAAGGCATCAGAGGTCAGGATACAGCATTGTAAGTCATAATCATGTGACCTCTGTAATTCTGCTCTTTCTTGGAATCATGTAATATTCCTGGAAACTACAGTACATGGAGATCAAAGTTGCTGAATTTGAAATGGCTCATCTAATGAGTGGTTCCTGGCCAGAGGAATTCCTGGGTTCCTCAGACAGAACACACTGGAAAAATCTAATTTGCACAAAGGGAACCACATCCAGTTTGCTAGTTCACTCAGAGAACTTATGCAAAACAAATGAATTGTCTTCAGTTGTTCTAAGAATGTTGACTTGGGCAGTTTTTTCATGCTGATATACATACCTGCATGCTTGTGGAGGACTGCATACCCAAAGACATTAGGCCAAGCACAGACGAACTCCGTTATAGCTTTCAGTGGATACAGTTTTATGATTGATCCCATATTAATATCGTAATTATATACATCTAAGACGTTAAATATCCTATGCCATGCATTATTATTATTATTATTATTATTATTATTATATAGTAAGTGAGTCATTTACTGGTAACCCACAAGCTTTCTGAATGTTCTGGAAGACTATGGGCCCAAAGGCAATGTGGAACCATGAAAGCTTTAAGAATAAAGGAGCTATAAGCCAAGGACTACACTCCACATATGTAAGGACTACACTCCACATATGTAAGGACTACACTCCACATATATAAGGACTACACTCCACATATATAAGGACTACACTCCACATATATAAGGAAACACTCCACATATGTAAGGACTACACTCCACATATGTAAGGACTACACTCCACATATGTAAGGACTACACTCCACATATGTAAGGAAACACTCCACATA
>JAOXYF010000019.1:11786577-11800248 GCA_028565775.1 Sternarchorhynchus goeldii | reverse complement strand
TGATGTTATCCTCTAGGTATAGATGCTGATGTTATCCTCTAGGTATAGATGTTGATGTTATCCTCTAGGTATAGATGCTGATGTTATCCTCTAGGTATAGATGTTGATGTTATCCTCTAGGTATAGATGTTGATGTTATCCTTTAGCTGTCTATCCTCTGCACAAAACCTGGCATTTATTCAGAAGCTGTTTTTTCTTACCCTTGTTTCCACAGATTAGTGTTTGTTTTTCTCTGTGTTGCTGTGATCGGCAACAGAACTTCTTATAAAAGGTAAAAGATTTTTTTTTAAAGATCCAAAATAAATTGGGTTATTACGTCTTCTAAATGTTGATTTTTCATTACTGCATAAACTTCAGGAATGAACACAGGTAAATAAATAAATATCTAAAAAAAATAATAGTTCCCTACCTACTTGGACATCTAGCTAGCAGTCTGCCAGTGCGGAAATCGTGACGTAAATACCATTTAAGCATTACTGAACCGGAAGGCTTCCCTCCAGTCTTTATAACTTTCTTTATAGCAGACAGAAGCAAAAGCACCCATGACTGTATTAGATGGTCTTACCTCTTGAGAGAGAGGACGCCTGTCGTTGGTCCTGGGGCATGTGCCATATAGAATGGAACATGCTGTTGCATCAATACATCGCTGTTGACACTGCCCCCTAGAGACATGTGATTGCGCATTACTGCTACAGCTCCAAGCTCAGTCGAGAGCAGCCTGGGACGACCACCACATCAGCCAGGTTGTTCCCTACAGCGCAATTACATGCCCCAGGAAGTGAGCTCTCTCCGGGTTCCCTGTGCCAACTCAGGTTCCTTGTTTCCCCCATTTTACATCCCAGTTCTGCCCGGGTTATAAATCACGGAGAAGCATCACCAAGGATCTCGCTGCAAGTGGGGTGAAACGTATCCTCCGAGGCTCCAACGGGATCTCGGCTGAGCGCTCAGGAGCGCCGCCATTCTCTAGTGACCGTGCAGTTCTCTAGTGACCACGCATTAAATATGTAACGGGTCAGAGCGCGTTTCTGTGTGTCTGTGCCATCCCTCTCCTGTACATTGTTTGATTTTGATTATTTTGATTCAATTTCCCTTTCACTATCATCACCTCTATATGTTAGATATATATACCCATTAATATATTAAAAATACCCATATATATATATATATAGAGTATTTTTATGGGATTGTTCCATCTTGTGTGGACGTACATGACAGGCCAAAGATGGGTTTGGTACACACGGCAAAATACTCATGTAGACCTTGAGACTACCAGAAGAAGCATTTTACTATTCATCCACTGTATCTACACTATGCAGCCACTGTATCTATCTCTGTAATTTGTTTTTAAAGGTGCACTCTGTTGAAGAGGTCAGATTTATAATTTCTAAATGGTGGTTGATATTTCAAGAACCTTGGATCATAACCCCTGAATAAGGCAAAATATCTCCTTGCACACTGAGAGAGAAAGAGTACAACACTTTTAATAACATTTTGTATTTCAGTTCAGTCTGAAGAGCACACAAATGTTTTATGGAAAGAATAAGAATCACACAGTATACTTTATGCATTACCATTGCACGAGTTACTGAAGGTGGGTTTTGCATTAAAAGATAATGCACAACAGGTACACAAAGAATGGAGAACAAATGCTATGAAGGAAGTCTAATGGCAGTGTTTTTACCAGCGTGTTTACCAGCCGCACACAGCAGGAAGGGAAGTATTTCAAAAGAAAGGCAGAAATGGATTTATTGAGGTAGTATATATATATATATATATATATATATATATATATATATGGTCAGAAGGCCAGCCCCTATAATCAGACAGCCTGGGGTACTGGGGTCAGAAGGCCAGCCCCTATAATCAGACAGCCTGGGGTACTAGGATCAGAAGGCCAGCACCTATAATCAGACAGCCTGGGGTACTGGGGTCAGAAGGCCAGCCCCTATAATCAGACAGCCTGGGGTACTGGGGTCAGAAGGCCAGCACATATAATCAGACAGCCTGGGATACTGGGGTCAGAAGGCCAGCACCTATAATCAGACAGCCTGGGGTACTGGGGTCAGAAGTCAGGTATCACTAGGGTGAGAAGTTAGGTGTCACTGGGGTTAGAAATCAGGTGTAACTGAATTCCTGCAACTTGTGCTTGGGTAAAAGATCTGAATCTGTGAGGAAAGCCATATTTGCAAACTTCTTTATTTATTTATTTATTTATTTATTCATTGTTTTTATTAAACTAAAGCAACAATTCCAGAAAATGTCAGCTGAAGCTGTTATTATTACTAGTATTAATATTGTAGTCCACTAGTATTATTGGCTTGCATTTTACTCTTAATGAGGAGATTTCAGACCCAGATTATTCACAACCATAGTATTAATACGTCTTCAGTTAAACAGGGAAGCCTACGACTACCTATACTGATCTTAATTGTATTTTATATGAGCTGTACTGCATTTGTGTAGGGTTAATTCATTCAGTATCCCCGCTGTTCTCCCTTTCTTATCACAAACACATACACACACAGCCACACACACAATACAAGCGCACGCATGCAAACGCGCGCGCGCAAACACACACGACACTTTTAGTTGATAAAAATAATGAACACATTTTTTTGATCGTTGACCATACTTTTTTTTTGACGGTCGTTACAGTTTAAAGTCCATTTTCCCTTGTCTTCGCGGGTAATATAAATAGAAAAAGAATAATCATATATGTGGTTATAATGATCTTTAAAAACCTTTTCAGTGGGGTGAAAAAACAAAATCCCGCAGAAATAAATCGGCTTAGTGGACAGAATTAGAGAGGAAGGGTTTGGAGCCAGGGTAGGATTAAGGAAAACTGCGCGAAATAAAGAGCGAGTGATCAGGAGTGACTGGATGTGCGCGTGTCTGTCTGGGTGTGTGTGTGTGTGTGAGAGAGAGAGAGAGAGAGAGAGAGAGAGAGAGAGAGAGAGAGAGAGAGAGAGAGCCGTTGAGCGCTGAGTGAGGAGTGTAGATTTTCATCCAAATCTATATCTATTTTTTAATCCTCGACTGTCGTCGTTTGCAAACGCTTGTCGAACGTCAGGAAGCTGTTTCTCAATGCACGGCTTCATGTAAATGTTTTCTTCGTCTCTATTGCGTTCTTGAAGCTGTATTATTTTAAACTTAACATTCCCACTGATACTTGAACTGCATCATGAACAGTTTGTGGGGACCACCAGATCGCATACCTTTGGAATGGTGGGGATTACGCAGAGAAGAAACGGGGAGCATGTAAACGCCAATGGAGTTTGGGATTTATTGCAAAATATGGGGAAAATGACCGTCTTGTCTTTGTGTTTTCTGTTGTGCGCAGATCTATTGGATTTAGCCTTCGGTAAGTAATGCCCATGTATGTGAAACAATTTTGCACCGTCTGCGACGCATAGCCTAAGTGAAAAAAACACTTAGCCATCCTCAACAGCAGCTAGGGTTAATACAAAATATCTATTCTACAGAAACACACACTTACTATAGCCTTGTATTATATTATATCCCATATGCCTTCGAATGAACTTTACCCTCTTTTCGCCAGTCGCTGCTTAGTTTCATGCAGTGAGCTTCGTATTCCTCGTAATTTTCTGCTTCTATCGTGGCATTTGGCGGGGTGGCATCGTCGGGTAGCGGTGGCAGTCACAGGGCACGGTGACAGGCATTTCAAGCTGTTTTAATGAGATTTTTCAAAGTGGTTCGTTTTAGACGTCGAGGCATTTAAACGTGTTGATGAAAATCTCAGGCATGTCAGTTGTCTGTGCACAAAACAGGTTATTTCTGAGCATGGAAGACATGGGAAATCGTTGTAAATTACAGGGGTCGTCGATAATGTCTTTAAAGTGCAAAGGAATAAATATAACATTCTCTGTAAACATGTTTTGTAAATAGTGAACGGTACCGTCGAAGTTTGTTTAAGGTTGGCACTCTCCTTGAAATTGCATCACATGAGAGATATACTGGTTAAACATGTCGACAGACAGACTATTTAAATTACCTGCGATTGTTATGAAGCCGTGTGCTCGAACTCTTTAACAGTTAACTTCCTTTCGGAAATTTTAAAAATATTGTTTCAGTCGATCAAGGAGGTTCATGCTGTCGCATGGCAAGCCTACCCTTGAATACTGATCTTCCAGGAACCTTTTAATGTCAGTCGCCAAAGTAATTTAAGGGTATATTAACGAATTCAACACCTTCATCAAGCGTTCCCAACATAACGAGTGTCTAAAAATGATAACGATGGGAGGGAAACAGCAAAAAACGGCGGGGAACTGTTGCCTATCGATTAATCGTTATTCCGAGCGCTTTCGCCTGCCGTTAGCTTTAACACTTAGACACGTCAGACAAGTCAAACGCTGCAATAATCTAGCCTGCGACATTTAAAGTGGAAAGCGCGTAGAGCGCTGAACACGATGCCAAGTTTTGGACGTATCTTTACACAATGTACAAGGTATTACGTGCACACAAACAGCTTTCATATTCTCAATCCGACAGATGTAGCGCGGGTGAGACTCGGGCGCTAAGGTTGCGTCGACAGAAATGACAACAAGCACGATGAGCTTACTAGTGCTTGTTGTATCCCTGTACCTTGCCTGCTGAAGGGTACCGCGGGGTGGGTAATCTCACGATAACATGAACCAGGGTTTAACGCCTGCAGGCCCCCTTATGTTTTCTCATGAAAATACAGTTTTTGCAAATTTTTTAATACAGAGATTGTTGGGTGCATGCATGCTGTTAAAGCTGCTTGTGTGTGTGTGTTTGTGTGTGTGTGGGAGAGATAGAGAGAGGAGAGCATAGATGTCTAAATGATCATCCTACCCACATTCAGTATTTAGCAAAGGTACATATCTTTGAAATGTAAATAAATCCACAATGCAGTATGCTGTGTACCATACACGTAACCATGTGTTCAGTGCTGTGTGTGGCAGAGGAAGCTGGCATCAGGCAGCCAACTCTGCTGGTGACAACAGCAGCTCCATACCGTAAACAGGACACTTTCACTCACCAAACATTGCAAAATGTCATATAGGAACCAAGTTACCATGTAATTACCAGGTAGTTGGAGCTCAGTATTGGACTATTTAGCTAATTACACAACTTCAAACCAAACAGGTGTCTGATCTCCTTCTCATGTCTGTGATTCACCATTTTAACTGAAACGCAGTCTGTACCATTGCATGTCAGTTAGACGTAACCATGGTGCCAGAGAAGATCAGTGGGCAGATTCTTACAGTGTTCCATTGCCTACACTGCAAAGTGAGCACTACAGACTTGCATGTTGTTTTAATGAGGTCGATCACTTATTACTTCTAATACTGCCCTTTCGCCCGTGTCGCTACACGCCGCCGTGTGCTAAGGAGGTGCAGCACCTACGAGCCCATGGCAGAGAGTGCCCTTGCGAGTTACCCCATTTCCGCTCTTAAGAGAGTTCCTCCTCAGTAGATCCATCATTCTGAGGCTCACTGACTGCTCCCGATACTGGCGATTGTGGTTGTGAACTCGATAATCTCACTCAATGACCTTTGCACTCCCTCATGAACCCTAGCTCAGAGCGAGACGACATGACCTTCCCTGAGATTTGACATTAGGAAAAAAATAACAATACAGCATAATAATACATCTTCCAAAGCTTTGCCACATTGAATATTCAGTGGAGGCTTGCTGTTGTCTTGCTTGCAGGTCCCAGCACTGCAGTTAGTGTAGGCAGAGCAATTTCATTTTAGATTTGACTCATCAGTCTTACAAAGCAGTTACACCATTCCCGTTTCAGCTCTTGGATTTTGCACGTCATCCGTTATGGTAGTGAGACATGAAAGCAGCCATTGTGGGATTCTTGATGGGTGCTTTTCCTTCTGGGTGTCAATGACATGGTTCCACCCTTCCACTGGGCCTGATCACGGCCTCTGGATTAAAGCTTAATGAACTAGACACTTGCCGTTCACCCAGTCCAAACCTCTAGAGGAATCGCAGACTTTGCTTATGTCTCTGCAGAAGTAGCTGCTGGTTGCAATACAGCGTTATCCTGCTTCTCCTTTAAAATCCCTTCGGTCTTCAGATTTTCTGACCTCCACTTCAATCCTCCGATCTTCTAACCGAAGCTGTAAATGGAGCTCTCAGGACTTGGCGATGGGAAGGTGAGAGAGGTAGATGGTTAAAAGCCTGGATTCCAACAAAGACTTTGTCCTCCGAGTGGCTCCAACGAGGACAGGAGGGAATTGAGCGGATCCCTCCCCACTACCCAGCCTCATGCCGTGTTGTGTGAAGAACTGATGCCACATCGGTCACAGGTCTGCAGAGACCTACCCCATGACTGCCAAACTGCAAGGCATAAAGTTGGAAAAGGCAGGTTCTACTGTAGGAGGCAGTGAAGCAGCCTTTATATGGACACGTGTGGAGGGATGTTATAACTACTTACATCATCTTCTTGTCCTTTGAGGCTAACTCACAGACAACCAAGGGTAATGAAAACATTACCCAAGATATCTATAAGTACCGATAATGATGTGAAGTCATAACATATGGTTTAGGACACCACAGCACTAAACATGGTCAATAGACACTATTCTTTAGTCTATAATAGAGGCACTCAGTATAAAATCCCATAAAAAAGTCCATAATGGCATATTCTCCATTACTGTGTTGAGGTGTGTATATTGAATATTTTAACAAGTAAAACTAAAATAATTTCATGTACACAAAGAATCTGACATTCTCATTCTTTATGCAATCTGAAAACGTTTGTCCTTTGGAGCAACGGTATCTTGTTTATGATCTTCACACAGGTTTGATCTTACATTTTGAGATTTCAGCAGTGTAGAATCATCTTGTAGTTATAAACAGGTTGGTGTGGCTGGTAAAGAGATTAAGAGATGTTAAAAAAAAACAAAAACCTGCAGATAATGATTTTGTTACTTCAAACATAAGTCACTAATACCTTATTGCATATTTCAAATATTCACTCTTTCCTTAAATGACAATGTTCCTGACGTTATTTATATGAGGCGTGACTTCTGCATTTGTAAAATTAACCTTAAAGTAATAGACTGTAAAAGCTGTGTTTTTAAGTTTGACCCAGAAGAGCTGATTGTGAGGCCTCTCAAAGTCACGCTCCCAAGAAATCCCTCCCCCAGCCGTCCGCCCCGCTTCCGCCCCGCTTCCGCCTTTCATGTTTTAGTCAGCAGGCTCCACTGCCAAGCCTTTGGAAAGTTCTGAGGGTCACAGTGAGGCCTTCTACCCCACGCTGTGTTCCCTGAGTGGGAAGGAGTGCTAGATCCAGTGACTCATGACTGTGGAGAGCAGGACCCATCCAAGCACTCCAGCCTCCCCGTCTCACTCATTACAGAGCCTCTAATGAGTTGGGGCTTTCATTGCCCCTATGGAATCATCTCTGAAGAGCTTTTCATTGACCACATCTACATGCACGCTCTGTTTCCTTGTAATGACTCTAATTTTGGGCAGAGGACAGTTCTGATAAATAACCTCATGTTTGATGTGTAAGACATTTTTAGAGTCAAACTGGTATTTCTGTAAGAAAAGTAGAGCAGCAGGGCCCCCCTCCGTATAATGGCAGCCAAGGGAGCAGAATGTTTATTCCAAAACAGATGCTGAAAGAGATGCATGAATGTGTTCGTGTGGAAATGCTAGGCTATCAGTATGTTGACGAACGTCTCTGAATGTTGATGTATTGGCCCAATCTAAACATGGCATTAAAATGTGCTCTGTATCTTCTCATTTCTAGTAGGATGATGTGTGGACAACTGGCAAGCATGTATGCAGCATGCGATCAGATAACGTCGTGTAAATGTAATGTGTATTGTGCATTTCAGAGGAAGACATTTAGATGCGGAACGATCCAAATACATGGCTTTGCAACGTCTGAATTTCCACGCGCCTGTGAACACGGTCGTTTCAAGACGTGAACGTCCCTGTTGCGCTGCGGGACTAAACAGACGTGTTCACTCATAAGTGACCAGTTAGTAACTGGTCCATGCTTTGTGAGACGAACCGTGTTAATGCTACGCGTATCGTCACGTCACCTGCCAAGGAAAACGAGAAAATTCCGCATGTCGGCACAAGTTTGGATGCAGCATCGTACCTCGCGTCTTGGCTCTTCACGGAGCCGTCTGTGTTCTCCGTATAATTTCACTGGTAGGCCTGTAGCCTGGCATGGTCTGACCGGAGACTTGTCTTGCCTGCAGCTCTGAGGATGACACACACTGGTTTGTTTACTCAGGCTGATACTCATCTCATTGGCGGCCATGACTTCAGGTCTTTGGCCGGTCTAATTTACCTGAAGAGCTCTGACACGACTATCTGGGGTAATAAATTGTTTGGGGTAAGAAACCGCTGGTTAAGTGGACTATTTTGAGTAGTTGTGGACCTGTTTACTTAAGAAAACTTAATTAAAAACAACCTATTTACCTAAGAATACTTACTTAAACATACTAATGCTAAGAATACTTAATTAAAAACAACCTAATGACCCTGAACTCCTCCCTCATTCTCTTTAATAACTGAATATCGAGTTGAATAAATAAAGAAAGCAAATGCCTCGTAGCCTTACAAGCTGGTAGACCTCCAGGGGCAAATAGCATCGGTTACTTTTGCAGAATGCTACACGATTGATGGCCAGCTATTCTTGAGGGAATGGTAACTAAGCCAGAGTTTGTTTTATGACCCAAATGCCTGAGCACAATGTTTCTATGTAGTTAAGAAATAAAGTACTTTTTGATTTTTTTAAAGGTTTTATTTGTTTATTTGCTAGATGGTTTCCCCACCATGCTGCATCTGTTGTTTTTTTTTTGGAGCATCTTCTTTGAGGTATGCCTCAACACTTTTGCTACTGGTAGGGAGGAAATCCAATTCCATGGGCTTCAAAAAGGTAGTGACCTATGGTTAAACTGCTGCATATTATTTCGTAAGATGCAGTTGATGTGTATAGCATCAGCCAAGCCTTCTCACGCTTCACAGGGCGATGTACATGCCAGTGCCTGGCTGAACGGTGAGCGGTGAAATAAAGTGACGCTGTACATGTATTTGTCGCTAAAATAAAGTGACGCTCCACATGTATTTGTCGCTAAAATAAAGTGACGCTCCACATGCATTTGTCGCTAAAATAAAGTGACGCTCCACATGTATTTGTCGCTAAAAGCACGTTCACGTTGTCACGCTAGGCTGCCGACATCACAAAAGCCTCGTTAACATATCGTGGTGTAAGGAATTCTTGAAACTCGACTGATATGACACTGACATGCCTGAAATATCAAAGCATTTCATCAATGTGTTTTAACTTAAATAAGTATAGGTTATGGATTCAGATTTGAATATTTTCATGACATTATGCCTTAAGTGACACTCCACAAAATGTACATAATCTACGTTATTTTCAACATACATTCAATACATTAAATTCCACATTTGCAAAATCTGATCAGAAGGCAACCAGTATCTTGAAAATGATTTGGGTTGTTTTGTTGCACTGAATGTTTATGAAAAATGTTACAAACGACTCATTGTTGTAGAGTATTAGTTCAATTAGAAGAATTGCAATTGCAATTGTAAATCCCAGTAGTCAATAAATAATAATCTAGTTAACACTGGAGGTATTATAATAAAAAGGAGTTTAATGTTGATAGCGTTTTTTCTAGAACACGTATAAACTTGTACAGACAAGTACAAGGGTTGCTGTGACATTTAGTAAATACAAAGGAGTGTTAGCAAGCATATATTAAAACATGCTCTAATTTATGCGCATTAGTTATTGCTATACTGCATATGAATGGCAGGAAACCACTGAGTTCCGTTTGCTCTTGTTGACTGCTTACAATCAGTGGGTGACTGGTGCCAGGAATGAATCAAAAGCAAGAATGTGCACTTTCAGCTTCTAGGTGGCCCTAGGGAAACAAATAATAATAAAAACAAATCAAGGCATAGACATCTTGATTCAGATGAAGGAGCTTCTATCAGTCAGAGTTTGTTGGAGGGACTTTTATAGAAAACAAAATATGCCAAAACTATATGGATGCCTTAAAGTAAAATACATAATATGGGTTCATTTAGGTGATAAACTAGGCAGTGTAAACAGCTGCAATCTATATGTACACTATCAGGCTATTAGGAGTCATTTCTACATGTCAAAACCAGTTCCCATTCCTATAACATCACTTAAAAGAGAGATAACCATACACTAGTAAAGGGCTATAAAATCATATCTGTATCATAAAAAAACTATCATACGAAGTACTTGTCAGCCAGTCAATCCATCAAACAATGAAACAAACACACACACACACACACACACACACACACACAAAATAAGCATTCTGTACTTCTTGAGATAACTGTGTTTGTAAATTACACTCTGATGTACAGTATATACCACATGTTATCCAAAAGCAGTGCACTGTCTAGAAGTGCTTTGGCTGCTTCCAGCTTGCTGCCTGGTAGCAGAACATGTAATGCTGGTAAACCTCACCCTCTGACCTGAAGTATTTCTTGGAAGTCTTCTGAGGTTCTGATATTCAGGCCATGAACTTTTCAAGGTTCTCTGGGGTTGAAAACATAGATTTCTGAGGCCCCTGTTGGACCAATTTAGACCAATTCTTGCTCTGTTCATTTCCAGAGTGTCTGACTATTTCAAGTCAAATGGAACAGTGGAGAAGGCATTTAATCGCTGTGTAAGTCATTTTATAGGTCCAAAAAAATAAATAAATAAGTAAATAAAACCCAAGAGCTCCTATAGTGCAACCTAATTGATCACAGTCAAAACCTAAGAGTATGATAGGGAGTTCAGACAAATGTAGTACTAAAAATACGTGGATACACAGGATTTGTAACTTAGAAACATGTAATTCTGCACATTAACTGTAGATAATAAACTGTAGCTAATTATTATTACAAAAATGCATATTAGCTTTTCAGACACATCTGTCACGTCAAGGGAAAACATTTTAGCAATAGTGTTTATATCCTTTTGCTCTGGTTATGTAGTTAAAGTCCATTGATTTCTCAAGGGTGTTTTGTATTGATCTTAATCTCTCATTGTATTCAGGGTTAATTTAAACAGGTCATAGTGCAGAACGTTGCAGTTTAATGAACCTCCAATAAGCTCTTGTTGTGCACGAAACTATCCTATGCCGTGGATTTGCCACAGGCCAGTTGTATGTCTAGAACAGATGTCTAGAACATGCTCAGATGAGTGCACTAGTGTTTGTGCCTGTTGGCTTAGTTCAGTATGACATAGATTTTTTTCCTTGTACACAGTAATGTCAAGTTTTAGGCAAAAGTATGTTGGCTTGATTTGTACTGCAGCTTGTGCATGATGGCTTGCTCTGAGCATAGAAAGTAAACCGTCCCACTGATGCTTGGAGCTGAATAATTAAACATATATTGCTTGAAATTCCCACTTGAAATTCCCTCCGTCGCTGCTGACTGTAGCTACTGTTTAAGTAAGACTGTTGAAGGGCAAGTTGGTTATCTCAGGAACTCTGGGGTTCTTCGGTCAATGCACGGAAAACCGAGTGAACTATGGAGGTGAATAAGTATTAGCAAGTGGGTGTTCAGATGTCGTGGGGATCTTTCTTTATCCATGGGGTAACCACATCCCTCCCTACTGGATGCTGGGTTTAGATCATTTGGTTAGAGGAACACTATCTAACTGCTCTGTGGCAAAGTTCATGCTAAGATGGTAGTGTGAAATCTCGCTGTAATCATTTAGATCATCGTGTTGCTTCGTTCTGCTTTTGGAACACAGAGTGTGGATCGTTGCCCTGGCCCTCAGACATGTTGGTTATGAAATGCTTAAGTGACTCTTATCTGGGTTGCTGGCATCTTCCATTGGTGTGCCTTTCTGTGTAGATCCTTTGCAGTGTGCTAAGCGGAGGGGGTTTGAGCATCGATGCTTCATTTCCATCTGGGGTAATCTGGAGAAAGGCTGAGGGAGCAGTCCTGATTGGGGGGACTTGAAGAGATGCATTCTGAGAGATGATCGGAGGCTTTTCTCTTCCCGGTCTCCGTCTGCCTGTGACAGCTGGGCCTGGCTCACAGCAAATCAGAATAGATATTGGCAGGACTTGGGTGGGCGTGGCAGGCTCGTTTCTCCACCAATCGCTGTCTCGATGGCGCGATGTCCCATTTAAGAGTTATGTAAAATGATTAGGCGAGAATGGAATCATTAGAGAGGAAGACATGCTCTGTGCTAATTATGTTTGCTTCATACTTGCATACCAGATTAAATCAAACATCATTCATAGGGGAGCTTGAGAGGTGTTTTGAGCCGTGGCTTAAATCGTGTCAAAGGCCAAAAGGTGTCAGCAGACCTTGACACGACCTGAGTAACTGTGAAGATGCTGCATTCACTGTCCATGTGTGGTCTGCTGTGATAATCTTGAAAGACTTGGATTCCACTTATTACTGACATTTTAGAGAAACCAGCAGAGATAGACAGGTATAAAGCAACTTTGATATTTGGGTTTTCAGCCTCCACCTCACTATACATCTAAAGCAGTGGACTACAAATGATTCGACCATTAAAGAAGAATGAACTCTGTCTGCCTGTTGATTCCACGCATTGTGTGCCCAAAATGTGCCTCCCATCCAGCTCTTAACAATGCATGTTTTTTCTTTTTTCAATCAGAAAGGCAATTACTGCACGACCATTTTGAACTGAAGAGGACATAACACACATTGCTTTTTGAAAAATTTGCTCTGCCCACCAGACAACTGAATGCGTCATATACTAATACATATATATATATATATATATATATTAAAAACAACCTGTATAACAATATATATATATATATCAAACTGTATTTATTATTCAATGTTTACATTACTGGGTTCCAGAGGCCTACGTACTACTCATATGTTGCTGATCATCTTTATGATCTTATTCAGGGATTTAGAAGCTTTAGTGATCACAGATTGCAATCTTTTGGAAGAACAAGACATTCTTCTGTTTCTAGAATATTAATATCCACATACAAATGGTGCTGGCAACACCAAAAAAACACCTTCTAATATTATGAGATTATTGGAACGTGGTGGTGTTTCAGAGCAATGCAGCATCTATTGAGTGCAGAAACACCCTCAGCTTCCTTCATTCTCAGCTTCCTTCATTCTCAGCTTCACTCATTCTCAGCTTCACTCATTCCCAACTTCCTAGCAGGCTTTCTTTTCCATAGTTGTGTTTCTCTTCTCATTCCCAGAGACAGACTGGTTCATATTTTCATCAAGACCCCCCAAACATTTACAAGATATACACATATTGCATATTAGATTTTCCTTTGGTTTGCTAAGAAATTTGGACAAAACAAATGTCCCTTATCTGTATGTCAGTAATAGGCACATATCAGTAATAATGTGAGTAATACAATCACACATCAGTAATAATGTGAGTAATACAAACTCACATCAATAATAATGTCAGTAATAATGTCAGTAATACAAACTCACATCAATAATAATGTCAGTAATAATGTGAGTAATACAAACTCACATCAGTAACAATGTGAGTAATAATGTGAGTAATACAAACACACATCAGTAATAATGTGAGTAATACAATCACACATCAGTTATAATGTGAGTAATACAAACACACATCAGTAATAATGTGAGTAATACAAACACACATCAGTAACAATGTGAGTAATA
>JAOXYF010000019.1:11763440-11786477 GCA_028565775.1 Sternarchorhynchus goeldii | reverse complement strand
ATCACACATCAGTAATAATGTGAGTAATACAAACACACATCAGTAATAATGTGAGTAATACAAACACACATCAGTAACAATGTGAGTAATAATGTCAGTAATACAAACACACATCAGTAATAATGTGAGTAATACAAACACACATCAGTAATAATGTGAGTAATACAATCACACATCAGTAATAATGTGAGTAATACAAACACACATCAGTAATAATGTGAGTAATACAAACACACATCAGTAATAATGTGAGTAATAATGTCAGTAATACAAACACACATCAGTAATAATGTAAGTAATACAAGCCCACGTCAGTAATAATGTCAATAGTCACATCAATAATAATGTCCCGCATCCAGGATGCAGATCAGAAAGCTCAGAGCTCCTTCCCTGTGGTTCAGTGCAGATGGGCTCTGGACATGATGTTGAGTTCTGCCTCTCTCACTGCTGCTCTGCACAGAGATTCCCAGGGCCTTAGAACACTGTGTATCATCTGCCCAGTTAGGGCTTTAGAATAATCTGGACACATTTTTTTTTTCTGTGGTAATAGGGTTAGTGTTATATTACATGCATTATATTAATTATTATGCAGCTTTACATCCTGTTTCATGTGGGCAGAAAACAAAGTTTTTGTCTCATAAACGTTTTAGTGAATGAAAGTTTATTTAGAGGCATTTAACGTTTAAATTAGATGTCATTAGGGCAGTGAGGCACAAGTATTTTTTTTTTCTCCAGAATATCTTTTCAAGAAATGCTCTGTCTTTCTAGAATATCAAGTGATGGCATGAAATAATTGTAGGTATGAATCTCTTTTTATGATGTGCTTGATACACAGTAAAAATAAATTGGAATTTAATGTGCTGTAATATCTAGGTTTTTATATTTAATTGGACACAACATAAACCTCTTCAGAAAGATGTGTTTTTGTGGGAGCCACTGTGTGTGTTATTGTTTTAAATCTCTTTGAGGGAGTAGTACAGGTCTCAGGACCAAACTATGCTAAATGCATTACATGAACATTTATTGGCTTTGTGTAATATTGACACTCTGACCATCATTCCCATAAAATACATTCAGTTTCCCTTTTGAGGGGTAAATGAAGGGCTTTAAGCCAAAAAATACATGGTGTAATCCTTTCCTGAAAACATGTATCTCTACTAGCTACAGCTGTTCTGTACAGCCACACTCTTAGTGGGATGTGTGAAGGGCTCAATCAGTCATCACTTGACAAACTTTATAAGCGATTTCTCCTAACAATTTTACCCACTCTATCCTCAGTTTATGGCTTATGGTGACTTACACTCATGTGTTATGAGTAAACATGGTAGTGAAGTAATATTACACTATTACTGCAAAAAAAAAAACCTCATAAAAGGATTAGGACATACACTTACCAGACACCTAGAAAACAAACAGACACACACAAACACACACCTAGCATGGACCTACACATAGCGGCTGTTAGCATCCACAGTTAATCAGCAAAGCATCTATTCTATGACCGTTTGGTTGTGGTTCGCGTTTGACTGGCACAAGATTGCTGTGTTGGTTCGTACGTGCGTCTGTGTTACTGCTGGGTTTGAGGACGGTCCATCCCGCCCCCTCAGAACACTGGCCACTGTTGAAGAGCTAGACTAATACCTAATACAAATGGTATTACAAATTTGCATGGACAACCCAAATTGTACGACTTCCGTTGGAAGAAACACAATGGGCTGAAGGAACAGCTAGAAAAGTTGTGGAAGACAACATTGGTAGTCGGCTGTGAGATTAACCTGGAGATTAGCCGCAGCAGTTCCCAGGAACATCATCTCTGTCCAGAAGAGTGCAGTCCTGGGAAGAGCTGCTTAGATGCTACACAGGACCCTCAAGATCCAAGGAGGATATGAGTTCGAAGGAAAAAGACCACCTGGGAGGGCAAGTGAGGAATGAATTTTATATATATATATATATATATATATATATATATTCGCATATAGTTTATACCACTTATTACCTAGGAGTAAATTTATTTTTCATATCTGTCACCTTGGAGATACTGGAGACTTTCTTACACTTGATGTATGTGCTTTGTATGCATATAACACTGTATGAAATATTGCTGCATATTGCATTGCCATTTATTGGACAATCATGTAAGATGTCAGACATGTGGTATGTTTGCTGTGGGATTATTGGGGTAAAAAAATAAGCTAGGCAAGGGGGAACTCTGCGGTTGGCAAACGTAGCTGATTGAATCGTGGCTTCAGCAATTGCATTGCGGTTGAGTTGTGAATCCCAAAGCAATTAGTGCTTTTGTTACCAGCTAGAGTAAACAATTGACAGTGTTTTGAAGTCCATCATGTTTGGTCTTTTAATCTTTTTATTTAGTAGTGGAGTAGCAGTTTATACCAACATCCATCCACCTCAAGTAGAAAAGTAGCTGAATATGAAGGAAGAATGTCGATTGTTCTGCCGCTATAATCTCAGTTACACGTCTTGTATTGGATTGTTACCTCAAAGGAGATCCGATGGGTGTTTTGTTAAGGAATCAAGTAACAGTCAAGTTAACATTTTCTGCCGTACAAATGAACGTTTCCTTCAGGGAAAGTGCTGTAGATCCATGGATGAGCAGAGATAAGATAAACCAAAGAATGAAAGGGAAGGAAAGAGTGAGCAGAAAAGCATTACAGAAACATCATAATCATCAACCGTCCAGGCCAGTCTAACCGAAGGAGGAATAATGGATGAGCTTCCACAAGCCTCACCCATCTCCCTCTAGGACCATACTGGAGCTGCTTTATTCCCCTGGAGTCATGCCCTCCCAGCAGGGTCCAGTGACTTGTTAGAGGAATGCTCAGTAGAAGATCATCCACCCCATGATATGCATGGAAATCTGAAAGAATCCCATTCATATCTTTCTTGCAGATAGTTCCTTGAATAGTATGCTGTGTCATTGGCAAATGAAATAGATTTTGTCGTGTAAATACTACTGTGTTAAATAAATATTATCAGGACATTAAATAAGTTTAGTGGTGCTTATCTAATACAACATTAATATGCATACACAGATTTTATAGTGTTTATGGGTTGTAGTCAGGCCCTTTAATCTTGGATTTGGGCACCAAAACGCCCCCAGAGGTTTTTGTCTTATGTTTTTTTCTCATATATTATATTTTGTATTGTATTTGGTTCTTTTACTTATGATATTTTCATGTAGTTCGGCTCCAAATGAATTCGGCAATGGCATTTATAGTTGTTACTGTGAAAGAATACAAAGATGTGAACTTCAGTCTCTATATTGGTTTAATAAAAACCCACAACAACCCCCCCCCAGCCCCCACAACAACAACAACAACAACAACAACGGAAACATAATTCCTCTTTCCTTTCTACCATCTTGACATATTGCTTCATAAGCAAGCCTGATAAGTTGGTCCAGGCCCACAGCCCAAGGCAGCTGTGTGATCTTAATCTGAGCTCAGCCTTGGGCTTCTGTCCCCATAATAGTTTTCACAAGAGCTTTCTAAAACGGGCGGATAAGACATTCATCCAGACCCCCGAGCCTCTTCAAACCTACGCACAGTTAATAGAGCCATGCTACCAGACTCCAGCTATTCGCTGTGATGTTTATTATATAAAGTCCTGCCTCAAACAAGTCCTATGAATATACATGGGCATGATTCTCTCTGATAGATCATAAATAATGTATAGAGCAGTGGATGCCCACATGACTTTGACCAAATCCCTTACAAGTTGAATGGCGCTGGGCGTAATCCATTATATTCGCTAGTGATGACAACAAATGCAGTCAGATTAAAAGTCATTCGAACTTGACAAAAAACACGCTATGCTAATGAGGGCTAGCTGGAGACCTTTGTCCTGCTTGTATAAGGGCTACGGTGTAGAGAGACTTAAACAAGCTATTGCTTCCCTGTCTGATTTGGAGTGCAGAGCAGAGGTCACCAGCTTAGTTACTGCACATATGGTACAATGGCCATGATTAACGTAAATGTTCTCAAATTAGACAGCATTCAGCCTGGAAGCTTAGTTGTAAGATACAGAGAGCTAGAAGATTGAAAGGATGGGCGTTAGACTGCAAAAGTGATATTTCATTTGTAGATATTTTAGAGTGTGATTTTAGAGTCAGAATTTTTTGTCTTAAGTCATCCTACTTTATGAGACCCTTTTTGTTGTTCATATTGGGTTTATACTGTGTTTACATTTAGTTAGGTCTCTTTTTTCCAATCTAATTCAGATTGGATAAGCCAGTGTGCATGAGTTTTGATTTCATTTTTATTAAAAGAGTAGGAGCCAGAGTTGCACCTGTCTTCTCGATGTGATCTGGTGCATCTGATCATGTCAGAATGCATTTACTCTCACCTTGTTACTCTCTCAGATTGGCTATTGGGCGTTCTGGCGTCTGGAGTCGAAGTCTGCATGTTGAAGTGGTCTGCCATGCATCACTACCAGATCTCAGTTCGGCATGAATATTTACTGCAGCTGCTTGTAGTTGTACAGCAGTAGTTGTAGGTGCACTGTACTCAAAAATATGTGGCAATTAAGAACAACAATTCAAAAGAGCTTCTCCTGCAGCCAGGGCTATTTTTACTGAAGTATAATATTGTGAAGGAAAAATAAATCTGATCTCACATCTGACCGCAGAGTTCACATGCAAGTGTTATGTGCGACCACATCAGTGTGACCTAAACTGAGATCCAATCTGGCAGTCTGGGATAGTGAAATTGCACTGAAAAGACGATGTAACCCTGACCAAACATGACTGGTTCTGTCATTCAGAGCTCCGAGTGTGAATTCGAAAAGAACGTCATATTGTCACCCCTGACACTCTTTAACTTTCTGCTGTAGTCTCAGAATCAACACTTCCTAGATTCGTAGTTACAGAGTGTACTTTTAAATGTCAGGATTTGAGCATTCAGCATTAATGATTTGAAGAACAATCTTAGAGGCACTAAGAGGTTTTTATACGGAACACTGTTACATCTGAAAGGTTTAGCAATATAGATCAAAACAAAATAAAAGCAAAATAAATGTTTAGAGTTAGAAAAAAAACGAAGATGGGTAAGCACACAAACATTTTAAAATGACATGCTTCTACCACGTATCTCCAAGGGTTTTCCATTTTTCCATTTTCCAAGTTTTCCATTTTCCACCACACAACCATGATGAAGACACATGATGAGCACATATATCTTAAACTACCTGCCCATCCCACCTGGTTATACCAAAATTACAAAATTTGAAGCTCTTGAACAGCCAGTGGAGGCCAACAGACAATCTGTTAACACAGAGTTAAAATAGGAAGGTAGGTTTAATGTTTTTCTCTTCCTTCCTTGATTGATTGATTATAGACTGAAGAAAGAGGCCATAAACACTGGTGCATGCGATGTGTTCAGAGAGGTCAGAGTTATAAACCTGACAGATAATACTAAAGCCTGAGATGTTTCTTTAAGTCTCCTTGGCAATGTCAAAGATTCCTCCACTCATTTTAAAGTCGTACTTATTTCTTAGTTTTATTTCTAAACGTCTTGGTGTCTGGGAAAGTAAGAACACTTGCTTTTCAAAGTAACAGTACATCAGTAGCAGTGTCACATCTTTGGAGTTTTTCTCCATCGGAGAGAAGGGACTTAAAATGACTGTTCATATCGTTTCTTCGAGGTTTCTGTGCAGCTGTTAGGAGAAAATAAAAAAAAAACAATTAGCAGTGTGGTGAATTTTCTGGTCCGCACAGACTTTTTGTCCCACCTTACGCTCCTTAGTTCTTCCATAAGTACATTTAGCCAATGATTGTGCCAATCAAAGCATGCAACAAAATCTCACACTGAAGGCATCTTTAAAACACACACACACACACATATATATATATGTAAAAGAACATTTCTCAGTATGATGTTGCTCACTGAGGCAGTTTATTCACTAATCCATTTCCCTAACCTTCCAATCCCTAGTGCTTTTTTGAAAGTCACAGTGAAAGTCGTTTAACCCTTTAATTGCAGCTACACATTTCATATTTCCAGTGTTTCAGAAGTGGGTGTCAAAAGTTCCCACTTTTAGCAAAGATGTTAAAATTCCACGTTGTGATTCAAACTGTCTCACACAATTATCTCATCAGGCATCTTTTCAAGGTTACATTATGTTAATACTCCCACTGGGGAAGAAAAAAATTAAAAACCTGCATTCATATGATTTTAAGTAGACCTACTCTCAATTGTAAATCAGTGCAGTCCATCAAAGCAAAAAAGATACCATTTTGTAAAGATTAAGCCCAGATTAACTCAATTTCTGAATGCAAAGGTGTTCTTTGAGAAACACAGAAAGGTTTTCCATAAAGGGAGAGCTCATATTAGCCTGATTAGGTCACATACCGAAGTTGTTAAGATATGGTGTTTTTCCTTTGAGCTCAGGCCCTCTGCCAGAGTCCTTGGAGCTTGAGGGTGTCCGGTGTAGCATGGTAGCATCTCAGCTGTTCCCAGGACTGCACTCTTCTGGACAGAGACGTTGTTCCTGGGAACTGCTGTGAAGGAATAATATGAAGGAAAGAGATGAAGAGAACATTCTCATCATAACCCTAACCCCTAACCCCTAAACCCTAACCCCTCTGCTTTCTTGTTTCTGCCAAATTTCTGCAGCATTTCTTGTTTCTGTCAAAATAAAAGAACAACACATTTTATTTGTGGCAAACAGCCGTAAGTGCTTTTGGAGTTATGAGAGGTGGATCTTGTATACATATATTTAATCAATATTTATTAAAGTGAATATAGTGGAATAGCTATACCCATGGGTGATGGGCCTGAAATGGATGTTTACATATGTGCTTTGTGACACTGCAGTCTGTCGTTGGTGTTTTGCTAACATTTTGTCAGTTGCGCAATGCAATAAAATTTACATAAATTTTTGTAATAATGAACTTAGAAGAGGCAAAGGTCTAATTTCTGCTTTGTTTATCACACAGCGTTGGTCGATTATCTCTTTATTTTGGCTCATTGCTGTGATTATAAGACCAAATCTCACTAACCCTACCCGGCCTATGCAGTGCTTTAGTGTTTCAGCAGTTCCAGAAAATTAAGAGTTAGGTAAATATTCATGGATTACATCCTAAATTTAGTGTAATTTTAATTTTGCATGAACCCTCGGAAGGGTACATCATCAACACTGTGAAAATGCAATTTGTAATACTGTAGTAATTAACACTAGAACATATGATAGTACACACAGACTACAACATATTGCTTCCAAAAACAGACTGAATGTGGAACCAAGTGAATTAACACTGGGGAGAATTATCTGGAACTGAAAGATATTTTTAAAAATTATTGATAAAAGTGATTTAAATATTTATGCCTTTTAAATCTTTTGGTTCTTCCGGATATTCCAGATATATCTGGTATGCCAGGTACATCAAGAGTGGAATATTTCCATCAACTGACTTGGAAACCTGTATTACTGTCAACAGGCTTGTATGGAAACCTGTCTTCTTGTAAGCTGATGTGTATGGAAACCTGTCTCACTGTAAACTGACCTGTTTGGAAACCTGTCTCACTGTATAACCCTACTGACAGTTTACAGCTTGCATAATCGATAAGCGATTCTTAAGTGAGGACGTCCTCGTATTTCACACACAGTGTGTTATTTATGGACTGTAACATGAATAATATTTTCCTTTTGATATTCCAGATTTTGAATAAATGTTAAGAATTGCTCAATGAGACAACACCTCGGCAGATTGAAATATTATAGGAGCTCATTCCGTTGGAGTAATCTAAAACCATGGATGTTAGTTGAGGTCCATTTATGGAGAGTGAACAGTAAATCAGCACCTCACATGTATTGATGTTTCTCCTGATGGATGTGTCCTGTTATTCAGGCCTGCAGTGGGTGAAGCAGACTGTGATCACTCACATCCTTGAATCCTTTAAGAAAATAGGTCAGGGAGTATTTTCTTTGACAGACTTCAAAATTATAGCCACCTACCCCCCCCCCCCCCTTCCCGGAATATCACAAATCATGGATATGGACTTCACACGGCTGTGGGAGCCCAGCTCATCCCTGCTCTCGTTTCCTGTTAGTGGTGCAGGCACATGTTCCAAGCTCTTGTTTTTTTTGACTGTCATGTTTTGAGCAGCATGTGTCACCCTGTTTCCCTCCGCCTGCTCTCGTGTTCGGGGTCTTTAATCTGTGCCAGGGCGGCAGAATGCCTGCGTGGGAACTAAAAATACACCCCAGACATGGCATATATAACCAAACACGCGCCGCACGGCAGGTTTGACGGTCTCCACCAATCAGCTGCCATCTAGATGATCAGTGCTGCTGTGTCAGGGCTCAATAATATACCTGTGCTTAGTGTTTGCAAAAGACACACACGCACACACACACACACACACATAAACACATATCTCATCCACATATACTATAAAAGTTACAAAGCTTGTAGGAGAGCTAGGGTGATGTTTCAGCCACTCTGGCTGGGTTCTAAACAAGCCTGGTGACTTTATTAAAGGGCCTGGAATATCAGTCATGAAGCCTATGTCAAAGTGCACCATGGAAGGGCCTGTTGCTGTTGAACTCTTCATACTCATAAGGTTGCAACTCAGCCTGCAACTTGAATGAACAAGATACTGTCATGAAAACTGAATATATTCAGTGCGCAAACATGAACACAAGCAAACCCACGTGCACACTCCCACATACAATTATACACACACACACACATACATAAATATGCAGACACACACAAACCCACGTGCACACTCCAACATACACACACACACACATACATAAATATGCAGACACACACACGCATGCACAAATATGCAAACACACACAAACACACGTGCACAAGCATGCGTACACACACCTATACACTCATACACACACACACACATGCACCAACACACACATCCATATGTAGACACAGTCTCTCCATGCATTCACACACACACACACACTCACCCTGTGTGATGTGAGTGAGAAATGTGCTCATGTGCTTTGGCAGGTTTGGTGGTTAGTGTGAGAGCCGGTCTTGTGGTCCACTGCCAGCCATTGGCAGAGCGTTTGCTCTCCTATCATTAAGGGTTAGGGTTAGGGTCAGGGTTAGGGTTAGGGTTAGGGTTGCCATAATTACACTCCAACACAGGCCATAGCCTCATTCAAGCTCTGTGAAGAGAACTGCAAGCTCCAGCAAGACAGTCCGCGAAAGATACTGAACACCGGCGCCATGCACTGCACACAGTGTGTGTGTGTTTGGTGAACTTCACTGCACACAGTGTGTGTGTGTGTGTGTGTGTGTGTGTGTGTGTGTGTGTGTGTGTGTTTGGTGCACTTCACTGCACACATCATGTATGCCATCATTAATTAAGCATCATAAAAAAGAGCTTCTCTCCCAAAACACTGCAAACCAGGGCCTCTCACTATACAGCCTCTGGAAAACCCTTCTGTGTCTTTACATCTATCAGAAGACACTGTTACTGCAGTGGTTGTGGATTAAAATGACATTTTGGACAGAGAGTGTTTTCAGAGCTAAAAAAAACAGACTTGAATGGTGTTGTTTATTCAACTGGTCATAAAGTACGTGAACACGCAAAGGGAAGTAGAGAGAGAGAGAGAAGATGCATATTCTTCCTGAGAGACTGCGGTAAATGAGACAGCATAGTCCTGCTTTGTGTCTCAAAACTGCACTCACAAACCAACAGGCAAATGTTATCTGTAGGCAGAATGCAGTGTTTCATTAGGAAGTGCAGGAATTCTCTGACTGTAACTTTTTTTAATGACTTTCCCCCCCCACTTTTATTTTTTCACATGAAAACAGCTGAT
This sequence comes from Sternarchorhynchus goeldii, assembly GCA_028565775.1. NCBI lineage: Eukaryota > Metazoa > Chordata > Actinopteri > Gymnotiformes > Apteronotidae > Sternarchorhynchus > Sternarchorhynchus goeldii. The sequence goes on along the minus strand of JAOXYF010000019.1, from coordinate 11,776,667 downwards.
AGCGATGAACCCAAACTCAGAGAAACTTATGAAGTTTATCTGCCTTTATTGCATAGGCAGAGAAAAAGAAAATGTAGAAAAAATAGACATTGGTGTGATAATAAAAACACAAAGACGAATAAAGGGCAACAAGGAATGGTGTTAAAGCCAAAACGAAAGTAATCTTCTCGAGGACCAGGGGCCGGGCGTAGACCCGGCATGGTCGCAGTAATGCAAAGCACCTGGTATGGGGACCTGTGGGATTAAATAGTGGAGAACAAACAGGTGACAGGTGTGTGTAGTGAGCTAATGAGTGCTGATTGTGAACCTGGAAGTGATTACAGTGTATGATTGGTGGATGTGTTTGGCTGGATGCCAACTGGGACATGACACAGCGCCTTAGTGATGTACTAAACTCCTTATATGGGTTTGGGGATTGTCCCCTCACTGACAGTATTTTCATTATTCTCTTGGAAGGGTTTGAGATACTGACTACCAAAAAGACTCCAGCATCATCTACCAGAATCCATTCACATGGCCTTATTTGCATCACTCTGTGTTGAGCTTCCTGTGCCAAGTTAAGACGTGAAGTAGTTATTTTTCAATGCACGTGCAGGCTGATGTCTCGCGCCATCCTTAAAAACATTTTTTTTAAAAAAGGCTGAAAATGTGTCTGGAAAGAGTCTGTTTATTCCTCCGCTGAGGCTCCCCGCAGAGCCGCCTGGGAACGCACACTAGGGTATGCCTGTGTAGTCCTGTCCCCCAGGTTCTGAAGCTAGTCATGGGCATGTGATGGGTAGAGGATGTAGTAGTGCTGGAGCTCTGTCCGATTGCCAAGTTCCCCCCCTACTGTGTGTTTATGGTCCTTATTCGTTTGAAATGTCAGTATGACTCCAAAGGCCTGGGTGGATTCGCTCTTCAGGGTTGGGGCTGAATCAGCCTCCCGCCAACCTCGCGGACAGTGTCAGTGCCGTCCAATCAATAATGACCTACAAAGACATTTTTGGCTTCATGCTGCTTCTTAACAAACGCTTCTGAAATCCATGCGTCGTGATGTGCGTTGATTTGAAGGACACTGTCCTCCACAGTCTATCAATGCCTCAGTCATTCTTGTGGGTCGTTGTTAAAACAGTGGAACTTGGATTCAGGTGTTTTTATTCTGGTGATTGTGGTTGTATACCCACAGAGGTACTGGTGGAACTGATGTGGTCTGAAAGGTCACACCTCTGAAAAACAGGGTCAAAGGCGCTTGTATGAGGTGAGCGGGGAGTTCATCACCTGCGTATCCCCCAAAGCACACCTGACACACTCATTTCCCACCCTCCCCCTCCCTCGCCAAACTCCTCAGCATCTGGCCTCAAGCCATCTCGCTGATCACATCTTCTGAGCCCAAGCAAAAAGCCGTAAATGGATTTTATATGCATTCTTCTGCTGGGAACGTCAGCTCTTCTCACATGCCGTGAGCTCGCTGGCTCACACTCCACCGTTCCTGGCAGAGAACAGATTCGGTTATAGAAATTAAATCTGCAAGGAATTCAATCTGCAAGGAATCTAAACCTGACATGCATTAGCTGGAGAAGATGCTCTGTTTATATGGCTTGAAGTGAAGAGGCACCCAGTACTAAAATCGACCAGGCAGCTGGAATAGGCTGGTGGCAGGTAGTGAATTCTTTGGTACATCTGGCTTGAATCAGAGAGATGTGGAAGACTTGGGCAGGACACGCCCAATCAGCAGACTGCACAGCTGGATTGTCTTAATTGAATAAACGCTCAATTAAACGCTAGACTGAGCAGGGCGACAGCCTAATTCAAAGGCGTATGCAAATAATATAGCTCTGTAGATTGTTAGCTAGTTGAAAACAATGCATCACGCATCTGTACATACATCAAACGCATGCTTACACACACACACACATACACACACCTCTTACAAACATGCATAAAGGCTCAACAGTATGTGCCAGGGAGGGTTACAGCTTGCAAATGTGCAGTCCTTGATGTGTTCAAGCACAGGGACTGTCCATTTGTTGAACAGGACCAAATGAATGCAGGTTATTGCAAAGCTGCATTATCTGATTTTTCCTTGTTGTGCACTAAGGTTATTCTGCGTTGCTGTGGTCTTAAATAAATAATGTGCACAGGTCTTCCAAACCTTCATCAGCTTCCTTCTGACTACCCTGTTTGATTACTGTTGCTGTCTGCGAGGTTGTCTGACCTTCCTGATAGTCTTTTTTCCCTTTAACTGTCATTCAGATCTGAGGATTCAGTCTGTGTTTAGTTTAGAAAGCTTGGTCCTTTGCTTAGCAGTAGTTATCTGCTCTCAACACAATACCAGTGTTATAGTAATTTACGAGTAACAGTCCTTACCTCTCAGTGCTGTTTTAATTGCCCAGACTATTTCACTGCGCAAATCACAGAATAATGCTTGACATGCCCACCACGCTCTAACCTTCACCGTGCCCGCTGCCAAAGGCATCTGTCGTCTGGTCAGCAGGTGACGTGGAAACTCGTGACGGCTCGATTACGTCTGTGCCGCACGCTGACCCAGATAAGAGCAAGGGTGATGAATCTCGGCGGCATGGTCGACCCGCGGACTATCGAGCCCCACGGCTGTACGGCGTCGGGTCCCGACTCCCTCGCCCTCCTCCACCCCCGCCCGCGACAACACGGGAGCATGACAGAACAGCCAATACGGCCGCTCCATCGCATCCATCATGTGACTTGCGCACACCGGCGGCCCAGAGATTGGTTTTGGGCAGCATTGTTTAGAGCAGACGGCAGCTATGAGGGACAGGAGCCAGAGAGTGTTGACTGGTTATCGACTCACTCAGAAAGTCATATGCACATTTAGAGAGACAGTTCTTCCAAAGATACTTTTAAAACATATTTGTTTACTCTTTGATTTTTTTTTCTCTTTTTTTATTCAGCATGGTTCTTGCCAGGTGTCACACAGTGGATATCTCCATTGTCGAGAACGAAGGCTGAATTCCATTTTCTATTAGCTTGCAGTAGGATTTTGATTTAAACATGCTGTGAATTGCAATGTATGGTGAAATAATTTGTATCAACGGCACTGAACTTCAGATAATATATAATTCAGGTTATGCAGTCTAAAGTTCAGCTGAGTGCTAGAAAGAGTAATAAAATATTGCTACTTATGTCTTGGGATTGATGGTCTAGTTGAGGAGTGCTCATTAGTAATTATTGCAATTTCTCCACAAAGACAGACAGACCTCAATAAAACATAGTCTATTCATTATGGCAAAAAGTGCACGAGTGAACTTGAATTGCACCACATCCATATCAAGGTTCTGGCCCTGGTTTTATGGGGTCTGATATTTGAGCTGTAAGACCCTTTGATGCTGTTGTGAAGCTATGTGGTACAAATGTGAAGCTAAATAATTTCTCCAAAAAGCATATTCCATGTTGAACATGGATGGATACGTGAACATATTCCATGTTACCATGCATGGATACCCACAACTTTAGGAAAGTGAACAGAACTCTAATTGTTTTGTACATTGTTAGATAAAACTAAGAACAGCTTCAGTAAGTCATTTTTTTATCATGACTGTCTTATCTTAAGACATTTAAGAGTTTTGAATTTCAAGTAAAGTCAAGTATTTCAAATAAACGTTGATGGAATTCAAAAATTACTCTTCTGTTATAAACTATTTTGAGTCAGCAGATTTTCCATTCTTTTCTAAGTACAGGAAAATGTGTGGAGATTGCTGTCTTTAGTAATGGACCATAAACTATAGATATGGTAGATAAAGATTAGGTTGGAATATTCCCTTAAGTCCAGAGGATGATCAGGTATTGCACAAAACTGAGCACTTTGTGCCTTAAAGCAGTTAAAGGTAATCACACATTACATTAATGTGAAGTATGACATTTAGAGTAGAACAAAGGATTACGAATCTGCATGCTATTTATGTTGGCACACTGTGTCCATTCTCCAAAATGATTTTGAACTTTGACCGTTGAACTTTCCCACAGGTTTAAGAGCCTGTTCTGACCTCCTTATGAACTTTTATTATTATTTTTTATTTATTTTATTTTTTCATATTATTTATTTCAGACATAGCCAACACATCGTGGCACACTGATGATATTCGAAATACAGTCGCTGTTGGGGTTCAAACAATCAGTCCCACACTGTGTAGTAAGAGGCTGTTCAAACAGCATATACTAACAAGTCTAATTAAGCAAACTGTTTCATCAGCTTTCTACGTTTGTCATCATTTTTGATGATTACAAGGAATTCTTAATTGATCTATGATAATCTGCTAGATTAGGGAGAACAAACTCCACGGAGAACCTTTTTCGACTGTAAACAAAATTATGTTCTATTCTTGCAATTATTTCAAGTTAATCACAGTGGGTTTTTTGAGTTTAACAAAAAAATACGATATTTTTGTAAGATTAGCAACTCAAGCAGAGCACCATTATTGCTGTTTACAGTAACATTTATGTGTTGCTAAAATGAACGCATGCAAAAAAAACCCAAACCAAAACAAACAAACAAAATATACAGTTGCTTTGGGACTGAGCAAACATGGCCGTGATGCTACATCTGTGTGCATTTAGGAACATGCGCTTTAAAATGAAACTGTCCAGATATCTACTATCAAATCTACCATGCTGCATAAGCAACTGCAATACAGAAAATGCTGCGGTTTCAGAGAGACCTGCAGCGTAATTCATACATTTCATTTGTACATTTGATAGCCTGTCACACAGTGTCAGATGGTGTAGGTGAAAATGGCTGAAACGTCGCAAAAGACATATGTTGAAAAATTAGTTGTTAAGAAACAGTTCGACGTCTTTGACACACAGCTTTTTTTTTTATTGTGTTGGCGAGCTAAGATTGATCAGCAATAATTCAGTCATCACGAGTAGAGCCGCGTTTGAAGCGGCTTTCTCTCTGCTTATTGAATTTTTTTTCCGTAGCGAATATGTTGACTGCGACCTTTAGTAGGTGTGAAGCCGGGATCTAGCTGTCACTACACATTCTTTACAAAGCAAGAACTGTTTTGTTGACTGTAATAGAGAAAGAAAGGCTGGTGCAAATAGATACTGAATCTTCAAGCTTCAGTAAACTGTACTACCGTGTTATGTGGGTAATGACATCACCATCCTCGTTTTTCTCTCTCGTCCTCCAGCCAGTCTTACTTAATGGTGTTTTTCCCCTTAAAACAAGTATCGACACAAAGCACATGAGTTTTTGAAATCTCACATCACGTTCACTATACTTTCTGAAGGAAACAATTAAGTGCAATTACTGTCACATTAATACACAATATCGACGAAACGATAAGCTTTAATTTTCCAAAGAGCCTTTTTGCCTGACAAAGTCACGTCATTCACTTTTCACAACACGTTTCTCATTTTGATAGCCTGCTTTTGTGCAAAGCCAGCGATCAAGTTCAGCTCTTCCAGAAGTCACCCAGAACGCTCCGAGCGGTGTGTCAGCAGAGCCCCATCATCATCATCGTCACTCTTCCTCCTTCATCACGTAGCGCTGTGCAGAGTGAGTGCACACACACATCAGTGGAAAGAACTGTGGTACTGTGAGCTCACTCAGCAGGGGAACACATGTCTGTGTGTCAAGTCATTGTGTAACTTCTCTGTGTCCCAGCAGGACACCGTCCTGTGGACAGGTGGCGGGGATTTTAAACGTTTGCCTCACTGTCCTGTGCGTGTCTGTTTAAAGGACACCACAGGAACCAGCTCAGTTGACTTATTTAACTATGTGCTATTTTCCCAAATCCCTTGATCAGTAAAGGGAAGCTAAGTCATCCATGCTGGGTCTTTTGTGTACTCTGGTGGAACAGGAACGTCATCACCAAAAGGAATATTATGACATGGGAATGGGCCCTAATGGTGTTTCTGTGATGGGACTCATAACCCATTTGTTTGATCTATCTTTCTGGGTCAGTGGTCCTCACACAAACCATTCTTAGATTGGATTTTATGTTCTGTCCCGGTGGGCGAGGGGCTCAATATGAAGACAGCCACCTTTTTTTTTCCTCAAGGAATGATGGAGACAGATTCCACTTAAACACAGTCCTTAATAGGTCATTATTGCCGTTAGTCATTGAAAAAGAAAAAAAAATGACATAGACATTTTATCCTGATTAGGAGCTCTAATAGTTATCATGCCCATAAAACCAAACCGCTCCTTTAACGGCGTTTGCTGAGTCACTCCCCTTATATTTAGATCAATAACACATTTTACTCATCCATCAGGATTAGCTGCAACTGCTGAGAGAGAAAGAGCAGCAACTGATTGGCTGAGAAAGAGGGAAAGCATTACTTGTATCCAAACATTGTTATCAATAAGTAAATGCGTGTGTGTTTGGGGGGGGGTGGGGGTCACCAGAGCCTGGATTGGGAGTCGGTTTGGGGTTTATGGGTGTGGCCTGTGGCATGACAACAGCTCAGGGTGGAGGAGAGGGGGCGGGGCCAGTCTGTGGCAGGACCTCTGCTTGCAGTTTATGTCAGGCAAATGCGGTTTGTTCTACGTGCTTGCGGGCCGAATCACTGGCAAAGCGTTCCTCACTACAAGCTTAGCTCTCTGATGCTCAGAATGAGTCACACTGCTTCAGAGACACTCATTCACTCGAGGTCATAGTCTTATTTTTTATTTATTTAATTTTCCAACATGTATAATGAGGCCTTATGTCAAATTGAACCCACTTCTCTAGTGGCCGTGTAAATGCACTTAATTCAAAATACTTGGGTCTCTCGATCAGACCACTTGGCTCGGCTTAAACATCTAAACAACAATTGTCTACAGTGTTACACACTTTAATCAGCAGACATGTTAGTATTACAGGTAATTATTTATATCCACCAGCCATGTGTACACTGATTTAGAAAAATAAAGTTCTCACAGTTCTCTAGGATTATGACTGAAAGATGCCTGTTTTCACAGCAGTACCTTTAATTAAAACAAAAGCAGATCAATTTGCGCTACAGATGATTACTAACACTAACTTCTCTGAGTCCAGGGTAAACAGTGCTCTACCTTCACTTAAGGACTGCTTTTAATTTTGGTATTAGTACATTGTTAAAGGAACACTAACAGTAATTGCCACAGGCTATGTGTAGGTGCTTGAATGTTGAGTTGTTAAAATAGTGCATCAAAGCCCTTGGCCTACATTTAGCATTCCTCTGCTCTACAAAGAAATTTTAAATTAAATTATCCTAATCTGGCCATCATGTGGAAGGCACTACAATACCAATTGTCTTTTTGTGTTGTCAATTGAAGAAAAAAAAAAAAAAAATTAATGAATTAATTTTCAAAACACTAATGGCTTTAAGACAATGAGCTAAAGCGTGATGCATTTGCCTAAGAGTCATGCAGTTTATTTATCTTAATTTGTAGTCGAAGGGTCTGCCTGATTTTCATACACTGATAGTAAACAATTTGTATGCATTTGGTGACGTGTCATGTTTAGTTAACTTGATGCAAGTGTGTTTCCTGACAGCTGTGGATATTGCACAGCTGGAAGGGCTCTCCTTCTACCATAACAGCGATGGCACAGTTCTATCACGATCAAAGATTTTTCCCTGAGAAGGTTCCTTGTTTTCCAAAAACCGACTGTTTTAGTGACAGGTTCTCATTCTGATACACCTTTACATTTACCTTAACATGCCCTCTGTATTTAGAGCGTTTAGAGCAGTGGCTCGTAAACCTACAAATGGAACAAAATCTTTACCAAAACGACACACGGTTTTCATGGCAGCAGCTTGTTCATTCAAGTCACAGGCTGCTTTGCATCAGAGTGACAGCAACAGAGCCTCCTGCAATGCACTTTTCCATGAGCTTCATGGCTCATATCCCAGACCCTTTAATAAAGTCAGTGGGCCTGTTTAGAGCCATGGACAACACTGTCACATCCACTGTAATCAAGACCATAGAATTGATATTAGAACTGCATTTTATGAAAAACTTGTATTTGTTGAATGTATTTACGTTTTTCTCACTTCATTCATTTTCCCACAGATAAAATCAGGGAAATTGATGTGTGTGTATGTCCACTATAATCAAGACCAAAGATTTCATATTAGAAATCCATTTAGTAAAACAAAAATGAAGTCTTTCCTAACTTCTTTCATTTGATCATAAACATAAAATCATGGAAATTGATGTGTATGTGTGATGTGTGATGTGTGTGTGTGTGTGTGTGTGTGTGTGTGTGTGTGTGTGTGTGTGCAATGTATTAATTTTGTGCAAGGCCAATGTTCACCTTCCAAAAAAACTAATTTCTGGATGAAGTGCACCTGAACAATACATTTCAGTAGCATGAGTAATGAAAGATCCTGTTTCCTTGGAAACGTGTACTTCACTGCAATTTAAAATATGTTTACTCTCTTTATACAGTACACTGCATTTACAGCTTTAAATTAATATACATATAGACACATAAATAAATATATAGACAGAGATCGATAGAGAGGGGGGGAGTGGGGTAATATAGTAAAAAGTGTAGCTGGAACACAAGGTTCTAGAAGATGAAAGCAGTTTATACTAGAAAAAGTTCATTCCATGAGGTTCTAAAGTTCCATGAGTGTAGATTAGAAGTTCTATTTCCTTGAGTTCCTAACTTCTTTGCTGCCATAGCAACAACTGGCATCACAAACGGACAGTCATTAAAATGGATGTCCATTACCATTTGATTCCACATGGAATCTTCAGTGTAGCAGTTTCTGTCTTTTCCCAGAAATTAATAATGTTTTTTACTTACTTATGTCAGGTTTCACATTTTCTACAAATCCGTGAATTCCAGAAAGAACTTTTGTCAATTAACATTAAACATTTCTACATGGTCATCTATAATGAAGATGGTTTTACATCTTTAAACCATTTTCTTCATAACAGACCTGAGAAGAGTCTATTCCATAGGACTGTCAGAACTCAGAAATAACAGTTACTAAAAGCTCATTGTTGGGTTAGCTGAGAAACAAAATCAACACACTGGACCTGTTCCTTTAGTATTTAAGTATTCTGGCATGAGGGTAACCTTTCTGGATGTGCCATTTAACCCTTAAAAGTCTGCCTTAAATGACATATGACATTATCTATTAACATACAGACTCGGTATTTTCATAAATGTGGATTTGCTCATTTATATACAGTGTGTTTGTTCTATTTGAGAGAACGTACACTGACCTACAAACAAAATGCTGTTAAAACAACAAGAACACTTATCATCCTACAAATACAGAGTGCATCTCTTCACTAATCTCTTACTCTGGGCAAAAACATCAAAGTTAAGAGTGAGATGAATGACCAGTGGAACAACAGAGCAGCCTGCAACTGCTCTAGATGCGCTACATGCAAATGTATTAACAGAGCAGCTAAAATAACTGGCACAGAAAGATCATTTGTTATCACCTATTATGCTTCATGCATTTTTGCAAGAGTCTGTTGTATTTCTTGCAAGAGATGTAATCAGTTTTACACTCGGACAAACCAAGAGAAGTTCTGCTGATTGTTTTTGCTGATCTCCTTTTGGCCATTGGAATAAAAAAGAAGTCATTTCCAGTGACATTTTAGTGCAATGCATTTGAATGCTAACGGACATCACATTAGTGACATATCTGTTTGCATTGCCAGCTGTTGCTATGGCAGCAATGAAGCAAGGAACCTCAAAGAAAAAGAACTGCTCTATACTCTCAGAACTTTAGAACCCCATGAAATGAATGTTAGAATTTAAACATGTATTTTTTTTTTCTTTTTTCTAACAAACTGCTTTCACCTCTGAGAAATTCAGAAGCACTTTGCTTGCACAACTGATGAAGGACCTCTGTTTGAAATGTACTGTTTCTCTGGAAACCTGTGTGTGTGTGTGTGTGTGTGTGTGTGTGTGTGTGTGTGTGTGTGTGTGTGTGTGTGTGTGTGTGTGCAGACATACAGTATGTGTGCATCTGAGTTTCTGCAAACCGTAAGCTCCACGTCTTTGTCTACCACATAAAAACAGAATATTCACCTCTATCTTTTTGCGTGGCCCTTCTCACTGCTCTTTGCACCACCGGCTCAAGGGGTCCAGCCTCTGGATTAGACCCCCTGAGTCCCTTCATTAAATCAGTGGAATGACAAGCCTGTCAGGACTGATGCAGGTGTGTGGTGGTGCAGGTGAGAGATGAGTCTCTCTCTCTCTCTCTCTCTCTCTCTCTCTCTCTCTCTCTCTAACGGCTGTCCCTGTGTCATCCATTTTGAAGTGTGAAAAGGAAGAGAGCAAGCTTTCGAGAGCTTTCGCCGGTGTCTCTGCGCCATCGCACTTTGCTTCATGCTTGTCACTCTCACCTGGATCTGTAAGCAGCTGCGACCAGTGGTAGAGCTTCCTCAATCTCCTCTGGTTCTGGTGGTGGAGGGCATGAGCACGGAACGGGTTAACGTGCTCCCTCAAACGCCTCGACCTCGAAAACAACACACGCCTAATGGTGTGTGCTGAATTCTGTTTCCTGGAACCAGGAGGTTTTTGGGTGGTCCCACATTTGCTCCTGAGCCGACAGGCAGAATGAACCTGCGAATCGATTCCCACACCTCTGTAAAAGATCTTTAATCATGGCTTCGCTGCTGCTGGTCATTACCTATGCTTACTGCACCTGGATACGCTTTCTGCATGCTGATGGAGTAATTGGGGGGTGGGGGGGCAGTGTTTGCTTTCAAAGCACATTCAACTACAGTTCAAGCTACACGTCCCCACCACTCCATGACTGCTTTGCGTTGTAAGTAAGTTTGAGCTAGTTAAGTTCTAGGTTTTGTGGACTCTCAAATTGCATGAAAGTTTGTGTAATTGCAGTAGATTTTCTATCTATTCTCCAGATCTTGTGAGTTATATTATGTTTTCTCTGAAATCTGAGTACCAAGTAAGCTCTTGGTAAAATGTCTTTTAACGACAACAGAATAAACAGTATGGCAAGGTGCACTGCTAAACTATATTCAATCTCAGGAATCCAGTAACACTGATTATATTCATTTGTCCATTTCAAAGTGAACGTTCATATAGGAACAATTGTGCCCATTTTCTGAACTGAACCGAATGTGAAATTGCATAGGTTTCATACCAGGAATCAGGATACATTGTCTCCGAGTATAAGTGCAGCAAAAAGTTTGCACAACAGTGTAAAGATGAATGCTTTTAAATTCTAAATAATAGATGGTGTGAACACAAAATGGTCTGGAGACGAGCCTCCTTGAAAAACAATCAAGGAAGCATTAATAATACCATGTTTTACTTGAGGTCATGGATACAGTATCTGAAAGGCCTCTGCAATTAGTGAAATGCACTACTGTGATCATCGAAATTGTCTGCCTCCAAATGTGTCTAATTACATTCCTGGCTCTTGTGTGTGGTACGATTCCCCATACCTGCATGATTACTGTGTTTATGTTCTCCGGTAGAGAGTTGAGTGAAGGGTCAGTGCTCACCGCTCGGAGGAAAACTCAGGAGGACCCAACAAATGCTACAAACCCTTCCTCCACTTTTAATGAATGAAAAATTACACTTTTTTTCCAACCATTGCCAGTTATATATTTAAAACAAGAGATGGTTGAGGAAAATCTGAAAGTGCTAAGTGTGTGGGAAGTTTGCAAGCGGGGAACCTGATTTTGTCATGCTCCTTGAGCTACAAGTGAAATGGATGTTTGGTTGCAATCTGAAATGGTTCAAGGTCTAAAACACGGTTGTGTGACCTGTCTGAGTGCTTGAAGTGTTATTGTACCACGTTTAAATAAAACTGTTTGACCGTAGCCTTAAGGATATCTGTCCAGTTTTAAAGTGATACTAGTGGTACAAACATTTGCAGTATAAATTGCAAATCTATTTCTGTGTCACAGTATAAACATAGTTACTTCCGAGTAACAATAGCTATGTCATGTAAGATTTTTTACATAACAGGTATATCAGAAAACAATAATATGTAGTTTGCAAGTGTCAGTTTTACCCTAGTTTATTCTTTTTTTCCTGTGTATTTTTGTGTTACCTTTAGACAAATACTGAGAGTTTTACCTGCTTAAACACTGAAACATTGGTCCAGCTCTGTATTCTTCCTCACATGTCTTCCTGAGGTGTGCACTGAGGTGTGCATGATCCACGTGCCTGGTCTAATCTAGAATTTCAAATAAAAGGGATGGATTCATAATTAATGTCCTGCTCTACAGAAACTCTCTCAGGTTCTGTGGTTTAGCTGTATTGGCTAAAAGGTCAGCTTCGACAAATTAGTCTCACCATCCCACCTTTCCAGTCCTGGAAAAAGGATCAACCAAACCAGCAGTGTTGCCAGGCTGAATCACAGTCAGGAGCAGGTCTAGAGCACATCTAGAGCAGAGGACCGACCTCAGCGGGACAGTTTTTAAAAACTGCAGTAGAGGAGAGTCTAAAAAAAAAACCCAACTCTGAAATAAAATATAAATAAAATAAAACCTTCAGCCTGAATCTGAAAATTACCTCCCCTCTCTGCTGCCCCACCCCCACCACCTGTCTCCCAGTATTACCCATCAGTGTCTGTGTCATTACCTGCTCTTGACCCAGTGGAGTCAGGCACTGAATGGCTTTTCGCAGTAATGGTTATGTGAATAATTAGTTTAATCACATAATTACAGGCTCCAGGGGCCCTCGTCGGCCCTTGGGAACTCACATCAAGGATCCAAGCAGAGTGCCGTGGAATCTGGCGGCAGGCAGGAGCGTGCAGAGTGGCTTCTCCGAGCCATTCATCTTGTAAAAAAACAGAGGCCCGGCTCATTAGAGCACCTCCTTATGACCTAATGAGGGAGCAGGAGGAGAGATGGAGAGGAGACATGCAGCGGTCATCGCAGTCAGACTTGAAGGTGATCAAGTTGTGCACCGTTGCACTTGGCTCTGAGACCCAGGCCTCTTTCCGAAGGTTTGGTTAAACCGTCGATCTACGAGGACCGCGTCTTTTTACATTTCTCGTCTCCGAAGACATTCTCCTTCTCATGAGTAGCAAGTGCCGGTCCCGGAGGTCGCACAGAACGGGCTCTCTGAGATAATGACCCGAGTGACAGCGCTTGGGCGCCGCCTGATTGCTCGGGGCCTGTCAGAGAGCACGACGGGGAAGGGCTTGAAAATCCCTCCACATCCTTTATCTATTATGGATGTCAGGAGAAACAATGTCAAAGCACCCTGCACAGAGTTCAGAGGTAGAGCTGCAGTCTTCAGTAATACACATTCACTTTGTATGTTTGACTTTGTAACTACTTGTATGTCTGAC
>JAOXYF010000019.1:11746327-11760252 GCA_028565775.1 Sternarchorhynchus goeldii | reverse complement strand
AGAGAGTGAAGGAGGGTCGGAGGGAGAGACTGAAGGAGGGTCGGAGGGAGAGAGTGAAGGAGGGTCGGAGGGAGAGACTGAAGGAGGGTCGGAGGGAGAGAGTGAAGGAGGGTCGGAGGGAGAGACTGAAGGAGGGTCGGAGGGAGAGAGTGAAGGAGGGTCGGAGGGAGAGAGTGAAGGTGTGCAGGTTGTTCTGTCCTCCCTGTTTTTATCCTCGACATTTTGATGGACTACGATTGAGCAGAACAACACCTCAAAATAACACAGTGTGTCGCTGGCAGTCTGAAGGCTTTCCCATTGTGTAATAAAGGATGTTCTCCATTTGCGCATCTTCTATGAAGAATTACATTGAAGAAACAGCATAATGGCGTGATGTATTTGTTCACTTTAGGACAGAATGTGTGTACTGTATGTATTCAAGAACATTGGAAGACAACTTTCAATGAAAAATCATGCCGCTTGTTAGTGTTGATCAAGGGACAAAAACAGCAAGGGATATGTGTGGTAGGGCTGGGAGATATAACACGTTTGAAGAGCATCAGTTTTGTAGGAAACAAACAAGCAATTGGTTAAACAAAAGAACATATGATAATGGAATATTGGCCTAATATCTAATCAAAGATTTATTGTTTATTATTATTTGTTTGTTTTTATTTGTTTTCACAAAAACATGCAGTTTATAATTATTTCTAGAAGGACAATGATCCTCAGAATATGCTAAAAACAAACAAACAAACAAAAAAACAACAAAGAATTCCCACCCGTTCTTCCTAGAGCTCCTCTCCAGGAACTCCACCCCTTGAGGGCTCTCCACCCGAGCAGATGTTTGATAGCTTCTTCGTAGTTCCAGATGCACAGATAGAAGCCCTGCAGGATAAGTGACCTTGCACAGAGTCACAGGGCCGGGGCCCAGACACTCCCTGTGTTCCCTTATATAGACGCCGCTTGGCGATCCTGGTCAGAGACAAATGAGCATCCTTCCCATCTCTGCACTGGGGTCACGGGGCTTCCCACCGCCAAACACACACACACACACACACACACACACACACACACACCTCCTCACCATGAGGCCCATACAGGTAGGACAATGAGGAGACATAAGACACTCATGCCTTGGCAGAGAAGTGATTTTTTTTTGTTGTTTACTTGTCTGTTTGTTTATTTATTTATTTTTTACAACAAAAATGCTTCTTTTATGTTCCAGTCTTTGACTGCCTTTTGTACTTGCACTCATCACCTCTAAAGTCAGCTCTGCAGCTTCAGTTCAGAAAAGTGAAGGGTTATTGGTGTGTATTGTACCAGTGCTAGGTTTACTCAACTTGTTTTAGAGTTATTCTGCCAGTGTTAGGACTTCTGTACCAGTGCTAGGTTTAGTGTACCAGTTTACTGTACCAGTGCTAGTTGAGGCCACCTCTTAATCCGTAGTCAGACTCTGAGTGGCAGGGACATTCACACCTGTAGAAACTCCAGCAGCAGTGCAGGGTCTGACATACCAAGAACAATGAACATAGCAACCCTGCACTTGCACTGCTGATCCTCTACCTCTGAGGAACAGGATAGAGGGTTGGTCCTTCGACTAGAAACAGGTGAGGAACTGGACAGCAGACATGGTTGACATGGTTTTTTTTTTCTTTCTGGCAACAAAATGCACCTACAAAACTGATAACACTGTGCCAGCATGCGTAGAAGATAAGGTGGGGCCTTAAGACAGGCGGGGGCGGGGCCACGAGCCAGGGGGCGTGTGTTTAGCAGCTTCTAGCTCAGTGACACACATGCCATTCTCGTGGTACTCCGGTACCTCCACTGTCTCCTCGCTCTGCAATTACAGACATCTGACAGAGCTGTTTGAAAAAAAGCCGTCAGAAGCCGTATTGTGGTGGCGTCTCTGTACATGAAACTTTGAAGCTGTTTGCATTGACCGGCGTACTGAAGTGTAGCCCAGCTTTAAGTGTGCGCCGCTCTGGAGGCCCACGGCCGCATTCGTGTGTTTTTATCCCACTATCATGCAATTACAGCAGACCAGTTAGCTTACTGAAGCTGAAAGAGGAACCGCTCCCTTGAAGAGACTGCTTCCACTGGGAATCCTTTTTATGGTCCATCATGTGAACGTAATTGATTTTTGTGTGGGTGGGCTTACTCCCTCCCTCCCTCCCTCCCAACCCTCTCCCTCTCTCTCTCTCTCTCTCTATCTCTCTCTCTCTCTCCCTCCCTCTCTTTCTCTCTCTTTCTCTCTCTCCCTCTTTCTCTCTCTCTCTTTCTCTCTCTAAGTTGTACTACATCCCATAAGTATATTCAGCATCTAGCTGTGCTGGGCAGAGATAATTGTGTGTGGATATAGTGACATTTTGGATGTGTAAGCGCTGTCACTGAACCTCAGACCCAAAGCTCAGCTTCACAAGCAGAGTGGAAAGTCCTGACTTGTTTCTGCCTCTTTGTTCCCATTTGAAATCCAAGACAGAATATATTTTGAATTTTGTTTACAGTTAGTGTAGTGTGTCGAAGCAGAACAGTGTGCGTGCGTGCATGTGCGTGTGTGTGTGTGTGTGTGTGTGTTCACATATGGTTATAACTGACAGCAAATGAGATACCTCAGGCTGATTATGTCAGTAGTTCAGAGTTTTTGTCAAACATGTTGTAGATTCAGGAGCTCCATCCAGCTACGTGCATTCGAACCCAAACCCCACAGGGAAAGCTGTGCTCCAAGTCCCTTAGAGAAACTGGCATTAATTTAACATATTAATCTATTTAAATCCACACATCCCGATTAATTAATTCAATTAGCACAACCTGTACTCACACACACAATTGCTCTTTAGGTGTCCATGGATTATTTAATTATAATCATAATTACAATGATAATTAAAGGGTTGACTGGGTATGAGAGACTAGTGAATAGAGTTTAATATGATTATCTTGTAGATATGAGTTGGTCATATGAAGTATTACACATTCTGACAGAGACGCTATGCTTTGTAGTTGCTCTGGGGTGTGGAGAGATTGTCTGAAATGTGTTAGTAAGGTACTGTGACTGAAAGAACTTGCCTCCTGGGGTTTAATACTGAGACCCAAGAGAGATGAGAGATTGTAATCATGCTTTAAAAAAAACAACAACAACAACAACAACAAAAAAACAGGATGTCAGTGTTTCCTAAATCTAGAGAAAAAGTGAAGCGTTGTTATGTCGTTGTCATGACGATGGTGTGGACAAGGGCGATGGGCCTGTCTCTTCCCTGGGCCAGGGACAACGTGAATACAATGATTAATACTATATGTAAACTGGAGAATTAGGAGTGCGATGAGCGTGGATCACGCACCTTCTTTGATCTCATAAATCCAACAGACGTGATTCATACAGCACTTAGTAGCATGCAGCCATTTTCTCTCACTACCTCTAATGCATTTTCCCCCCAATTATCACAGATGCTTTTCCCTCACAACCACCTGAACAGGAGCTGGGCTTCGTCTCAGCACTGTATCCGGCTGAGTCCGGACGCTGAAGGAGAATCCAGACTAGACGGAGTTCTGTGAATACCAATGTTTCTTGTGCCCGTCTCTCTCTCCTTGGAGCCCACGGGGAGGGGGGGGAGCAGGGAAGGAGATGGACGAGGAGGGCAAGGCAGTAGAGACAAGTGACCACTGAGAGATACCGGAGGAAGGAGATCATTGAGGAGACTGCCAGAAAAACACCGTGGAAATGGAAGTGACAGAGTGTACATGACGAGAGGTGTGTTTATGCACGTGTGTGTGTGTGAGTGAGACACAAAGACGCAGGGACAGAGGGAACACTCACCAGTTCAGTCCTCCCAGTGCTATCAGGATAAGCAATAAATAGAACCGCCAGCCTCTGTTTCGCCTCTCTATCTTAATGAAATACACTGAAGGTATTATGGAGCCAGTGATAGAGATCTCTCGAGGCTGTTGCTAGATTGCCGTTACTCTTGTCAGGGTGGTGTGGACTCTCTTCCTCCCCTCCAGGATCCGCCAATAACCCCCCCTCCCCCACCCCCATCTTCGGTCCGGCAGTCTCCCTGGACGCGTCCGTGACAGACCCAGCTCCAATGGAGGGAGAGTTGCACAGCTTAGCTCCTTCAGCAGCTGCCTGGTGACAGTTGCTGGGGCGTGAGGACTGACGGGCCTGGCGCCAGCCAAGCCGCGGCACAGAGGCTGCGAAGGGACACTTTAATGCAGGGGCGGGAGGGAGGCGCTCTGGTGAGAGTCTCAGGGAGACAATCGCAACCAGCAGACGAGTGTGTGCGCCATGTGTGTGAGCGAGTGTGTGTCTGGGAGAGAGCGCGTGCATGTGTATGCATGTTTGTGTGTGTGTGTGCGAGCGATGACAGCTGTAAGGACAGGAGGCATCGCTGATGGCAGCCTGTGGACGCTGATGGCAGCCGTGGGCAGAGTGAAAATCACAGGAGTGAGAAATGTTGTAATCACTGCGCAGTCTCAGGGAACGTTCGCTAAAGTTAATGTAGAGATTTATACTGCTGTTTACCCCGCCTGATAGCTTACGCCGGTCAGTGGGTCTCCACGGATAATGACTTCCACTGAGTGAACACTAGAAAATAGAACCGAGGGTCCGTTCTAGGAGACTGTGGGCGGAGGTCAAAGAAAATCCTCGTTCTCCTTCCGTTACGGCCCTGTTCCGTCACTCCGAGACGCAGCGTAATTAATTCTGTGAAAAATGTCGTCCTCTGAAATTGTCTCGTCTGCTGGATGGGCTTCCGTCACCTCAGCTGTGACAGTAATGGATAAACTCTGGAGCCTAATGAAAACACAAAAACAGCACGAATGCGCTTCAGTGAAAAATTACAACCTGAAAGCTTTGCTCTGTTCACCTGCTCTGTCACTACGCGTCAGTGACAAATGTTCTGTGCTCTTCAGCACTAACCCAATTTGCTTTGTGCTACAGACATGCATCTGCCTATTTTGTGTAAATTCAAGCAACTTTTTTCAGTCAAAAGAACATAATCAAACAAAAAGACTGATGTGATAGAACTTTAGGGGGGTTTTTTTCAACCCAAGCAGGTAAAAATGAAACCTGCTGGATTTCCACAGAGCGAGATTTTAATGGTTTTTGACTTAAATAAACCGAAACATATTGCCTGCAGGCAATAAGTGCCATATTTTCATGACAAATGTCTAAATACTCCAGTGACGTTGAGTGTCATTATGTAAACATAGATCTGTGCTGCTGCAGGTCAGCCGTGAATGACCTCCCGAGGTCAGAGCTCTGGGGTGCGCTGGAGGAAAGCTCGGCGTGCAGTCCTGGTTCATATCTTCTCTGATCAGGCTCTGAAGGTAGCAGTCAAGCGTAACTTGGCGAGCGGCAGGACTAGCGACAGCTGTCTTCTCTTCTGATGCTGTTTAATACGGGAATGTTATTTTTTGGTTTTGTTTTTTTTCCCTCGCCAGGCATTGCTGGGGTACCGAATCGCACACAACACACAGGGTCGGGTTCTGGAGTAAGGAGTAGAGGGAGAGAGAGATGGAGGGAGGAGAGGGAGAGAAAGACAGAAGGAGAGCAGGAGAGAGTTAGTATGCATGTGAATTCACTTCCGAATCAAAACTAAAATGCAGTAACTGAGTTTGGGGACATGCCAGATTCTCCCTCATATGATGCTAAAAACATTTCCCTTTTGGCCTGATCTGTTACCCCAGTGTTCATGCACCTTCTCGGAGGTGATCCGTATCCATGTGGACTGGATTTCTGTTCCCCTCCTTCTCGCCTCGGCGTGACGCAAACAAAACACACACGCGCGCGCACACAAAAAAAACCTGTAATTCCCGGAAGCGATGAAGCATATCTGGAGAGATGGAGGGGGTGTAAAAGACTGCGAAACAAAGCGGGCAGACAGCAGCAGGTTGGCAGAGCAGGCAGGGAGCTTGGCAGCATTTTAATCCGTGCCAGCGTGGCGAGAAATCAGCATGCTTGCTTCGCTTTTATCCCCCAACCCCCTCGCGCCGGTCGCCTGACCCTCGAGTAATGAGCATCCGCAGATCCACTCCGCGCTCCTTTGATGCCGCGTCCAAAGCCCTAGGATTAGAACCCCAGCTGGCTGACGGTCTGGGCGAAGGTGGCGTCGACGGGAGCGGCAGTGCCGTCCGGGGGCTGCGGGCGCAGGTAGTCCGGCCCCGCGGCGCCATCGTTGGCCCACAGCGGGACAGCCGTTCCGACGCCCGCCAGGTCGGCGCGGGAAGACCGTGACCTGCACTTAAGTCCTCTGCACCTCCCAGCGGCCCGTGAGAGTTTCGCTCCGACTCCTGTTGTGCTGCCATGTGACTCCCAGCCCTCGAACAACAGGAAACAGATTGAGAGTTTTAGAGCAGCTGAGCCGTGGCTGACCCAGACGACTCCGGCCTGGGATCGTAACTGATACATTAACACGTACAGCGTCTTTTTCCCCGTGTTTTAAGGCACATATGCGGGACTTAGAGAGGGGCTGCTAAAAGGCTGGATGAAGAGACGCCCTCCTTCTGTTCAAAATGTCAGCGAACTGTTTCGTTCATGCTTTTAGTGCATTTGCTTCCTCATTGTGAGTAATGCATATGCCTGGATGTATTATGAACTTGGTATGTAGCAGCTCACTTAGACCCTCTGACTGTAGCACGATGTTCCCTCAGGCCTGAACACAGCACACGCACTTTATATATTTATTATCCTTCATTAACTCGTTGACTCAGGTAAACAAACGTCATGACCATGTTCAGACTCAATCCTAACCCTGCCTGTAAAGATAAATGATGAAGACTATGAATGACGAAGCACTTCACAAGTGCAGGGTGTAACACTATAATTGTAATTAGACATTTTACCTATATTTATTATGCAGGACTAATTTGTAGATATACCAAGTCATATAGAGTTTTAGCCCTTAGTTACTCAAACCAACATATATTAAAAATGTTAATATAAATGATCATAAACTGGTAGTTTGGTCAGAATTTACAGACCCTTTATTACTGTGTGTTACTACTCAACACACAGTAATAAAGTGTCTGTAAATTCGTTTGTCAGCATTACTGTCTAGGCGCTGTTTTTACAGGAGCGTTCCTGTGTACTCAGACATTACCCATTTGTAGTTATTGTAGTTATTACTGTAGTTACTATTTGTAGTATAACAGCAAAGGAAATAACTAAACTGTACTCTCTCAACCTCTAATGGGTTCAGAAGACCTCACTGGAGATCTGTACAGACTAACATCCACGGAAAACACAATTTTTGGCTCATCCAAAATGTTTTTTATTTGAATTCCTTTCTTTTCTTCCTGTCTATTCCAGTCTGAATTCATGTGTGAATTCCGGTCTGAATTCCTTGTTAAAGGAATAACAGCAGCCAGAAGCTTTTCTCATCATAGCATGAGCGTGTGGGAGGGATGTTATAGACTGCTGGAGAGACTTGGGTCAAGAACTGAGTGTCTCCTTTTACCGCGGTGATGGGCAGCCTCCAGCAGACAGGAGTACTGAGGCCTGCCACCCTGTTTGACACAGTGGCAGATTCTTTCCTGCTGTAATAGGGGAGGCATAAAGTGCCTCGAGCTCCGACAGGAGGGCCTTCTCCCTCAGGGAAACTGCTTGAGAATACTGGCAGTTTCAGTGGGCATCCTCACACATGCACCCAGCACTCAGTCACACACACACACACACACACACACACGCACACGAACACACACACACACATACTGCCCGACGGTGCCTCACCAGCCAAACGCAGCAACCTGTTTGATATCTTAATTGAAGCTTACCACACTGCCCAGCGCTGTTTGCTGATAGCGGCTAGAAGCACCGCCGATAGCTGAGTGGCCTCGGCCTGGCTTGTATGCCTGCAGAGGCTGGAGGGAGCCTGCCTTGGCCTTCCACCTCGGCCCCCAGAGGGACACGTGGGCCCCCCGTCGCCACGATCGAATGGCTGCTCTCTTGCACAGATTTTGCAACTCAAACCGGTAGTGTGAATGCAGCTGCAAGCAAGAGATCTGTATACCTTATTAAAACCCATCCGGATGATCTATGTGTGGGATTCCAAGGCGTTTAATCTTTATCAGACCCTGTTTCGTGAGCTACTTGATGAGGATTTATGCCTGCTGGTGGGCCTGGAAGAACAGATGCAAAAAACATGGATCATGATTCTGTTTCGGGGGCTCATATAACCCCGAAAGGATCTCGCTACAACCTGGGGCAGATTTAAGGAGGTTGGTGTTTACAGGAACACACATGTCCACTTAAAAGAAAATCATACCTTAACGAGTGGACCAATGACGATTCTTTGATTGTTACATCCCTCTGATGCTTATTTATCAAGGAAATAATACTTTCTGCAGCATCTGATTTATTTATAGGGCTCATTTGCACCATAAATAACACTGGCTAAGTGCTGACAACCGAGGAAATGTAAAATCAAACTAAGTTCCACGTACATACCTTAAAAAAAAAAAAAAAAAATTCTTTAAAAGAATCGTTCGACAGTCTCGTTTCTACATTTGTTTGAGGGTTCTTGCAGTTAAACGTTGGCAGTTAAACCTGATGATAAACTTGCAGGGGAAAAAATCAAAACATCAAGTTTGCTTTCCTTGTTTCCTAGAGCACAGAGCAGCTATTTAAATCATCAGGGTTAGAGACCACTGTAAACATTCTGCTTATATAAATCTTTATGTCAACCACAGACATTTTATAAACCAATTAGTTAACCTGATGAAAAAGACAGTTATTTAATTCTAAATAACTATTACTTGAAATGTAGGGATAACTATGCAAAATTTATTAACTTTAGATAGAATCACAGCACATATAATAACAGCTCCCATGCACTAAACTCCACTCACAAAACATTTTCAAAATATGTGGTTTATTTAGGAACAGTTTTTCTTCTTTTATTCTTTATATCGATAGTATAGAATATAATGCAGGATTTCATGTTCCTGTCCAAACATGCCGTGTTTTCCTTTGAGAGTTAAGCCTCTAAATTAAAGAGTGTGCACAGGATGAGTGTTTATTTCCGTCCAAGCTAATGTCACTTAGTCTAATTTAGCCGCATTTGCTGGAACGGAAACACGGTGTGTTTCTCTTCCAAAACAATACCTTTCCAATACCACAAAGGGACAGGTTGGCTCAGCATTGAAGCTTTGGCTCTGGTGCCTAGGATAGAGGATACAGTGTGTGTGTGTGTGTGTGTGTGTGGGGGGGGTTACCAGGGCGATTAGACGCAGAACTAAACAGATATAAAGGTAGAACAGGTAGAGCTTATTCCTGCAGGCACGGGCAGGAATAAGGGCCCCAGGCTAAGTTCCTCTACACAGTTAGTTGTTGTTGATGCAGTCATGCCAGGGTGAAAGAGAGGCCTGGCTCCTTGCCCGTTGCTGTAGACCACCTCGTCCTGCTGCCTTTGGGCATGGTGCTGCGTGCTCCTGTGTGCCAGTTTATCAGTTCATTACTATGCCCTGGAGAAAGAGAGAGAAAGAGAGAGCGAGAGAACGACCTCATAGATCCCTCATGGAGGACCTGTGCTGTGGTCAGCCCTGCTAAATGGCGTGCTGATCTCCATTATGGCGGTGTTACAAAGAGTTTAAAGTTATTGGCATCGATTCACGGTTAAACTGGGAAAATGAAGTGTGAAAAGGTCACGTCTGGATGTTTGCATTTCTCCACTGGAGTTTGAATGCAATTTCCAATATGGGAACCGATAACTTATAAATTCACCCACCACGCCACCTCATCAGATGACGAGCGCGAGAGAGCGAGCATCTCCAGCCCTCTGCGATTAAGGCTCCTTCAGTGCACACACGTGACTGACGGGGCACCTCCTGATTGCCTCCTATCCCACGGCACGTTGGAGGAGGTCGTTTAAAGCTGTGCTGCAGGCAGAGTGTCATCATTAAACAGCAAATCACGCTGATTGTGCACACACACACACCAGCTTGCGGGCGTCCTGTTGACCAACCAGGCCCAGCTCCAGTGGGGACAAGCAGAGCTCCTTAAGGACAGAGCACGAATCTAGAGCATTGTTCCCTCATGCGGCCCAACCCTACAGGATCGGCTTGAGATGCTTGAGATTTGGCTCCATAATTTCAGGCTTGTCGTAGTCCCTCGATACTGGTTCGGAGCGGTGCAGCGCAGAACATCCTCCTCGCAGTCATTCATTTATGAACGTTGGAATAACAAGAGTCACTCGGGGCTCCTGTTTTTGGCTTTGGTTTGTGTTTTGTTTTTTTGCTGAGCTCTTCAGGACCGCGTTGAACCCGATCCTAGTTTCAGCCGGGGCCCGAAATGATGCTCACCACGATTACACTGATTGTATATTTCTGTTCCTGTTCTAATTGTCTGTCAACGGACTGTGTGGGCGACACATGCACAAACCATTAGGAAACCTTTAACTTTACTCCTCTGTCCCTTTTTTCTCCCTCTTTCCATTTCTCTCTTCTCTCTCCATTGCTCTTCTCTCTCTCCTCGATGTACCCTGCAGTCAAAATGTTGTTGTTTTTTCCTGTTAGTTTTTGTTAGTTGGCCTCACTTTTCCAAAAAGTGCAACAATGCTCACATTCCTGCAGTACATTCCTTCATAGTATTCATGCCCAGAACTCCGATTCCACTCCAAGAATCTCACAGCCAAAATTGTTCTGCGCTAAATCCCTATTCTTTGATGATTTCAACTCACTGAACAACAATTCTACAAATCCATCCACCCACCCAATCCATCCATCCCACACTTAAAATATGTACAGATGAACTGTTTGCATCCGTTTGGCCTCAGGTACGTCCCTCATCAGTGTCCAGTGTTTTCATACATACATACATACATCCATAATTAGCGTACTGGAAAGAAAGTTGAGGGAAGCACAATCATTGTTGATCAGTGACACAATTTAGTTGACTATGTTCACAGTAGTCAAGTACTGAGAGAAAGACTGAAACTGGAACTCAAAGTGAAGAGGGAGGATAAACGTGCATGTAGCAGAACAGACACACTTTCTGGACAAAGAACAACAACATACCAAACAAAGAACGAACAACAAGGAAAGAATATACAGCAGTAAACATTCACACACCCATGATACACAGTACACAGAGGTGATCTAGGGTTGGGTGGTCTAGGGTTGGGTGGTCTAGGGTTGGGTGGTCTACGGCGAGGTGATCTCTGGTGCAGTGGTCTACAGTGGGGTGGTCTACGGTGAGAGGGCGGAGAGTGGGCTGTTACAGGTATTTGGCTCCTGGTGTAAATGTGCCAAACTAAAACTGACAACATTAAAACGCACATGAGATACTGAACTGCAGCATTGCGGGAACAATGTATAATATTATCATCTTAATGAATGATAGAACAACTTCAGGCCTTTTTTTCTCTCTTTCATGTAATATACATGCAACAAATATCCTTTGAAAGTAACTTGGCACAAATCTTCCACTTCAGTTTTCCCAGCTTAGTGCCGCAGAGTCAGATCCTACAGCTGGGTTTAACGTTTCAGTCTCAGCTGTGCCATTTGTCATCCAGCATGTTGTATTCTTTTGGGAAACAAAATACAGCAGAGTCTAGCAGTCAGTCAGCCAACCAGTAAAACACTTCACCCTCAGTGGTGTTCTGCAAAGATGCAGAGGTGTGTGGGGACAGTGGGGAGAGATGTACAGGCTGTTCCACGCACTGGAGAACATCTGCAGCACTGGACAACATCTGTAGCACTGAACAACATCTGTAGCACTGGACAACATCTGCAGCACTGGGAACTGGCTGCAACTAAGCAGGGATAAAATAAACATAAAATAAACTTCGAAAAATCGAAGAGAAAAAGTTAATTCTCTTGAGGTTTGGTTATGGATAAATGCACACACACGTATTTGCACCATGATCATCGCTTGCTATTCCATAACCATTTTCTGCCTTCACTTTAATTGTTTTACTGACTGAATAATTACTTAATTTAGTTGGAAATGCCTTGCAAATGAGTATGATTGCAATTCTCTTTAGTCATTGTCAAACAATACAATGAGCTGTTTCCCACAACACCCATTGTTTCTACAGAGCCTGTCAGGATTTGGTTGGGTTTCTAAACTTTTTAGCGGAAGTTACAGCTCAAGTAATTAACATCTCATTTGTCTGCCATGTCTCCTTAGTGCTGCTGGAGAATGTGTGTTTGAGAACGGCCATTTATGCTTTATCTCTCTCTCTTTCCTGTTTGCTAAAATAGAGCTGAAACAAGAAGCAATCAGGACATGTTTACTCTATCAGCAGCTCCTCGTCATAAGGGTTTCGACTGTCCACAGTTAGTAGAATTATCTCCCATTCTTGAGTTATAACTGGAATCTGAAAGACATTCAATATTAAAATTACTCAATTTACATTCTCACTTGACAAATATGATGTATATTGTTGAGGTTATTGTACAGGGTTGTCCAAACCAGGTTTTGGGGTGTCATAAAAATTCAGTCCAAAATCTAAAAATATTCTCCTCTTCAGCATCTGAATGATTTTTTAAGTCTTCCTAATTGTTTTCACCTGGTTCCAGGCATGTTTTGCTCTGTATAACCGAGTTCATTGTTATTTTCTAGTGACACCTAAGAATGTAGGGAAAAGACATGAAAACAGCAGGTGGATCAGGAGGATCAGGAGAAGAGATGGTTTAGTAAGTTCAGGAGATTCAGGAGGATAAGGAGATCTGGAGGTTTAGTATGTTCAGGAGATCAGGTGGATCAGGAGATCATGATGTTTAGTAGGTTCGAGAGATTCAGGAGAATCAGGAGATCAGGAAGTATAGTAGATTCAGGAGATGAGGAGGTTCAAGAGTATCAGGAAGATCAGGAGAACAGGAGGTTCAAGAGATTCGTGAGGATCAGGAGGATTAGTAGGCTCAAAAGATTCAGGAGGATCAGGGGGACAGGTGTAGGTTTTGTAGGTTTGGAAGATCAGGAGACTCTGGAGGATCCAGAGGATGTGCAATGAGGATATTTCCTGATTTTCCATCCTGCATGACATGTCTTACAAGCAAACTACTTTTTTACCTCTTGTATAATATATGTGCTGACTACAGTCTAGTAATCTAACATTTTTTGGCTAGCACAGTGTAAGACAAATGGGTCAGGAATCCCTTTTCATTAGCAGAGTTGAAATATTGCAGGTCAGGATCTCCCAGTCTGCCCAGAACAGCATTTCTTAAAAGCAATTGTGTCAAATAATATTCATTCATGAGTTACTTTATCGATCAGCTTTAAGATGCTGTAACCCTTTGTTCATTCTAAGGGACACCACAAAGCAATTCAAACATGAACGCCAGTCGATAGTTAATTAGAACTGAGCCAGTGTTATTGAGTGGTTAGGACTGGAAATCACTACTGGAACAGCAGGACTGTGCTCTGCAGGCCAGTTTGCCTTGTTGCTTCTCGACGCTTCGTCCCAGAGAAGCTTCCTCAGCACCAGTGTCCCTGCCTTGCTCAGTGCTCCCGCTATCCAGTCCCCTGAGAAACAAAGCTGTCTGCTTTGTTCCTACATGTTCTCTTCCACCAGCCTTGCTAGCTTTGCATGAAAGCATGTGTCTGGCAAGCCTAAATCAGCTCCCTGTTTACTTTCCTTTGTGACATGGCAATAGGTGCTCTTACTGAAGACAAAGTCACCCGTCCTTATCTTCCGGCAGGCAGTTCCGCCTGCATAAGGAAACCATTAACATTAATCAAACTGCGAAATTATAAAAAGGGCAATCTGGCTCAGTCCATCACATGCTGTGTTATGTTTTCTTGTTGTGCATGTTTGGCAGATCTGTATTATTAATAGGAGAAAGGATGCTATGTAAACCCTCATTAGATGCCGTTTTAATGGGAGACCCTGATGGATTAAGACATGCCAGAGCCCTTGTGTGCTTCTACAACCAGCTAATATGATCCAATTACTCCACAAGCCCATAATCCAGCACATCATATATATTGTGTGTGTATGTATTAGATC
>JAOXYF010000019.1:11702885-11727498 GCA_028565775.1 Sternarchorhynchus goeldii | reverse complement strand
CCGGGAGCCCCCCCCCCCCCCCCCCCCCCGACATGAATCATTGTCCACATTAAGTTGCTGCTGGATGGGGCTCTCTTGTACGTGGCGATTAGACAGAGGAGCGAAGTGACAAATGACACGGCCATTAGAACAATTTCTCCACGCCGCAAAGCGAAATCCTCCCGCTTTCTAGGGGCCGGTTCGAATTGTGTGTTTCACCGTGACAAATGGGAGAGGATAAGGATCTGCTTCTCTCCAGAGTGGGCCGGAACCAGACAAAAGCGGTGCCGCCAGGGTCAAATTGATCCACTGTTAGACTTAGCGAACACAAGGAATATGTTGTAGGTTCAGATAGCAAAGCTCTGCTGAGCTGGAGCAGAGATTCAGGAGGACCTGGAGACACGTGCAGTGTGAGGCAGGACAGAAGGGGAGACTGAAGGGAGCAAAACTGTATTGAAAAATACATTGCTGGACCTGAAATTTCAGATAATAGCTTTTATGTTTTTATGAAATACCTCAATAGCAGACCAATGACTCAATAGCAGACCAATGACTCAATAGCAGAACAATGACTCAATAGCAGACCAATGACTCTCAATAGCAGACCAATGACTCTCAATAGCAGACCAATGACTCTCAATAGCAGACCATTTCCTCCATTAAAACTGCAGTCTGCAGTCTTTCCTTTCAGTATGTTTGCATCACTGCATTTCTCCTTAATGCAATAGTTTTTTATCTGCCTGGTTTTATTTAAAAAATGCTGAGTGTTAATACGTCTCTCACTGAAATGCAGGAGGTCGATGGCAGGCCAAGGAATCGGGGCACTTCCAGGTGGGGAGTGCTGTGTTTTTGTTTGTTTGTTTTTTTACACCGTTGCCATTAATGTGATCAGGCAGACGGACGTCACGCCTCCCCAACAAAGACGCTTCGGCAGGCCCCTCCCGCCCCTCCCGCCTCCTCATGCTGTTAATGGCTCTGCCGCATTTGCAATTGATTAGACGCGGAGACCAAGTGTTGTGCTACCGTTCCCATAACCACAGCTGGGACATATCGACAGCCGCTCTGCAGCTCTTCGGTGGTGCCGGCGAGCCAGAGGTCACGCTGAGCAACACGGGCAGTTTCAGGCAGAGAATTTCCTAAAGCACAGCTTTAAATGGCCGTAATGATGGACGTTAACATGAGGAGTACGGACGGAAATGGAAGTGCGGTTTGTGGAAGTGGATGGAGAAGAGTTTTCGCACAAACTGAATGAGAAGCAGTTGTAGTTGCATCAGAGTGATGCTCAGCTGCTCTGAAGGAAGGCTGGAAATGTAAGGATCATCCAAATCCAGG
The DNA here is from genome assembly GCA_028565775.1 of Sternarchorhynchus goeldii. Taxonomy (NCBI): domain Eukaryota; kingdom Metazoa; phylum Chordata; class Actinopteri; order Gymnotiformes; family Apteronotidae; genus Sternarchorhynchus; species Sternarchorhynchus goeldii. The sequence goes on along the minus strand of JAOXYF010000019.1, from coordinate 11,726,187 downwards.
ACAGGCCACTTGGTCTCCGCTGATGTGTGTGTGTGTGTGTGTGTGGGTGTGTGTGAGTTTGAGAGTGAGAGTGTCTGTGTCTGGGAGCATGTGTGTTGAGTCAAGGCTGACAGTCTCTATGCCGTAAGCCCAGAGGCAGCTCTCCAGGACAGTGCAGAGACACAGCATCGCGTGTCACTCTCGGGGTTTAACTGGTGACGCGACCTATCAGAATGCTGTCAGCACTACAGCCACTGATTCCTCAATTTAAAACGATCCATTTGGAGGCCAGAGATGATGTAACGCAGGGAGTTACACGTCGTGCGTCAGTCGGATTGGGCGCTTCGACCACAGCGTGGAGCGCAGTGGCTTCTCACCACGCCGAGCTGCACCTGTTCATGTCGGGAATCATGACAATAAAAAACAAACAAACAATAAACAGCTCCTGTCTAAATCAGATCCAAACTTGTTTCAAATACCTAATGTATGTTTTTGTCCTCTTGCTAATTGCAAGCAATGACATTGACTAGCCGAAAATTTTCTTTATTGTATTGTGGTAATTTACTGATGTCACACACAAAAGCCACAATTCCAGTTTTTTATCAGTACCACCCTTTATAGAAGAGACACCATCTAGCGATTGTTGTGTGTCAGTAACAGCTTCCTTGTGTAAAGACTTGCTGGTCTTTTGACCGCTGGTACGCTTAAAGTAGGTGAAACCAGCACGGCACTAGTAGAAGGAAATGAAAGCAGTCAAATGACTGGCTCTCTGCGCTCCTGGATATAAACAGGTTGATGAGACATGAAGCTTCTAGTGTTAATCGGTGTGGTCAGGTGATCTCCAGAGGGAGGCCCCAAAGTACGTATCCATGTCTTCAGAGGATTAGAAGATACTGGTCCTAAACATGAAACGTACTCCCTGTGGGAGACCAGGGATGTTCTTAAAGCTGTTTTAATGGAAGTGTGTTGTTAACAGTGCTGCCGACTGTCTTTGAGGGTAAAGCTGTTGTCTGTCAGGGAGGTGATAATAAAGGTATGCACAAATTCAGATGTATTTCAAGTTTCTTGCTGCTGATGTTTAGTCAATTAAGACTAAACTTGGAAATAAGTAAATAAAAATAAAAGAATGATAAAACATCACAGTTAAGATGAAAGCCTGCTTTTAGCCTTTACAATTTTTTTTATGATCTCTCTCCAGAAGCACAGACATTTATAGGGGCCCGTTTCATGCAGGCCATTAATTGCTCATTGAGTTAATGATTTTTCATATCCAGAGACACCTGATCTCCTGTAAGGCCAGGCACTCCTTTGTACTAGAGCTGTGCTCGCTACATACCGTTTAAGAAGGTAAATAAGACTTTGGATTTGAAAAAAAAAAAGCTTTGCTACACTGGCAAAAATATGAAAAATATGGCTTTTGATAATGAAATAAAAACGCCTTTATTTGCGGTCACAGCAGTGAAATGGTTGTTACTAACAAGTTTTTTCTGCAAGTGTCCACTGAGGTGAACCACGTTTATAATGAACTACATGTCTTTGAGGTTGGAAGGCGTTCTTACCTCCATTGTGGTCTTCACTCCCCCCCACAGATTGTTAATGGGATTAACTGCCTGGGCCCCTCCACAAAACGGTTATTCTTTTCTGTTACCCCATTTCTTTACCACTTTAGCTGTGTGTTTCTGCTCATTGACTTGTTGTTCCTGACAACAGCATTATGCTTTCCTGTAAAATGTTATTGCAGTCTCCTTCCCTTGATGATACTGTATACTTTGACAAGGTTGCCTGTCCCATTTGCTGAAAACCCCCCCTAAAGCATTACATTTCCTATACAGTGCTTGACCATGGGTTGTTCTTGAGGCTCAAAGCTTCTCCAGTCTTTCATCAAACAAAAGCCACGTCCAAGTGTCCAAACAACTCCATTTTCATCTCATATGATCACAGAATTCTGTCTCGCTGAGCTTTTCAGTGGCTAGACAAGCTTTTGTGTGCCTGTCTTAGAGAAGTGGAGTCCTCCGTGGCTGGCAACCCATGGAGACCAGTCTTGTGCAGTTATCCGCTGGAGTGTTTGCCTTGAGATACCAGATACTGATACCAGAATTGCTCATATTCATCAGGACAGCCTTGCTGATGATTCTTAGATTCTTCTTTGCCTCATGTATTACCATTTGCTCCAGTGCAGGAGCTCCTTTTGGCTTACTACCATCTCCTTTGAGATGTCTTACAGTGAAGAACTCCTTGTACTTTTTGATTATGCTTTGCAATATAAACCTCTGGCACTTGAACACACTAGGATCTTGTGAGCACTCGCAGTGCTCAACTGGAGGTCTTCACTAAGCTCTTTGTTGAAGTCCAAGTTTAAGTTTATTTATATAGTGCTTTTAGTAACACATGTTGTCCAAAAGCAGCTTTACAAATGTATGGTCCAGAACCATGATAAGGGAGCCAAGGAAACAGTGGCACAAGAAAGCACTCCCTGGTGGAGTAGGAGGAAACCTTGGGAGGAACCGAGAAACGGAACCCATCCTCCAAAACATTTTTTTTTTTTTAATCCAACAAACTCCTTCAATGTAGTTGTAGAGTTTCAGGTACAAAGGTGTGGGTGGGCAGTTTCTGACATGGCAGCATCAAATCTGATCCGTTGACATCAGCGGACTCTCCTTTGGTTCTAGCCTGTTATAAATAGTTAATTATCATCTCTGTCACAATGTCTCCATACACACACACACACACACACACACACACACAAACACACATAAATTTTCATACACAAACATATGTGCTACACTGAACAGACATATAGACAGAGGTGAAAAGATAAATTCACGGAAGAACTTATAACTAATGTTTCATTTAAAAAAGGATCTAATTAAATGTTAATTGAATCCTTTTTTTAAATGAAACATTAGTAGCTGCCCATGTTTGAATAAAGAGAATCATTAAGCATGTAGATGTAATTACTCATCTTTCAAGGCATTCAAGATGACAATCAAACTCAAATTCAGACAAACACTCCCAAAGACTTCACTTTGTTTCAAGGTAAAAAACAAAATTTGCTACCACCAATATAATGAGAGCAGATTCAATACTTTCATCTCACCTGCACCATTTTTTTTTCCAAAGCTACCCTTCCAGAGTTTCAGCAAAAGTCCAATAAAGTCCCTTTTAACTGCAGTCTTTGTCCTAATTGCTGGCTGAAACTATGACTCCACACTCCCCTGTGGGCTTTGGCACGCTGGTTGGATTATCTATGGTGTGCTTAAACCATTCTCCTCACCCTTAATGAGGATGCTAGCAAGCACCCAGGTAGAATCAGAGGAAAAGCGAATTCCTTCCTCGACCATCTTCATCCCACTCTTCTCCACAACTCCAGATTATTGGCCCATTTTTTTCCCAAAACAGTAATTGTTGACAAGAATGCTTACCGTGTGCTGTCCCGGCCGTCCTAGAGAATGCTGAAAGCATGCTCGTCCTCTGAGGACTGTTCCATATCTTGCTTTATTATATGGTGTTTCTTAAACAAATGACTGTCATATTTTTATGTCTTGGTTTGGCTCTTTTCTCTCTCTCTCTCTCTCTCTCTCTTTATTCTCCATGCTTGTTTATCTAACATGAAAAAGTAGGCTGGATCCAGAGGATTTTCTCCTACTTAGTCAGCCTAATTAAAAATAGACATGAAATCAAGGTGCCCTACCACGATGCATGGCAACTTTAGGGACACATTTGGAAAAGGCCAGTATATTCACCACAGCAGATTAAGAGCAATTATATCCATGGGAACTAATCCATCAGAAAGCAGAACACTTGTTTTCTCAGGGCTTTTCACACACAACCCCCCTTTGCCTTCTAAAGCAGTCTGTAGTTGTTAAGTATCAAAGCATTTCTTCAAATTTCAACCATGAAGCTGCTTGCCTTTCTTGTCCTGATATGATGGAGTTTACCAATCTCTCCCAAGGTTACAGGACAAATACAATTAGACAAAGAATCATAAAAGAGCACAAAATGCCTTTTGATGTTCCTGGAATTAGAGAGACAACAATTCTTCACCTACAGATAAAAATTATTATTTTTTTTAAGTCTGTCTGACTTTTTTTTGTAATTTCTTTTCATGTTTAGTCCTTCAAGTCTCAAACCTTCAGTTCTTCATAGAATTTTTGGTATGCTTGAAATCGGCATTCGGATCAGCCTCTTGGCAGGTAGCTGATGACTGAAGCAAATGATATGGAGATATAAAGATAATTTGCATTCCATCAGATTTCACTAGGCGTGTCCACGTATCATGTTGGTTTGAAAGAGTGGTTCTTTGGGGGCGAGACAGAACTGATGCAGTGCTTGTGAAGTTACCCTTCTTTGCCCATTTCACAGCGGGTTGTGAATTCGATTCCATCCCGACGTCCCCTAGCAGATGGTCGAAGGGTCGGCTGCAACCTGTGCATGCGAGACCTCGCCAGGGCGTCTGTTTCGGTGCCTCTGATCGAACTGTTTGACGCGTGCTCTGGTGCAGCGATACCGTAAACCGGCAGGTTTCAACGCCAGTCCTTCGTGCCTTTAATGGTTTAAACTTCTGCCCACTCTAGCAAACCTGTTCCAGTTCATCATGTCAACAAGCTCTTCATGATATGGATGAAGTGTGAGCAAGATTCCAAAACTGTATGAGGCAGCGTGTCTTCAGTGGGGTTGAAAACTCCTGCCACAGACATCCTACAGCAGCCACAAGGGGTGGTTCACGAGCTCAGAAACGTTCACTGTGCTGATAAATTCTCCATATTTCCACTATACTTATGCATCTTTAAAACTGTTGATTTCTGTTCTACAGACTTTATGCTATATGTTATGAGCAGAATGCCTTGGTGTATTGACTAAATTTGAAATCGTAAACACATCACGTTGATTTAGATCAACGGAGTCCTTGGCCCTAGGTGCCCAGGAGAAAGAGCCAACCCTCTGGAATGAGAACACAAGCGTTCACCGTTTACCGATTCAATTACTCCATTCACGTCTGCGAATAAAATGCATAGACACATAAACATCAGTGCAAATTCATAGTATCAGATAAATCTGTCAAAAGTCGCTTTTTACACTTCTTTTAAAGGCTGTTAGAGCAGCGTGAGGCATTTTTCCTCTGCCTATCAGGTCACCACAGCGAACGTTTGCCCGTGGTGGGGAAGAAAAGCAAATAAATAAATAAATAAAAATACAGGCCACATTAAGTATGAGGAATAAGGTGATGAACACAGTCGCACTGCATCTGCCTGGTCTTTTTTTTTTTGCTGGTGTGGGTTGGGTGGTCCAGACCTAGCGTTCCCAGCCTGCCCCGAGCCACGCCGTGCCCAGCCCAGTCGAGCAGTGAAGTCAGGAGATTGGGTTTAATGCCCGGCTGGAATTTCACTTTGATTGCTCATGCTACGATGTTGGTTACTGGCTGCTTCTTTTGTATCTTCTCTATGAAATTACCGAACCACAAATCACTGGTGAAAAATGATGTACGAAGTACTGATTCGACTGTCTGGCTGGTTCGCTGTCAGGCTGAGATACTGAAGTCAAATGCAGGGCTTATAAAGGAATGTCCTATTTTTAATGAAGCAGACAAACAAACAACGTTCAGGCTGTAATCCAGGCAGAGGTCCAGGAACAAACAAGCAAACAGTGCAAATAAACCCAAACAAAGCAAAGCAAAACAGAGCAACCCAAAATCAGAGACGAAACACTAGAGTTTAGGATAAAGATGGCTTAGAAACATGAGAGGAAAACACACTGTGAGGCTTTGCAACACATCAGTAGCAAACCTGACCTTAAATGCACACGAAGAGGTGGATAGATTGAAAACAGGTGCGATCGGTAAGCAGGGGGATTAGATTTAACGAAGCTGGTTGGAGGATCATGGGATTTGGAGTCCAGAATGGAGGCAGCAGGTGAGATGAGAAAATAGGATGTGACATTCACCATTTCTGGCTTGTTTGTGTGAATGTGGTAGTCCAACAGGATCTCAGCTTTGATGGTTTCCACCCTTCTCTGCGGTTCCTCCCATCTGGACTTGGAATCTCCAGCTCATGTACCTCACATGTGCTCTCATATATGAGCTCAGTCTTGGGTCGTGGGTGGTCGTATAGATCCTCTACACTGGCTAATTTGTCCACTTGGCTTGCGTTCCTGTATTTCCGCTCACAGCTTTCAGTGTAACGTGCAAATTTGGCAGCACTGTGCAGTCTTGTGGGCTCAAGGCAGCAGCCGGGGTTCAAGTTTCCTCTCTAGTTAAGCTAAAGGGGAACATGCCCAAATACTCCCCCGCTGATCCTCAACATTACCCTCCACCTCCACCTCACCTTCTCCTTCTGTCTTTTGTCTTTTCACTAGGTGAATGTTTTATTTTCCTCTTCAGTCAGATACATTGGTACCAGTTGGGGATTTTGAAGGCTATTTCCATTCTCTTTCATGTTGTTTTAATACACTTCATGTTCCCACCTTTTGATCTGTACTGAGCGACTCCTTGGAGGGGAAAACAATACGATTAAAGTAAAACACATCTTCTCATTGCTGAAGCTACGACTCCCTGACCTGTGTGTGTGTGTGTGTGTGTATGTACACAAATTTAACACACCGCCAACGCCCTTTGCTTTTGTTATTGCCTTAAGCTGTGGAACCCATGTTCACCCGACTCAGGAAATTGGTCTTGTGCTGTCGTTCTCCCATTCAGAAAAAAACCCCGTGGTGCTGAGTAATACCCCGAATCCGTCTTTAAAAAGCTCAAGCAGCCCAGGGCTGGGGGGGGGGGTCAACCGCCACACGCCGATTCTGCCGAACGTCCTCGTCGTGAGACAAAGCATTTATCTGTCCCTGAATGCAGCTGTAGATCTCAGACAAGGCAAACAAAGGGTGACTTTTGGCATCCATTTTCTCTCATCTCCCATCTGCCTCTGTATACTGAATCCAGGTCTCTGTTATTAGCTCTCACCATGCTATATTGTACGCAGTAAGCTGGAAAAACAGACAAACAAACAAACAACAGAACATGATGTATGACATGCTCTTGGAGAAGCTGTTTGTCCTCCCTCATGCTTTTGTCATAGTTGTTTTGCAAGACTTAGCATTGTTCTCCTTGTTTAGCTGCTAACTGAAGTTGGTCTGAACACAGTTGTGGATTAAAGAAAGATGTAGCTGTCCGTGGTCCTGAACTCAATGGCAGGGCAGAAGAACCACTTTGTAGCAAGGCCCATTTTCTACACATGTGCTTAACTTCATTTACCTGTTGATTTGAAAAGAACTTTTCAAGATACTTTATAATCCATTAAGTGATTTTAGCATGTAGGCTTTATTCAGACATCCAGCCTCGAGTTCAGTAGAGATTATAAAAGTGAAAAGGTATTTGCAGTGCAGTGAGGATGAAAGAACAGGACAGAGTGACATTTCTTGCTGAGCTACATGGGCTTGGAAGAAAAGGGCCAGGTAGAGTGTGTGTGTGTGAGTGTGTGTGTGTGTGTGTGTGTGTAAGTCATGATGATGGTAGGGAGGGGTTGTGAGCTTAAGAGCCTGCATGTAGAGGATTCTCTGCTCAGTGCAGAAGCACAGAACACATTCAAAGGATTCTCTGTCCTGGAATCTTTCATACTGAGATTAGATATCATCTTATTGTGTGTATTACTGTGTTACCACCCCTGCTCCACTCCTCTCTCTCTCTTTCTCTCTCTCTCTCGTTCTCCCTATGTCTCCTGTCTAAGTCTTTTCTCTTTTTCTCCCTTTTATTCACCATACAGCATGATTATTGATGACCTTTGACCTAGCACAGAATGAAGTGGCTGAAATGAAACCAGGCCAAGAAAAAAAGGGCTTAATATCGCAGGTTCTGTTGGTAAATATTGTTTTTTTACCAGGCTGGTGGTGACAGTGTTTTGCTGTAACAGTGAATGTGATTTATTTAGTGTCTGGGTGAGACACAGGTTACCTTTTCATTACTCCTGTAAGCTCAGTAAGTGACGTACGGTTTGATTTCTCCAAAGTAACACTCACAGTTTCTTAAAAATCACCTAATATCAACCAGTCGGGTACAATTCTCCTTTCCCGCTCCTTATGATGAGGAGCAGATACACACCAAACCAGCACTCAACACAGATGTGATGGTGGTATGATGAACGATGAACAGGTGTGGGCTCGTATACACACTCACACACGTCCTGCCAGGAACGTCAGCAGCTGATATTGCAAACGCTGGATCAGCGGGAGTCAGACGCCATGTAATGGTCAAAGGAAATCCACCTGTTCTGAGTTGTTGTTTTCTCTCTCCACTTGTCTCCTTAATAGGGGCTTTCACTCTTTCAGGCATGTTTGTTTTTTTGGTTTTTTTTTTTTTGCATAGTCTCCATCCTGTTCCCAGGGTAAGAACACAGAGAGGAAATGATAGCGCTCCTCACGCTTTGCTCTGACAGAACCAAACCCCACCCCTGCCCACCCACTGAGTCCTTGCTAGCACACTACTAGTGGAGTGCACTGTGCTGAACAGCAGAATGAAGAGAAGTGATGTGAGTAATGGATGAAACAGAGAGGTGGAGAGAGAGAGAGAGAGAGAGAGAGAGGGGAACAAGGGAGAGGCAGAGGAAACGGGGGGAGAGGGAGGGAGAGCGAGAGAGAGAGAGAGAGGTGGAGGAGGAGAGGAAGAGGGGCTTCGCGTTCTCTTGTTCACTCAGCGGCTCCCGTCTCTCCGCTCTGCTGTTGTGTGCCTCGTCCCTCTCTCACTTCATTAGCCAGGACTGCGTGATAACGGGGCGTCGAAGCCTCTCCAGCCCTCATGCCAGGAGGACACATGCCTTTTAGACACAGCTGGTAACGCCCCCCCGGGGCTGGGGTGAGAGGGCCACGCCCTACGCACTTCTCTCAGGAATCGTACTGCCTTCACCACAAACAAGAAAACATTTATAACCATTAAACATAGACAAATAGACTCATATCGATTGCTCTTTTCTCTCTCTCTCTCTCTCTCTCTCTCTCTTTACCTCTCTCTCTCCATCCCTCTCTCTTTGAATCTTTAGCATATATTCACTTTGGCTCTTTCACTATATAACACTTATAGGTTTTTTTTCCTCCTGAGTGTTTTTCCAAGCTGCACACTATGACCCCAGCTCTCCGTTCAGTGGGTTTTAATGGCAGACCTGCTTCATCTTTACACGCATGACAAGGCCCGCGCTGGTGAAGATGTTGACCTGGCAAATTTCATGCTCTCTCTCACCTTGTGAAATGTGCACGGTGAGTCAGTGTGCCTTACCACACGCAGTGGACTCTTACCTGCCGGGATGTCCGAGCCAGATATCAAACAGACTGGGAAACTCCAACTGTCTCTTTGAATTTGGCTGCCGGCCAGAATTCTGAATCGTCTTCCTATGGCCAGGCAGAGCATCGCGCCCAGACGTTGTCCGGAGGAAACACTGTCTTTTCTGTACCACCCTGCGGTGAAGCCGGGGGCGTCTCCTCAGCTTTAACCGGCCCAAATCTCCATAAGTCATTTTATATCGATACAGCCAAGTCCCTTGCCACTGCAAGGAGCGTCTCAGTGTATTTGTTTACTTAGGTGGCGTGTTAGTGTGTAGAAGTGGAGAGAGCTTAAATTATCCTCTCCGTGTTCTGAGTGAGCACTGCAAAATGGCACACATGCTAAGCATGCTGGGTATTGCGTGCGCAGTTACGCAGTGTGTGTGTACCGCACTCCGCCTCAGGGTTCCTCCGAGACCTCGACACACAACAAACACCTCCAAGTGAAAATACAAGCGCATAATGCTGTGTAACCACACACACACACACACACACACACACAGGCTTTCTGGAAGAGTGCAACAGGAAGAGAATCAGATCCATGTACACATACTGTACACACAAACACACCCCATACAGTAGTACTTCATGTGATGTGACTGAGTGTGTGATTGTCATGTGTGTATTGTTACTCTTGTGTCTCCTGCAGCTCTTTAAGTGTGTGTGTGTGTGTGTGTGTGTGTGTGTGTGTGTGTCCGTCCGGCTCCTTTTCTAACGGTGACCAAGGCTTAGTGAAGCATGTGGACCAGCAACAAGGGAAGACTCTCTATCCTCAGGCAACGGCTTTCACTCCCCTCCCCACACACACACACACACAATGCAGATTACTTCATGAGCTATAGGGACCTGGCCACATGAGCTTGCTCTCTCACCCTTCAGAAGGTGAGCAGTCTCATGTGCTCATGTGAAGGCCAGTCACCTGACCCAGACCTCGACCCTGTGCTCCGTCTGCTGACCCCGGCAGCCAGATCCATGCTAATTAGTCACGTTCAGCTAATGCCCAACTTCCTTCAGCCAATAATAGTTTACCGTTCCGTTTAATACCCCCCACCCCCACCCCACCCCCGTGTACACTGAGACGTCAGTGCAATCAACTCCAATATCATTCATTACCAACTTGCAGTGGAGGAGACAGATGACTTGGGTGAAAGGAGTAGAGTGAAATGCAAATGAGGCTCCATTTCTGTTCTGTTGTGATGAGTGATCTCCTACTTGACCGTTTGTTCAATCAAATTTGTTTAATCTAATAATTGCAGACCTGCCTACACATTTCATAACTGGTAAGCTTTTTATTTTTAATATTTTGCTTTAGATTGAACAGTTTATGTACTACAGCCTGCCCTTATACAACTTTCCTAATCTATAAATAATAAAATAACTTAGTTGCGACAAATTATGTCCCTGTAGAGGAAGTCATCCGTAAAGCTGTTGATCATGGTCAAATGTTTTGGCCAAATGAAACATGACTCATTTCTGTAGATGAAAGGTGACACACCTTAAAGGAAGCATCAGCCATGAGGTTCACTCACATCCTTTAAACACCTGCAACATTTTTGGCTCACCTTTGAAAGCCTTTTAGGCCTCTTGCTCAGAAGTCATCTTAAAAGTCTCCTTCTGCCTCTGCCTCTGCCGGAACACGGACCTCCATGACAATGAAGTCATCATAGTGGGAGGCCACAGCAAAAGCCTGATTAAACTCATGTTGAAAGAGCTCAGTACTGAACAGGCATGTAAACATCCTGATAGCATTTTCCAACCTTGCTTCATGGTCAGAAAAGCCTCTTGGAGTCTCCCGTTTGAGAGTCTCGTTAAGAATAGTTCAAACCAGAACCTAGTTCCACATGCATTCAAACACGAGGAAAATGATCGTGATGACTGATAGATAGTTTCATATATTAGATTTATTCATTGGTTTGTTTGATTTATTGATACTGTAGTCATTTATTTCATTGCATTACACATAACGGCATGGTTATACATTCAGATATCTATGCTGTCCAGACTAACCCAGTTGTCACTTAATCACCTCCCAAAAGACAAATTCCTACAACTGGATTAGAGACGAGCCACATTGCCACACCTCAGCAATATGCCCCGCCCACAGCTGCACTCATCACCTTGTAATAGGTGGAACCTAAAAGTAGGCGGAACCTGACGGAGTCACTGATGCAGCTGACTTCTTGCTGCCTGTTCTTAAATACACTGGCTGGTTTCATATTTTGAAAAATGACACCTTGCACGGGGTCACATAAGTGCAGTGTGACTGAAGTCATCGGTGCACCGCAGCATTCATTCTGACTCAGCAATTCTGCAGGATTGCAGGAAGTAGAAAGTAGAAACATTTGGAAACCACCATGGTGCATCACCCCTGGGCCTTCCCCATAACACACAGCAGGTGTCACCTTTGGCTCAGACAGGTCCAGACCCCATAAGAGCAGGAGTGGTGAGGAGGAGGTTTCCCAAAGACTCCAAGCATATGCAGCTGTGCTGGTTCCTCCGTGGTTTCTAATGGCTTATGGACCATCTGTCCAACGGTGCCCTGGTCCCCATTTCCCTGCAATTGGACTGCGGAGAGTGACGTTTGCAGGTGGTGGATCAACTATCTAATGCTTGGTTTTTGTTGAAGAACCTTTAGATGTACTATACATTTATTTCCACTCTGCTGATGCAGAGGTCATAGATTTCACAACAAGGTGCTGCTTTCCCAGATACAAATTAAGTTTAGTCCATGTTTAACAGTCCATCCCACAGACCTTGTAGACTAAGGACCAACTACGTTCTCATTACACACTCATAAGGACTTCCTCTTGAGTACCAGAGGACTAATGTTTGTCCCCCCTCTGAAGCAAACAGTGCAGAAAGAGTCCTCGTTAATGTGAGTCGGGATGCGCTGCCCCATGTGTATCCATGTCTGAGCTTTTATTGGCCTTCGGTCATTATCAGGACGTGAAAGGAGGCGAGCTGAGGAAGATATCCGCCCGGCGACTGCACAATCATTGGTCGTCTATATTCAGCCCAAGGTCATGGTGCAAGTCTCACCTTGTTTATGTATCCCATCCGCTTCCTTTCGTCCTCTAACAAAAGCCTCGTTTTTAGACTGCAGTCTGTGGATTATGTAAGACATAATGTTGTCTCCACAGTGACTTAAGCCTTATGTAACGCCGTAGAGATTTTTTAAAAAATTTTTCTCGTGTGTGTGTGTGTGTGTGTGTGTGTGTATGCCACGTATGTGCAAATGCGCGCATGTGTGTATGCATGCAAGCTCGCAAACGTGTCAAAATGTGCGCTTGCGTAAGTGCGAGTGTGTGCATACCTGCGTGTGCGCGTGTGTGTATCTTTCATGCGTCACCACTGTGTGATGTTCTTCAGTCGAAACTAATTTTACAAGCAGTGACGGTGAATGAGAGGTTATACTGTCAGTTAAAGTGGGGGTGGTGTTGGGGCCCCTGCAGTCTGCAGGGGAGTGTAGACCTGAGGCAGGGTGACGCTCTCCTGCCTGAGCAAAACAGAATACACCAATACACCTGCCCTTGCTCTGTTCCTAACCTAAGTGTCCTTAAGCATTAGGTTAATGTATGCCCCAGTGAGAACACTCCCACTGCTGGTAAGAAGTGGAAAGTCAAAACAACAACCTCGATGAAGTCAGCCTGGCCCTGATTTATCTGTCTGGTCACTGGGAGAGGGATGCAAACTGCTGCTCGCCACTCATCTCGCCACTCATCTCACACTTCGTTTATTTTGCCTTTTTGTTTGCTTGTTTGTTTTATGATTTTTTTAGAAGGTGATAGTTATGGGACTGACTGAAATCACAGTGAAGTATTCAATAAAGTTTCAAGTATTTAATCCAATCCAGAAGCTGAAATCTGATTGAAAGGAAAAAAGGCCAAAGACTGATTACAGCTGTGAAGAAGTCTTCTACACTGATCTGAGAACAGCTGTTCAATTTTCTTTGTAATGGAGAGAAGAATTGATTTCAGAAAAGGAACAAGTCCTGTATCAGTTTATCAGGAAGAGCTCAAATCACTGCCTGTCAATCTCTCTCTCTCCACATACTTGTTTTTGGCCCATTAAGCAGAGAGCGGAGTGCATCTGGAAGGCTGAGGAAAAAGTTAATCCCCTACTTCTAATATGCCAGCTAATGACTCGGCCAATCACAGCCCTGACCTCCCTGCCTCGGCCAATCACAGCCCTGACCTCCCTGCCGCTGCTGGTCTGGTCTGTAAGCGCGTGTCAGTCGACTAGCATCCTGCCCCACAACCGCTGGGTGATTCTGCCCATTTCCAGCGCACAGTTCCTCATTAGTGTGTCGTCGTCTTCGTGTTGGAGACAAAAGCTCCAGGTTTGCCGTCGCTTTTGGACGGCAGTAGCAAGGACATCGTAGGGATGCAAATGCGAGGGATGTTTGTTTGGCTGCGCTCATGCGCCTCATTACCGGGTTATTATAAAAGAACCACCCACAAAAACCCGTCTCCACCACGCGACACCAGTCGCAGTCTCCGAGGAAGTGCATGACAGCGGCTGCTCTGTGCCAGCCAGATGCCTGGCGTGCGTTTCCTGCACGCCTCTCCTCCGCCAACCCGACAGAGCCGAGGCGATGCGGGCAGCTGTGTGTGTGTGTGTGTGAGTGTGAGTGTATGCTGCCCGCGTAGAATCGACTCTCAGTTAAGCTGCTCTCCTCGCTGTGTGACGCCCATACGCAGTGTGAAGCATGAATCACTATTCTGCTGTCAAAGTCAGGCCCCTCTGCCCATCTGGGGTAACAGGATGGATCCAGTTCTACAGGGGGGGGGAGGTGACGATTGCTCAGACACTGTACTGGCTGTCGGAAATTGCAGGCTGGCTATCAGAAGGCAACATCGCTGTGCTTTAGATACTGATATTACCATGCTACTTTAAACAGACACACACACCCCCACACACACACCACACACACACAGCTGTGGTGTGATGCTGCTGCTTCACATGTCCAGTCCTGGGAGTGTATACATCACAGGACAAAACCTAGTTCCCTCAGGAAATGTGATTGTTCCTATTGTAAGAGCACAATATTACACAAATTACCATGCAGATGAGCCATTGTATGATACGAGGAGGAGGACAATGTAGTGATCATCTCTCTTTCCTAGACTTTGAATAATTTCTGAGAATCACTCAAGGACTGGCAATAAATCTTATTAAACCAATAATCCACCATTGTTCCCTGTGTAGAGATTAACACCCCTCTCCACACCCTCCGGTGATGTAGAGAGACATCATTTTGATTTCTCTGGCCCACACCAACACCATACCTTCATTTCTACCTCTGTATTGGGCGCTGGAGGCCCTGTTTGGAAGATAAAAGCAGGTCAATGGCAAACAAAGGTTGTTTACCAAGGCTTCCACTCACCTTGGTTTGGCAGGCACATGCAGAGTGAGACGAAGCGAGTCGAAGCGAGACGAAGTGAGACGACGCTTTACTCGCCTGGCTCGGGCTCTCACAGAGCTTTAAGCTTTAATGTTCCGACTCGTTTTTCATGATGATTCGGTAAAAGAGGAAGAGCTTCTCCATGTCTGATATTAACCAGTCTGCATGTGTCTCGTGTACAACAGAATCGTCTCGGGAGAGACCAGCCGGCCTGCTCCATTTGTCGGTAAATATTAGTCAGCTGATGAGGTCTGAAGCGCTCACTGTTTACATAAAGAACTAAGGAGGAACCGAATGCAGAAAAAGGGCAGGTTTTCTGGGGCATCTGCATTATCTGTCTGCTGGTGAAAATGATCTCAGGTCATGTTCAGATTAAGTCATCGTCCCTGAGACAGTATGTTTGTTTTTTTGTGTGTGTGTGTGTGTGTGTGTGTGTGTGTGTGTGTGTGTGTGTGTGTGTGTGTGTGTGTGTGTGTGTGTGTGCGCTTGAGGCAGTTGAGGGAGGTGAAGTACTATAAATAACGGTGGCTCAGTACGAATCCGGGAATGGGTTCCCGTGTCCTGACTCAAGCAGCGCTCTCAGTGGACTCTAGGCGGAGCCTAGCTATGTCCCGCCGCTGTATGTGCTGCACAGAAACCACGCCCACCTCCTCTCCCTTTCTCCTTCAACCCCGCCTCCTCTCCGCCAACTTCCCCCCAGCAATGGAGTTGCATAGCTTTTTCAGTACCTGTTTTTTTAAATTGTTTTTCTGTCTGAATTTTATTTTAGTTTTTTCTGTCTTTTATTTTAGTTAGTTCTATAACACCTTGTCTTTCTCTGTCAGACATTTATAAAAATGAAGCTGCATAGCTTTTTCAGTACCTGTTTTTTAAGTCACTTTTCTGTCAGAATTTTATTTTAGTTTCTGTCTTTGGTTTTTGTTAGTTCTATAGCACCTTGTCTTTCTCTGTCGGGCTCTTACAAAAAATCATTAAAAATATAAACAAATACTGCAATGTCAACAACCTTTCTGTGTCTACAGGAGTGTTCAAGGTCAGGCCTGAGCACTCTGTGAGGGTTCAAGACTAACTGTGCGTAACGGTGTCTCAGAGAGAGGATCACAGCCTGCCTGCTCTAGCGCCCCAGGGCTGGCACTCCCAGCGGTGGTGCCAGCCGGGACGGACCCAGGGCCAAGCCAGCAGCCACGCCACCCATGCCCTGCCCTCCCCCCCTGGATCAGAGGCATGATTATCAGCTTCCTGCTGCCTCATACCTGCTGTTGTTGTCAAGGAGATGTTGCCCGTAGAGACAGGTGGCGTGTTGCACAGAAGATGCAAGTCTGTCTTAATTAGGGGGTGAAATTCGTTAAGGTAAAATTCGTTAAGCAAATGGGAGTCAACACAGCTGATTGTGTTCCCCATCAGCTCCATGATCAGTCTTTAAGTGCTGCTCACTCACATTTTAAGGAAAGTTAGAGATCTGTCACCACTTCAGCATCATCGTGCTGTTAACTCCTTAATGGTTGGTGCTCTCGTGCATCAGTACAGTGGTGTGTAAAGGGGAAATCAGTGACTAACGAGTGTGAGTGGAGGATGGGCTTCATGAAAGTGTGAAAACTTGCCATCCTCAAGTGTTTGTTTGTTTGTTTACCTGCCACAGTATTGTTTTCTTTTGCATTTAGCATGTCACTGAGGCATCTTTTATTCACTATGATGCTAGTGGCTGTTTCCTTTAGTGCTGTGTTTATTGTCTGTGTGTGTTTTTGTTTTTTTTGTTTTTTATTGTCCTCCCCTCCTGTTACAATGGCACAATTGGAGAATTCTCACCATCTGCACATCGCCTGGTTTTGTTTATCAGGAAAAAATGTAATAACCTTTGCCTGCTCCACCACTCGTGACGTGATTGCTGATTTTAACAGGCGCCCGCTGCCTATCGACTGTTTTCATATGCACTTCAATAAACACGAGCAGATTTCTCATTTCAAAAAGCACGGCAAACTGGGGCAGCTCCTCACCTCGTGTTACCTCGCAATTATCCTGACTTCTGCGCATTTCTCCCATACCAAATGTCTATAAAAAGTCATTTCAAACCTCAATATTAATTTAATCGAATCTGTCGTTTGATGTTTCCAAAAGCACACTGCTGAGGGAGGACCACATTTTCTGTTGAACTGTACATGGTCGGTACTGTCTGCCGTACGTTTGTGGGTTTTTTTATATATATATATAGCTTTCTGCTGTAGTTGGGGTGGAATTTTAGGCGTAAATATTATGTCTGGGTGCTTTGTTGCAGGGATTCAGGCAAGATGAGCGTTTTGTCTGGCCGCTGTCTTCCTCGGTGCTGTGTCAGGCAGGCATGTGTTCGTCCTTCTCACTGCGGTCTTACAGCTGTCGTTACGTACAGCTGTAAAGACGCTGAGCACCGAGCTGACGGGAGAAGTGGATTTTCAGTCACAGGGATGTTTTTAGCGTCTGACCTTTGCCACGTCGTCTCCGTGCACACTCCCCCGAGCTCCTTCCGGCGCCAATCGAATGCTCGCATTGATGGGCAGGCGGCCACGGTAACCGCCCCACCTCCAGACCCACGCCCCCGGTATTCCATTGGACAAAGCGGCGTCGGTTGCCGGGAACGCTCACGGGTCACTCAGCATCCAAATGATCACTCGCGTGGGGCCCTGCTGCACGCAGATTCAAAGGAGAACGAGTTCTCCGATCTCGTCAGAAGGCTCGGGGAGTTGGATTTGTTGCTTTGGCCTCAAGGGGGATCCTTCTGAAGAATCGCATCCAACGTGCCATCTGCCGAGTCAGTACTCCTTCATTATGATTCAACACTTCTGCCTGGCACACGCACAGAGCATGTACGATGTCATCCTCCTTATGATGGTGAGGTCATAGAACGATCAGTTTTGACCGATGACGTCAACCTCGTGACCCAACGGCGCTTGAGACTTTGATCACTGTTTTGGAGGTATTCTGTGGTCAAGGCTGGCTGATGTTTAGTGAGCTCAGAGATTTTCTCTGCACTCTCTTCCTTATACTGCTGAAGCGGTCGGGTTGTTTGAAAAACTGCAAAAATAAACGAAGGAAGAAGCTAAAAGATTAAACACAGGATTGGATGTTTTAAGCTCCCTGTTTGAGTGAAGCACTATGGACAGCAGGTAGAGGAGATTAACTAATGAGCCCAAAACAGCCCTGAATTGCAGATGCAAGAACATCACGTTCATTTCTGTCTGCATTTTCATAAAGAGTTCATACATTTTCATAATGGGTAAAATAGGTCAAATAAATAGGCCTTTTCCATAACATTATGTCCACACATTGTTTTTGAATAATGTACACACTAGTAAACAAGACACCCAGGGGTAGAAACAAATGAATCTAATCCAGAATTAAAGTGCCCCGTATAAAATGACGAGCGACGCATTGTGCTCCACAGTGCACTTTATCCTGTGTATCACTGCATCTCCAGTAATAAAGTATGTACATTTTTCATGAATGTTAGTTGCCAAGGACTCTGTCCTTGGGATTATAACACCTTGATAAGTTTATAGAGACCAAACGTCATGCACACACACACACACACACACACAGTATATGGTTTAATGGTCTATTTAAATTATTATTATTTTTTTAAGAAAGTTGACAACTACTTAAAAAGTTTGTCTCCATGTGGCATTGTGTCTGTTTACTTCTGCTTCTCCAGTATGAGGACTTAATGGGTTTCAAAAACTTGAAAACTCATCTCATTTACTCTACCGCTCACTCCATGTATGAATCCAAAATGGCAATCACATGTGCTTGACAACATCAGTACCACAGCAAATCTGAAACACTGATAACATTCAAATATTTATTGATTTATGGGCGTGGTTAGGGGCGAGTCCAAACGTACACCAGTGTGATATGCCAGACGCTGTATCACACCGTGAGACACCACCAGATGCTATATCTGTCCGTGACTCGGAAGAACTTCAAGATGCAAAGTTCTTAATGTATGTCATGATATCTGAGATTTCTTACATGACCACATTTACAAGTGAATAGGGGCACAATTTAAATGCTGGGTTTTTCAATCACATGAATAAATATATCTGACCATTGAACTGGTGGCCTTTGTGACAAATTATCTTCCAAGTCTGTAGGCATGTGGGAAAATGTCTCCTGTTAATAGGGTGAGTTTCTTCATGTAGAAGGTTTCCTCACAGCAGTAGCAGGATAGTGTACCTTCCAGAATACAGAAGCTTTGTGGTCCCTTTGGTTTTCAAACAGTTTTATTAAGCAGAATGGTTTTACCCGAGGTCTCACCTAATCGGATTTGCTGACTTAAC
The DNA here is from genome assembly GCA_028565775.1 of Sternarchorhynchus goeldii. Taxonomy (NCBI): domain Eukaryota; kingdom Metazoa; phylum Chordata; class Actinopteri; order Gymnotiformes; family Apteronotidae; genus Sternarchorhynchus; species Sternarchorhynchus goeldii. The sequence continues at coordinate 11,707,203 of JAOXYF010000019.1, read as the reverse complement.
TGAACTTCTGCATTCTGCTGTTTGATGGTTTCTTCCTCCCCTTCGTCTTGGCTTTACTTTCATGCTGTAGAGCCTCCAAGAGGTGTCTTTGTTTGTTTGTTAGTTTGTTAGTTTTTCTAGTGTATTGGTTGCAATGAGTTTTACAGCAGACTGTTGGCTGAGTGTATGGACACACAGCACTTATGGCATGTCCACTGAGGGCTGGATAAAGCTGGCCCTTTACAACTGGCTAACTGTTCTTCAGTCAAGAGGGTATAAGTTCAGCTGTTATTTGAGATTTGAAGACATATGCTAAAAGAATCTGTTTCATTGCTTATTTTATTTATTTTGACTGATTCGAGCCTTATACTCGAATATCTTCAATCTCACTGGTTTCTTTTCTTCAAGCCTGTCTATCCATCTTGGCCAGTAGACTGATGTTCAAATTCAAATTTAGTACCACGGATATTTTACTGCTGTGAGGTGTGTGGGTGTGTGTCTCTCTCAGATGGGCAGTAGGGTTGCCATGTCAGTGGGGAGAGGGTGGTTGTAAGCTCGGCCTCTCACCTTTGTGCTGGGTTGCCTACTGCATTGTGTGCAGCTTACTTTTCTGATTTCACTCTGGTATTTCGTATATATGCTTGTGTGTGTCTCTCTCTCTCTCTCTCAGATGGGCAGTAGGGTTGCCATGTCAGTGGGGAGAGGGTGGTTGTAAGCTCAGCCTCTCACCTTTGTACTGGGTTGCCCACTGCAGTGTGTGCAGCTTACTTTTCTGATTTCACTCTGGTATTTCGTATATATGCTTGTGTGTGTGTGTGTGTGTGTGTGTGTGTGTGTGAGAGAGAGAGACTCTTCAAATATTTGGGCTAGCAAACACTTTATTCTGCCCAGACAACCACCTTCCTCGTGTGGTGCTGGAAGGGAGGTTGTATTAGCAGGTTTATTTCTAGTACTTTTTATTCTCTTAAGTGATAAACGGTGACCTTAACACCAACAATAACTGTTAATAGGGACTGTACTGCTCTGGAATAAATCAACACAGTTCAAGAACTAATTGTTTATCATTTATTTGCAAGGCATGCATCTACTCGATTTACAAATGACTATGTTAAGAGGGGAGTGGGCTCACCCTCTTTGGTCACTCATATAACTGATATGATCTTGATAATTAAGTTAATTTGCATATAGACAGAGTAGATTCTGCTATGATCATGTGACTATTTTTAAGGACCTTTCGTTTAAATGTCTGTGTGTATGTTTTATCGTGCGAGTATAGAAGTAATTCTGCTGACTCCCATACATACAATATCTTGACTATCTTTTATTAAATCAATTTGTCTTTTAAAGAAATAGGGATTAAGGATGTGAAAGGCACAAATGTCCACATCCATTGCTGAAATGTGCCTGCAAAATCCTGGCGATTTTGCTCCTGCAACCATCTATTGGGAAGACGTACAAACACACATGCATATGCAGTCCAGCTATGTGTCAGGCTATAAAACACGATCACTCAAATGTGATCATGATTTCACATCATGATTTCACTCAGGCACGATCACTCAAACGTTCACCATCCCTGACCACACGGCTGAGCTTCAATGTCAAAAAGCGTTTAAAGGCAATATTCAAGTCCTCCGTGTAGGCCACTTCATCTACCAATCTCATGACTTCTGCGCCCTAGTTTTAACAAAGCCAAACTTTCTTTGTATATTTTAGATCAGAGAATTGCACATTTAAGGACAAGAGAAATCCTCCTGGGGGAAAAATGCTTTTAATTTCACACTTGAAGGAAAGATTGTACCATTCAGAACTACCAAGGCAAAAATTAAACAAGGCTGGAGTAGTTTCTGGTTATTTAAAGTCTATACATGGTGAATAAATATTACCACATGCCCTTGAATCATTTAGCCTGTGTATTCATTTCATTTTTAATTCCTTTTTGGGCAGAGTTATAATTCCGTGTGCTCCATTTTGTGCTGGCATGAGACATTCACAGCATATATCTAAACGACCAGTTACTAGGGGTCTCCCACATGTGATGGCAAGGGCTATTGTGAACACTTCCTACTGATCGAGCTTGTCATACCAATTTCAAGAGCTCACACCGACTCAACCACGATGCAACAGGAAGAATCTTTATCGTCAGGTTTGCAAAGGAACCCAGCGAGCGCTGGTGCAGAAAAAGTCAGACAGCCAAACATGGACTGAGGTTCTATATAAATTTCTCCACCGCCAGGTGCGATTAAGTTTGGATGCATGTCGACTGGCCACAGTTTTAGTTTGTCCCGTTAAAACCTGCTTTGTGGTTAATTCTGCTTCGCAGAAGATAGGAAGTGAGGTCTGAAGAACTGCTCAAAAGGGAGGTGAACATACACAGTCCAACACAACAGGCTGTACATTTCTAATAAAAGAAACCTGTCATTTTCCTCCACAATCTAGTTTAGCAGTACAGCCCTGTTCACGCAAGGGGTAACAAGCCACAGATACATACAAAGGAACTTTTGGCAGGAGTGAGAGGAGGAAGAATTCATCTGTCTCACTGGGATCCCTGTCCATTCAGCTGTTTTTCTCCCATCAAACTGGGCATTAACACTCCCATTAAAACCCTGTCAGGGTGTCACCCGTTTCTTCTGTCAGCCTCTCAGCATGTAGCAAGGAGCTCACACTCATTCACATGCTAAGCGACTTTCTTCCCCCTGTGGGTATTAGCGGAGAATAGAACGGCACTACGCCATTTAGCATGCCCATCAGGAAAATAAATAAATAAATAAATCATAAATAAATAAATATAAAAAGACGCGGAAAGCGCACACGGTGCTTTGAATAACCCTCACCTTCCAGGCACTTCGTCACGTTTCATTAGCTCCCGTGAACGCCGGCCTGTTGGCCACCAACAAAATCCCGCGGAGCGCGTCAGTCACCATTAGGCCGCGATAGTGTAACACTCAGCGTTCCCGACGCAGCATAAGTAGGCGCCTCGATGGTTCCGTCACGTTCGAGTCGGTTTCGCAAAGGCTATTTGAAGTCGGCTCTCTGTCAGTTCTTAAAAATGGGTCGATAATGGAGCTAAACGGATGAATTAGGTAATTTAAAAAAGTAATACTGAGCCTGCCTCTGAGCAGAGGTTCGTATTGAGCAAGTGTGCATGTGTCCTTATATTTCCATACCATTTACGCTCGGCACGGTCGCTGTGTGTAATGTAGGCCACTGTACTGATGACGTGTTTTTTTAATTAATTAATTATTTATTTTTATCTCGACAGGTTACAGATGGGGGCACAATTAAACAGAAGATTTTCACATATGACGCCATGTTTAATACCAATTACTCCCACATGGAGGACTATCGCCGGCGAGAAGACCTGGTGTACCAGTCAACGGTTAGGTAAGAGTACTGTGTCAGTGGTGTTTTTGTGCATGCGTTATATTATTTTTTATGTTATTTCCAAACATTAAATACAGCCCAGTAAGGGCAGAATGATAACTGATTTCGTTACTATACAGAAAAATATGAAAAAAATGTCTATGAAAAACATTCCTGTGTTGGTTATTTGCTTGAGTTTGTATGAGAAGTCTGAAAGAAATATAATCTTTCAGTGAGGGAATGTTATTCAACGGAAAAATACAATAAACAAATAAAATAAAAATCCTTGGTGCAGCCTCTTTGCTATGACAACCATGACTCTCATCCTAAAATGCTGATCAGGTTACAGAATACACATGGAGTAACCTGAGAACATTCTTCCACACACACAACCAGTGCCTTCAGATTAGTGAATATTGGGATTTTCTCAGACTACAACCTGTGCTTAACCCTTGGCTACATATACATGGAGCAAAGTGACTCTCCAGTGTTTTTGCTGCAGTTTAGACAGTGGATGAGTTCTATTACCAAACAACCCCCCACACCCCAACCAATACACACAAGGATTCAGTGTCTTTGACTGCTGTTGGGGTGATTTGGCGTAACACTGGAAACAGTGATGTTTCCGAGGCAACCACACTTCACCTGAGGCACATCTTCAGGGGGGCCAGTATGCACAACACAGAACACCCTCCCACACACACACACAAACACACACACACACATACACACAATCACCAACCCAGACTCTACTCTACTCCTTCCTGCAATCGAAAAGAGCTCCACTCTCTCTGCTGAGGCACAGGTGCAGAGATGAAAAGAGGAGGAGAAACATGCACGCAGAAAGAAAGAGAGAGAAAGACTGTGACTAAGTCAGAGAGAGAGAGAGACCAACTGTGTGTGACTAAGTCAGAGAGAGAGAGAGACCAACTGTGTGTGACTAAGTCAGAGAGAGAGAGAGACCAACTGTGTGTGA
>JAOXYF010000019.1:11675552-11691733 GCA_028565775.1 Sternarchorhynchus goeldii | reverse complement strand
GCATGGGGATAAAGTGTCTCTCCCTCACACACACACACACACACACACACACACACACACACACACACTGTTCTGGTGACAGGTGAGGGAAGGGCATGGCTGACTCTGCGAGGCTCCTCTGAGAGGTTAGAGCACTTCTCTGTGTGCTGCCTTTCATCAACACATCAGCCACAAGTGTGTGTGAGGGGCTTCTCACCTGCGTGTTTGTGTTTACCTCCTCTTGTTATGTTTTTATGTTTGGTTACCATGACGGATGCCATAGCAATGGACCGAGTCAACCAAATAACCTTGAGCACCAAAACCAGGACACTCTTTTCCTTACATGGACAAACACACACACACACCTACACACGCGCACACAGACACGCACACATAGACACACACACACACCTAGACACGCACACATAGACACACACATGCATACTCAAACATACTTCTCTCTTTCCAAACATAACCACGATATTATAATTGCCTGTTAGTTCTAGTCTAATTTCCACGTTACCTTGTAATTCACTCATTTTGAGGTAGGGGTATTGGACTGACCAATGACTTCTAGTCCAATTAGTCAGGATAACACTTTCATTTTAAAATAGCATGAGTGACTGGTACAGTGGCACACCAACATGGAGTGATTGTCAGGCAACAGTGTCTGTGCTCTGGCTAACACTAATTAAAACAAACTAACACTAATTAAAACAAACTAACACTAACATGAACTAACACTAATTAAAACAAACTAACACTAACATACACTAACACTAACTAACACTAACACTAATTAACATGAACTAACACTAACCTTAACTAACACTAACACTAATTAACATGAACTAACACTAACCTTAACTAACACTAACACTAACTAGCTAACTAACACTAACTTCACTCCTGTTAGGAGAGTCACCGTTCAGCAGCTCTTTTACCATCCATGTTAAATGTTCATGGTGGTGTGGGATCTATGCTGCTTCAAATCAAATCAACTTTATTTATAAAGCGCCTTTTACAACAGATGTTGTCTCAAAGCAGCTTTACAAGTGTCTGAGTCCAAGCCCCCAGTGAGTAAAGCCAAGGGTGACAGTGGCAAGGAAAAACTCCCTAAGAGCGTGAGGAGGAAACCTTGGGAGGAACCAAGACTTGAGTGGGGAGCCCAGCCTCTTCTGGAAGACACCGGTCACCATGACAACAAGATAAATACATAAAAAACAGTAGTTAATTATAAACTATAATATAAAGTCCGGGGCTGTGCCACGGGGGGGAGAGTCCCGGACATTTTCTGGAAGGCTGTCCCATAGTTGGGGGTCTTTGTAAGAAAAGGCTCTTCCCCCTACTGTTACCTTATTAATTGATGGAACCAGTAAGAAGCAGCACCCTGTGATCTTAGCAAACGTGGAGGCCCGCATCGATACACTCTGTTTCAGTCGCTAGAGGCTTGAAAGATGCTCCAGTTTCCAGAAACTGGGCCCACGCTGAGTCTGAATTAAGTCTAACCTGCCCTAGAAAATACTGCAGTCAGCTTGTACTGGGTAGATCTGCAGCCACGGCATACGTCCACTCTGACTGAAACCATCTTAAGCAGATGAGGTCAGTTTCAGTTTGTGAGGTAATATTAAATAACGCAAATGACTTTTACATCATGTGAGTGCTGACAGGGCGCGTACGTGCTCCGCCCAGTCTACTTTTATGTCTGTGTGTCCGGTGATGGGCGTGGTCCACATGCCCCGCCCTGATCATCTACATCATCATCCGCAGTGGTCTGTCAGTAGCTGTGCTAGTGCTGGTAGGTGAAGGTGGTAATAGGGGAAAATGATGATGACGGTTAAGACGGTGATGACGGTGATGATGGTTAAGAAGGTGATGACGGTGATGACGGTTAAGAAGGTGATGATGATGATGATGGTTAAGAAGGTGATGACGATGATGATGGTGGTTAAGAAGGTGATGACGATGATGATGGTTAAGAAGGTGATGACGATGATGATGGTGGTTAAGAAGGTGATGATGATGATGATGGTTAAGAAGGTGATGATGATGATGATGATGGTTATGACGGTGATGATGGTTAAGACGGTGATGACGGTGATGATGGTTAAGAAGGTGATGACGATGATGATGGTGGTTAAGAAGGTGATGATGATGATGATGATGATGGTTAAGAAGGTGATGACGGTGATGATGGTTAAGAAGGTGATGACGATGATGATGATGGTTAAGAAGGTGATGACGACGATGATGATGGCGGTTAAGAAGGTGATGACGGTGATGACGGTGATGATACTGTACTGAGGATTGGTGTGGCTGCTTCAGGACTGCTTTTGTACCAGCTTGTTTGTTTGTTGTCTGTGAGGAACACAATCATTTCAAAACTGTTTCAAGACACAGAGACAAACGCACACACAAATTTACACATTCTCTCTGACACAGACACACACACACACATCCTTTTGAACAGCTGCTCAATCATTCCACTTAACGCATGTTCATACCAACTATATTCTCACACACACGTGTGGCAGGTGTTATCTGTTATCACGACTCACTTATGCTCCCACGTATGCTTTCTAACGCACACATGCATGTGCACACACACACACACACACACACACACACACACACACACAAAACAGCAGTGGTGCTCATTTTAGCCTGCGAATTTCAGCCTGTTATCACGACTCTTATCTCTACAGGCACACACACACACACACACACACAGACACACTCGCACACACCGGCTGAATAGCTGCTCTTAGTGTGGGTTCTGCTGTTGTCCCTCATGACTCTGTGAGTAGAGTAAAAAGACTGTGTGTGTGTGTGCGTGTGTGCGTGCATGCGCGTGTGTGTGACACACCATGCATTTCCAGCCCTCCCACACACAATGCCATGCTATGACATAGTGATGCTAGCGTGTGCGTTGGCTAACAGCACCAGACCTGTGCTCCCATATTCCCCTGCTCACAATCCATCCCAGATATACTGACGTCACTGTCGTGACGACCGTAAAGAAGATTAGAACTCAGTAATGTTGTTGGTGATGAGGATGACGAAGCTGGAGACGAATATTTCTGGCTGCTTTGTTCATGGTCGAGATAAAAGGCTTAATAATATTAGTTAGAAGGCCAGGAGGAAGAGTGATCTTGGGTAATTGGCCTGGTGTGGCCCCGTAGAATATGTTCGGCTGGGAGTGGTTAGCCGTAGCAGAGCAAACTCCTTCCTGTGGATCCACACCTCACTGCTGTTTGCACGGGTCTGGTGAATGTGTAGCCCTGGAACGGTATGGAACACATTCCTGCCATGCTCTCTCGCTCTTTCTCTCCTTTCTCTCTCTCCCTTGCCCCCCCTCTTTTTTGTCTCCCTCCCTGTCTTTCTCCCTCTTTCTCACATCTTTCTGTCCCTCTCTCTCTCTCTCTCTCTGTCTCGCTCTCTGACCGTCCTCCTTCCCTGCAGGAACACTTCTGTTGACTGAATAATAAACAGTGAGAGGGAGAATGTTCTCTAATCTCCCCGTCACTGACTGTGTGGACTCCCTTTTCTGAGGGCCCCTCCCTTGGGGAATGCGCAGTCTCTCTCTCGGCGAGGGCAACATATCAGAGAGGCCTATAGTTAGATGTTCCTGGTTCTCAGCAGGCGCTCCTCTCGAACTGAAGGTCTACAATAACGAATGATCAGGGAGGCTTTGTAAGTGCTCTGTGTCCCGTCCGTCACTGTTCTGCCACGGAAGAGGAGCAGCGTCTATCGATTGCTTTGGTCTGGATGCGGGTGTGTTTGTGTGTTGCCCGTGGAGCCGGTCGATGAACTCCGATGTCTGGCAGATGAAGGCGTGTTTGCTTGATTTCCAGGAGGAGTTGCTCTGTGAGACTCCACATTCAGACCGACGGATGTTTATGTCGACCGTCCGAAAGGTCCTGAAACAGGCACTACAACACCTCTCAGAAGGAGGCGTGTCTAAAGTCGTAACCATAAAGGACACAACTCACAAAAGTGAGTACTCCCCTCACATTTTACAGAGTAAAGTGAGTACACCCCCTAAGTGAAAATGGTATAAGGTGTGAATGGGGAGCAGGTGTGTTAAAGTCGCTCTCACACTCTCTCATTCTGGTTACTGGAACATGGCACCTCATGGCAAAGAACAGTGGAAAAAAAGATGGCCTAGGGTATAACAAGACTGCCCACACCCTGAACCCCCAGGTTTCAGCCTGTCAGTGCTCAGACACCGCACACTGTATCAAATTGGTCTGTTCTCCCAGAAGGAAGCCTCTTCTAAAGATGATGCACAAGACAGCCCGCAAACAGTTTGCTGAGGACAAGCAGACTAAGGACATGGATTACTGGAACCATGTCCTGTGGTCTGATGAGACCAAGATCAACTCATTTGCTTCAGATGGTGTCAAGCGTGTGTGGAGGCAAGCAGGTGAGGAGTACAAAGACGTGTGTGTCTTGCCTACAGTCAAACGTGGTGGTGGGAGCGTTGTGCTTTGGGGCTGCATGAGTTCTGCCGGTGGTGGGATCCATGAGTGCCAACATGTACTGTGAGAAGATATTTACATTTACATGAATGTCATTTAGCAGAGGTTCTTATCCAGAGTGACGTACACAGAGTGCTTCATTGTTGACTCACAGAATGTATTCTAGCCAGTAAGTAGGTTAGAGATCAGTAGACATTTGATCTAGATCACTGCTAGAATACAAGAAACATGCTAGTCCTCTTACGAGTTCTGTTAAACAAATGATATTTACAGTAACAAATAGGTACTAGAGTTTAACTCGGCATTGGTAAAAGCAAATAGATGATTCTGATTGTCTGCCACTGGACTTGAAGCAGGGTTTTCCAAGCCGAGCTGTACCTGGTGCTCGAGGATGTAATAAAGATATAATCAAATATGTACAAAAGTGTGAGGGCTGCACTCACTTTAGTGAGATATTGTACTTTACTCCACATCCCTAACCTTACCTAACCTGAATCTTGAATGAAAAATAGCACAAGGTACAATGTGCTGTGTGAGTCACTGCCTGTTTAATGTGGAGGTTACTAGGGTTGGGCCCATAACCATCATTAGTGGTTGACTGACAGAGCGCCAGAACTAATAAATATGTATTTTGAGGCGTGTTGATTCCTTCTAGCAAAAAGTACATTTCAGCCATTTCCCTCCCTTTGAAACCTTCTACCTTAATTTAACTTTACCGTACTTCATGTAATTATCTAAAAGTAATAAGTACAATATGCTTTATATTATTTTTATTGTGTAAAAACAATAATGGTGGCGGAGATGAATAGTTTTTCCACAGATAAGGAGATTTTTTACAGATAAGTTTTTTTTTCCCGTTTCATTGAAATGTATGAATATCTTTTTAATAAAAAGATATCGCCTGATTAATTGAAGAAATGCTTTATTTGAAAGTTTAAATGGTTTTTTTTTTTTTTTGCAAGGGCTTAATGAATTAATAGTGATTACTGTATTCATTGAATTAGTTTAATAGTCATTGAAAAAAAGTATAAGACAGTAGAACTCCTGCTTCACACAGCCCAGCACACATCATTAGGTAAACATCAGTCAGCCAGGCATCACTCAACCCTAAAGGTTACGTACGCAAATGGCTCAATCACCAAATCTCAGGAACTGAAATCACAGAATCACAAAAGCACCGGCATGTCCTCTAGAACAGATGTGGACGCCATGCGTTCGGCCGCGTCCCTGTTCCCAGTGCCTGGAGAAGAACTTCGTCACTTCCTGCTCGCGGTCCATGGTAGTGTATGTCTGGCCTCAGGATGGCCTTCCATGGTGTGCTTTGTTCTTCCTGCATGCTTCCATAGAACCTTATTCATGCCATGGTTTCACAACGTGGAGTAGGGCGAGGTGCGAGGAGGTCAGTCGTACACACACACACACTCTCTCTCACACACACACACACACTCTCTCTCACACACACACACGCACTTGCACACTCATGCACATGCTTGCTCATGCATGCTCGTTCACACACACACACACACACACACACACAGGGGAGCTCATTCACAGCTCGATCCTCAATTGTTTAACAGCAACTTCCTTTTTCTGCAGAGATAAAGAAAAAGAGCGAGAGAGAGAGAGAGAGAGAGAGAGAGAGAAAGGTTAACCAAACAGTAATGTATCTTGGACACTGACATGTCATTTGAGTGAAGGACTATGGAGTTAATGTTCACTGCCAAGATGCTAAGAACAGCCTGGCTACAGATATTCGGGTTCATTTGTCCTAACTCTGTCTCTCTCTCTCTCTCTCTCTCTCACACACACACACACACTCACACTGACAGCACAGGCTCCAAAACCTGCTGCCCTGTCCTAATGCTGTAGTAGCAGAATACCTTAGCAGGTCCTCTAAACGCACCTGTGTTGGTGTGTGTGTGTGTGTGTGTGTATCCTTGCTGGAGAGACTGCTTTTGTGAATGAATAGGGGCTTTGCATGAAGCCTTGGCTGGTGTCTGCTTCTTCTTGAGCTTGTATTACACAGTCCTCATCAGACACGCAGTCCTCATCAGACACCCTGTCCTCATCAGACACCCTGTCGTCGTCCAGGCACACAAACATACAGCCTTTTTATGTGTGGAAAATTGACATGGCAACATGAGAAGGGTTTCCGTTCTAACAGTGCTGTTCCATGTGATAACTGCTACCTCATGTGTGGCTCTCTTCCACCGCCCCTCTCTGGCTGAGGTGCTGCGTGAAGTGTGATCGTCCTAAACACGTTCACAGTCTCGGTTCATAAGAGCCAAGTTTATCCTTTACAATATGGGTCTTTTCAAGAAGAAAATGGCTGTAAATGGAAGTCATGTGTCTTTTTTTGATGGAGACACTTTTGAAATATGACACTCAGAGTCTGATGTTGCTTTATACTTAAAGGCGAGTTTGAACATGACAGGGGTTTGATGTAGTTACAGTACATGAGGTCCTGACGACCCCCCCTTCCCCCCACAGAGCAGCGGCTCTGGAGTCGCAGGGGGCCCAGACAGAGCGGGAGCTGGAGTTTGCCAGAGCGGACCGTGCCGGAACCAGAGTGGCCCTGGAGAAGGAGCGGCAGCGCTGCCTGCACCTGGGGTAAGGAAACGAGGGAACAATACAGCTATCGTGGCCGGAACGGAGAGAAGGAGGGGGGGAAGGGAGAGAGAGGGAAGAGGAGCAAATGGGAGTCAGGGAGGGAGAGAGGGAAAAGAGGAAAGTCGGCGAGGGGCCCGTGGTCCTGTGAGCACGTGCATCGGGTCTGCAGTAGCCACCACAACCACGGCACGGCAGGAAGGGGACTACAGATGAAAAACAACTGTGTGCGTGCATGTGTGTGTGTGTGTACTGTGTGTACGTGTGTGTGCATGTGTGTGTGTGCGCGCACATGTGTGTAAGGGAGAGTAAGTGTCTATAAAACAGAACAGAAATGGGGAAGAGAGAGTGTGGTGGCTGACCTGAGATCAGTGTGGAGTCGGGGATAGGCAGTGTGCTCTGTCAGCCTCAGGCTAGGGCTGGGGAGGAACAAAACACAGTATAGCTGTGTGTGTGTCATTGTGACAGCCATGATGGATGGAGACACAGCACTCTCTCTCTTTCTGTCTTTCTCCACCCCCCCATCTATCTCTCTGTCTCTTTCTCTCTCCCTCTCTCCCCCCCCCCCTCGTCCACATAGTTTGGTGACAGGGGCTGATTTATGCTCTCTGGGTTTGGTGTGACACATTCAGTCAGTAGAAGTATACACACACACACACACACACCATCTCACAAACTCCACACATACATCTCACTAATCCTCTACATACACCATCTTGCAAAGTTCACACACACACACCACCTAACAAACCCCACCCACACACATACCATCTCACAAACTCCACCCACACACACACACCATCTCACATACTCCACCAACTCACATACACACGCCATCTCACAAACCCCACCCACACACATACACACACCACCTCACAAACCCCACCCACACACATACACACACCACCTCACAAACCCCACCCACACACATACCCACACCACCTCACAAACTCCACCCACACACATACACACACGCACACACCACCTCACAAACCTCACACACACACACACCATGTCACACACTCTAAAGCATATTAGCTTAATCTGCAGCACACAGTATGTAATAAGGACTAATGGATGTAACCAGGGCTGAGGGCTAACAGCATTAAAGTCTCACCACTCTAGTTGTCCGTCCTTACATCAAACGATCCTGTAACATTTAGAGCCGTTCGTTTAAATCCCTGTATGCATTTTTGCCTGGTGCAGCAGGAATGGAGAGGATTATTAACAAGTGTGTGACATGCTGTCCTGTCTCGTACCACGGGGTGTGAGACATGTTTGGGTAGGAACGGAGTGCAGTGCGCTCTGACCCTGCACGCCGTCAAAAAGTGTCCCCAGAAAAACAGAATGTTCTATTCTGTGTTCCCACTTCACCACTCCTTGGGTGGAGGATGTAATGTTTCATGTAGGTTATAACATCTTGCCTCTCTCTCTCTCTCTCTCTCTCTCTCTCTCTCTCTCTCTCTCTCTCTCGTCCTCTTATTTTTTTAATCTCATAATAGTGCTATTTTGGTTAGTTTCTTTATAGCACATATATTCTGAGCACATGGTTATTAAAGTGCTTGATTAAAAATAAAATAAATAAATAAAGTGTCTGTCTCTCTCTCTACGTCTCTCTGTCTGACTGTCTCTCTCTGTCCTCCCTTGACTCCCTCTGGCTGTCTAGTTCTTGGGTTCATGTCAGTGGGTTTATCTAAAACACCATGACCATTATGAGACTGCAGTGTTGGTGGGAGTGTTTGTTGTGTGTGTATATGTGCATGAGCACGTGTGTGTGTGTGTGTGTGTGTGTGTGTGTGTAAGGGAAGGGCGGAGAGACACGTGGGCTACGTGCTGTTTTTAGTGCTCTGGATCTGATAAATGAGTGTAGTCTTTCAGCTCTTTTTTGTTCTGTCTGATGTTCTCCATTTCTCTGAAGATGTTAAAGTGCACTCCAAAGTACACAGCGTTTTAAATGCACACCCTTTTAAGTACACACTCTTTTAAGTTCACACACTTTTAAGTAGGCGCTTTATAAAGTAGAGCCTCATGTCTTTGAACTGGCGCCGTCATTCTCCCAGAGACAAATCACTGTGTGACAAATCACTGGAGCCCTCCCTGACTCTCCTCAGAAAGCACACTTGAGTGAGAGAGAGAGTGAGGGAGAGGGAGAGGAGAGAGAGAGATGGAGAGGGAGAGGAGAGAGAGATGGAGAGGGAGAGGAGAGAGAGAGAGAGAGAGAGGGGGGGAGTGGGAGAAAGGGAGAGAAAGAGGAGGACAAAATCTGTTTCTTTCAGCCATGATCAGTCACTTCTCTTAGTCCTTTATAATCTGTGATGAAGGGTGAGGCAGAACCCACTGATGACAGTTACCACTGACGAGCAGGAGGGAGGTGACGAGGGCCGAGATGAGGATAGAGGAGGTCACGTTTCTGGCTAGGCTGCAAAGCACTCTGGGAGGTGGAGAGATGCGGGTCAGCAGCCTGAGCATGAGAGCGAGACATGTGGTGTGCAGACAGAGTCCCAAAAGGGGGGGGGGGGGGCAGTCCAAACTGCTGGAAAAGCAGATGTGGAAATGTTGCAGGTTTTTTTTTTATGTGAAAGGGGCTTCTGTTAAAATTTCTGCTGAATATATATTTCATCATCATGGCGATCCTAAGTGTAGCATTTTTTTCTGTCATGATTGTCATTGCTTAAGGGGTTCTCAGTAAGAATTGGCTTTAATGAGAGTTGCCTTAGGTTGCATCAAATTCAAATAAATAACAGTACTAGGAACTTTTCCACAGCATCCTGTCTGAAGACTTCAGTGATATACCAACATGGTAAACATCCATCAGTTGGTGGAGAGTAGCAGAGCACCAGCCTTCAGAACGACACACACGCGAGTCTCCAGACAGGAATATCCTGCAGGAATTATGATTCTCCTGCAGTGACTCACCTGCAGGAATTATGATTCTCCTGCATTGACTTACTTGCAGGTGGTGATGTGAATGAGGTGAGGTAAATGCAATAATTATAACTTTGGGGAGTCTTCTGAAGGGCGTTAGTGCAGAGTCCCAGATGTACTCCTGTTTAAGGACTGGAAGAGGGGCTTTCCAGCTCCCTTCTGCATGGGTGTATACTTGGACAAGGACTCAAACAGCAGATCAAACAAAACATGTACAAAAGAAAGGCAGGAAAGAGGGGTTTTCGACCAGAAACGATCCACAAAGAACGTGTAGTTAAGACTGGGGTGGTCTTGCTCACAGCCTTTAATGATTAATAGCTGAATTTTGTATCTCATAACTGAAAATCACATGTGTCAGACCCAGAAGCCACAGATTTCTGCAGTTATATCATATTCAATTCTTAGTATCACCGTCAGTCATTTCTTACAATCACTGTCAGTTTTAAATTACAGGTTCAATTAAAAAACCCCAGAGACTTTGATTACTGTGAGACAGGTAATGTATACTGAAGTGCATATCTATACTTTAAGATATATTGGAAGGTACTGCAAGGTAAAGTATATTGCCAATATTGTGCAGTTGGTATTCAGAGGCAGGTATAGGAGTTTAGGAAGTGGTCTTTTTATCACTAGGCCATAAAACAGCACTGCAGTTTGTAGTTTGTCACACAGCTGCTGTGTTTATAGGGCTCCTCACATAAGCCCAGAAATCCTTCGTTTTAACCTTTTGTCAAAAGCAATGAGTGAAGTAAGTGAGAAGAAACCAGTCATGACATAAAGGACCTGGAATTTATATACACAGGCAGCCAGAGGAGGGAGGGAGGGAGGGAGGGAGGGAGAGAGAGAGAGAGAGACTATAAGGTATTTGGGACGCAATTACTCTCATCCCATAAAACTGGGATTCACGTCCATTACCAGTGGCCAGATTTAATTAAGCGGTGTGAATATTTAGCTGTGTTGCAGCTTTAAAAATGGCTGGCATCAGGGACACCTCTCCCAAAGTGCAAATGGGGAGGTGCGTGTGTGTGTCTCAGAGTCTCACCTCACTCACACTTTCCGAGCATAGGCCTTGTCCTGACAGTCACTGGCACTGGGGCGGGGAGTCTTGAGGACAGTGTATGCCTGAGATTCATCATGTAGATTTGGAAGTTGGAGTCCTGAAGCATAATACAGTCTTCAAGGTTCACGTGAACCTGGCTGTACTTTATCTCCATCTAACCTCGCTGAGAAACTCATTACTCTGCAGCCATGGGCTTCAGCTGTTTTCCACTCCTCCAAACACACAGCGCCACAGCTTCCTGTGCCACTGGAAAGCGTTCCGTTTTCGTCTCCGGCACCGTTTTTGCCAGAAATTTTAAAGTGCAGGGAGGCCTTTGTCCTAAAACAGTTCCTAACTTTTAAGGGGGACATGTTTCTGCCTCAGTGTGGTTTTGTCTCAACTAGGGGGAAGGCTGTTCTGGTATTTATTCTAAGACATTTCATTGGCAGTCTTACTAAAAAAGAAAAGTGCATTAAAATGATAAATTATTAAATATCTGTCTGAGGAAGAAACCCAAGGGTAATAATTGTGAGGGAAATAAACAATCAACTTCCTTAAGGATTTAAACTGACTTCACTGCCAGCATCTGCCTTACATAAAAGAAAAATGCTTTTTTTCTTTATTCTCCCCTGTAGTGTCTCAGTGTCATGATTCTGACTGCCCCGTCTAGTAAATGTTAATGTGAATCTTCTTTAAATAGTTCTATAATGAGTTCCCTAATTTGTACAATTGCAGTACATTGGGCTGAAACCCACCGCCTTTCTGCAGAACTTCAACAAGAACTGCTGCGTGCTAAACCGTGTCAGGCCCTCAAAGAAAATAATTAATACATTTGATCCCCATGAATAAATAAAAAAAGTTAATGTTTAATTCAAGGCCCATTCTGGAGTTAAACGCAGACAAGCTGAATTTCACCACTGATTACAAGTCCCTGTATACATCCCCAGGTTTTTTGACTAAGTTTGTCAGGCACATAGTTTCTGCGCAGGAAGAGAAGGAGAATGGTTTATTTTCTGATGTAGCACTAAAGAGGAGGTCAAAAAAGTCTTTATCTGAGCAAAACCTACTGCAGAGTGTTCCAAACCAAAATTACATTCACGAAAAAAACCAGCAATACAATATTATAATTAAAAAGGGTGTTTAAACTATTAGATAAAGACTTTTCTGCTATATTGTTTCCTGCTAAGCAAAGTCATTGCACTGAGAAAGAGTGATTAGTATTAATTAGCACAGACTGTGTTCAAAAGACAAAATCCATAAATTCTGTCCATATGTTCACACTTTTTTTTTTGTTTTTTTTTGCCCAGTGAAGTCAGCAAGTTCAGCAAACAAAGAGTACAAACAAAGGCTTTTAGGAGAGTTGGTAGCATAGCAGACATGTGGTCGAATTCGTCATCTATTGCTGTAGTAACCCCCTCTAAAAAAAACCATGTAAAAAATGCTTTGCTTTATCAAGATTTAGGGCAGAGTCAATTGCCAACATTTAATATATTGCCATAATATTTATTACAGTCTACTGAGCCAATCCATTGTGTAGAAGTGACTATCTGGGACCCAGTTCAGCACAGTGCTGGTGGTACTCCACCGTGACGTCTGTTGGGCTGTGTGTTTTGGGGGGGGGGGACCCAAACACCCGAGGCTATTCTGGCCCTCACTCCACACACCCAGAGGCTCCACGCTGTTATGTTAGTCGGCGGTATTCAGCACCACTGGCACTGTTACCCGCTGCATCTATGGCAGCCATGTCTGATTTCTGTGTCCATTTAACTTCCCCGCGTTTAATGCAGTGGTGCCAGCAGCCATTTCAAAAAAAAAAAAAAAAAAAAAAAGAAATTATATATTACACCCATATAGAAAGAAACACACACACACACACACACCTGAGACCACATGAGGAAGAACCACAGAGGAACGTCCAAAAATGGATCCATCCTTTTGAGCAAAGCCCAGTAGTAGGATTTTGATATGAACGTTACAAAAGTATAATACCAGAGAACTAAAGAATCTTTTTTTTTTTCATTTAAAACTTTTCTAAAGTGAAGCAAGATGGCACATGAGCTTTGTCAGCAAAATGTGGTTACAGAAACAGTCTTTCACATCCAACAACTGAAAAAAAGGCTTTGTTTCCATTAAAGCAGAGCAGTGTGAAGTGCTGTGCTAATACACTGGTTCATACACTCCAAACAAACATGCTTTAGAGCTTAAGAACGACCTTCAACAAACACAGAGCTATTCATGAGAGCCCTCTTTAATAATCTCACAGGTCTCATCTTCAAACATGGTGAGATCTTAAAAGGAACATTCACCTTGAGAAACAACCTTGGAACCCTCTCCCTTTTTCTCCATCTCCCTCCCTCTGTCTCTGTCTCTCTATGACAATGCCTTTCTCTGGCTTCTTTTCCAGCGTTTGTACTTTTATCTTGGTTCCTGTGCCTGAAGCTCTGTGCACCCTCCATACCCTGCTTCCCTGGTAGGGTTTGGCCTCCTCCTTGCCAGCCTGAACCTCCACCTCCAAAACACCACACTTCCCCACCCACCTTTGTGGCTAATGCTTGACTCCATGGTGCCCCACAGTGCATCTCCTCCCCAGAGAGCCTCTGATTGTGGCTGACTGCAAGCAGGCAAACTCATATTCCCATCTCTCCTTCACTCTCTGTGTGATGAGGCAAATCAATGGAAATCTAGCGCCCGGTGATAGAGACGTCCTTCTCCTGTGACTTCAGAACGGCAGAAAAAGAAAACCTGTAAGAACATGGGTCTGGACCTCGAGAGACCGACACATATGACAAGTTTGTCTAGCTCAGCCTTCCATTTTGTTTTGAATGTGGAGAACATTTTACTTGTATCAGGGGCCAGACTGAAGCTTCTGGCTCACCTATTTGGTGTCTATGCACACATGTTAGATGCAAACATTCCATTCTACAGAATCATTGAAAAACCAAGTGACTCTTTGAGCAGCTCGATTTCTGAAGTAAATTTCATGCAGCAGCTAAACAAGGCGAGACCTTTGTCCCTCCAAGAGAAAAGCACATCATGGAGATGGTAAAGGTCACATGGTGCATGTCAGATTCACAAGGTCTCAGTTTGAAATTGAGATGTGAATCACGTGTTTTGTAGCCATACCGGACATGGTTTTCACAGTGGACACCGAACGCTCATCTGTGCTCCGACACACACACACACACCCACACCGAAATGAAACAGATGAAAAAAAAACAAAACAAAAAACACCACCACCACACCTTTAGGAGGTGCTATATGCTGTCTGTAAGGATGTAGCAGATGGATTTGTTCGGATTCTGCCAGGTTTCCCAAAAGTCTGAATGCAAATTACTGATGCCCGAGGAATTAATGTTGAATTTGGCAACCCTCTTCCCACAAATCCACAAGGTTAGCCTGTGTGGAATGCTCCCTTCTGCCAGACTGTCATATTTTAATTGGCTAAATGGAAAGCTCATGTACCGCCAGCCATCATTGGGGACATAGAGGTTTGTAATGACCCCCCCTAGAGGACATATTATATATCCACTTGTTTTTATTTAGCTCCTCAAGTCATGTAACGCAGGTCTCCAGTGTGTGTGTGTGTGTGTGTGGGGGGGGGTATAATTTACAGCTGCTCCATTGTCACTACTCGGCATCTGCTTGAAACAGCCACCATCCTCTTCTGTTGGACTGAACCGGTGCCAGGCCAGAGCCAAAAAACTTGACAGGAGTGACCGAGGTTCTAAAGCACCAATTGCATCATCCCTCTCAGCTGTAGATCCAGAACAACAGGCTGAAGTAAATGCCCCTACCTGGATTGCTGTGAGTTACAAGTGCTGTACGTGGCTTTATGAGATCACCATGTAGCCATGCATCCTCCTGGATTCACAGTCCACAGTGTGGCTTCATACATGATATAATTCCATTATTTTTGGGGAAATATTTTGCAGTAGAGCAAAACACCCAATCCTGACTTTCCACAAGCCAGGAGAAAGAGGTGCAATTTACCAAGGCACCCGTAGCCTTGGAATCAAATTAAAGCCGTATAGAGTCGAGATACATGGAAGAATACCAGCAGCATCAAGTGTGTCAAAGTCAGTATGTTTGTCAGATTGGCTCTGAACAGAAAGAGTCGTCTCTATAAATGATGCCTTGTTCCACATAATGAACACTGCGACTCGAAGGACCCTGTTGAATGTGACTTTGCCCAGGAGCGCAGACTCTTTCGCTCTGACCTATAGTGACTGAATGACTGTAAAATGGAAGCAGGCATTTTACCTGCCTTACGATAATAGCCAGGCTATTTCCATCAGAACAGGTGGTGTGAGTATCTGTGGACAGCTTTGGAAGTCTGTTAGATGCCTGAGGAGTTACATTACGCTAAGGCCATTTTTGCTTCCGCAGAGAAGACATTTGGATATTTATCTGCATGGTGCAGAGAACACAGGCAACTCAGCAGTCTCCAAATTGATAAGGCTATTTTAAGCTCCTGCTTGCATTTGTAAAGGCTTTGTTGCAAAGCCCAACAGCCATCCCTTTCGCCAAGCTCAGGAAGCACTTCATGAATTATTGTTAAAGAGGTTATCTGTTCTCGACAGGCAATTATTCAACAGATTAATGACTTTCTCTTTTGCCTCGGAGCTGAAGCAGAAGCTGTACTCCCTATACAGAGGCTACTTTAATCGATAGCTTGGTGTTTATGACAGAACAGACACGCAGACTCAAAACCGTCAGGCTTTTCCATGATAAGAGACTATGGTTCATACCAACAATTAATCATGTTCTCTGATCATTAGGTTTGGGAGTTTTCTTTATAGTCGTAACTCCGCTTTGATGCCTGCATTATTAGTGCATAAATTAAACTGTTGTAATTATGCTTGTTCATCTATTTTGTTCAAAGACAATAATCATTTGTTCCGTTACATATAACTTGTGCTATCAAATCATTTGTTCTGTTACATATAACTTGTGCTATCAAATCATTTGTTCTGTTACATATAACTTGTGCTATCAAATCATTTGCATTGTAGGATGCAGGTGATGAGATGAGCAGAATTTATTTGGGGTCATTCTGTAACCATTGTTATACCAGTTCAAGGTCAGTCAGACAGAAGATAGAGACACTGAAGCAAATGACTGACAACACAAGACAGGAAGATATATATATA